>VZSR01002442.1:44417-57820 GCA_013398615.1 Brachypodius melanocephalos | reverse complement strand
TGAAGGTCTCTTCCAACCTAGTCATTCTGTGATTCTGTGAAAATAATCATGGATTCAGGGAATGATGTGACTTGGAAGGGACATTAACTTTAATCTCATCCCTCCATCTGCCATGGGCAGGGACACCTTCCACTATCCCAGGTTGCCTCAAGCCCTGTCCAGCCTGGCCTTGAACACTGCCAGGGATGGGACAGCCACAGCTGCTCTGAGCAACCTGACTCAGGGCCTCCCCACCCTTACAGGGAACAATTCCTTCTCAATAACCCATCTAAATCTGCCGCCTGGCAGTGTGAAGCCATCCCGCCTTGTCCTGACACTCCTGGCCCTTGTCTAAAGTCCCTCCTTGCAGGAAGGGATCAGGAGCACCAACCAAAGCCAAAAGGAAATTAGTGGCTCAGGATTGCCCTTGGCGGAAGCCACATGCTCAAATCCTAGTCTGACACTGGCTGAGCTCCATGTTCCTTTGCTTCAGCAAGTCCTGCTGGGAAGTGACCCCAGAGGCTCTTTTTGAGGTATTTTACATCAAACAGGGTATGGAATTGCAAAGTTGTTGAGGTTGGGGAAGATCTTTAAGATGAGGATCTTCATCAAGTCCAACCATGCACCCACCACCACTAAACCATGTCCCCAAGTGCCACATCCACACGGTTCTTGAGCACTTGCGGGGAAGTGACTCCAAGCTTTTAGGAGCTGACAGCCTTGATGGTGGTCCCTTGGGAAAGCCCTGAGGTTTGCAGAGGACAGAGAAGAGTCAAGAGTAACTGGTGGTTGTTCTTGCCTCCTTCACCACCCTAAGGGGAAGGTCCTGA
Source organism: Brachypodius melanocephalos (assembly GCA_013398615.1). Lineage (NCBI taxonomy): Eukaryota > Metazoa > Chordata > Aves > Passeriformes > Pycnonotidae > Brachypodius > Brachypodius melanocephalos. Next base: position 57,011 of record VZSR01002442.1, on the reverse strand, counting down.
TTGCCCAGATCACTGCTGAGAATGAGAAATTACTCCAGGAGAGGCGACGGCTCCTTCAAAAAATATCAGACCAGGAGGAGTCCCCTTGGAGCCTGCGGTCTGGGATTCCCTCCTTGCAGAGCAGGTAGGCTCCTGCTGGTGTCCATCCCTGGGATTCTCCCTTTTCCTGTTTTTTTGCCTCTTTCTCTTAAGAATTCCAGAGGAAAGTCTGGATTGTGCCCTGACTATTGGTGCAGTGGCTTTCGTGGCTGTAATTAGGGATGTAATTACTCCATTTTCCCATCCAAGACCTCGCCATTGAGCTGGAGGCTGTGGAGAGCAGCAGCTCTGAGGTTGGAAAAGAACATTCCTGTTTGAAAATGGAGCGTGGCTGGAAGGAAAATTACTTGTGCTTTGTGCCATGCCCAGAGGGAAGATCCTGGAGGAAGAGAATGCCCGGCTGCAGGACAAACTCCAACTCTCCAGCCACATGGCCACCTCCCAGCGCCTTGCCAGGAGCAGCCCTGCCCCCAACACAGAGGTGAGACCCTGGGAGGGATGGGATCAGCAGGAATCACAGAACCTGATGTCTGAGGGGCTGAGGAAGAGCTGGATCCATCCCTTGAGATGGAAAGGGCTCCCACATGGTAGGTGGCGACGGCTGTGGTGAAGAGAGGCTTCGTGAGGAGGTCCATGCACTCAGCCCCTGCTCATCCCTGAGCTGCTGCCCATGGGATCGCCTTCCACAGTGACAGGAATCTCATTTGGCACATGTAGAGATGTTCAAAGACCTCAGTTGTAAAGTTGTCTCTAGCAAAGGAGAACCAACCCTGCCTGTGAGATTGGGAATGTTCCTCCTGCCAGGAGGAATACTCCTCCCTCAGGCCAAACTGAGCAATGATTCCTGGGCTGAGTCAAAGTATTGGCCATGTTAATGAAGAACTTTGGCAGGAGAAATGGAGAAAATCCAGGAAATCAGAGTTTTCAAATCAACCGGGTGGATTTAGGAGTTTATTAGGACTTTTAATTTGGAGAGAACCCAGATAGGCTGGAAATGAGCTGTTGAGCGCGGAAGGGCTTTTTGGGCTTACCTGGCATTGGTGGGGCTTGGTTTGGATTTTTTAGTATAAATTTACACCCAAAGGACAACCAAATGCCGGATTAGCACCTCTGTGGGGCTGCATTTGGTGGAGAGGACTCTCAGTGAAGTTGAGGGAGAGCTTGGAAGACCAGGAATTGTTGGAATTCAGGGTCTGATCTGTACCTCCTCCTTTCAAAGTCTCTGTTCCTCCTTCCAGGACTCGAAGATCATTCCTGGCTCTGAACGCCAACCACAGAGTAAGGTGTTGTCACCTCCTCATGCCAGGTACTGTGGGGGGGGGAAGGAGGATCCAGGAAGGAGCCACTTGAGCATTTTGGCTGCTTCACCCTGTGCTTTCACCTTCCAGAGGCCTTTTTTGTTAGCGTTTCGTCAAATTTTAGGGAAAATGGTATTAAAATGGCATTAAAATGGTATTAAAACCAGTAGCAGATGGGATGGAGAAGTCAAATTTACAGAATATTTTGGAGAACACTGTGGGATTTAGGAATCTTGGTGCTCAGGGGCTTTAGAGGAGTGTTTATACAAGAGGTGGTGAGACTTGGATCCCAAGTATGGCCAGAGCCGTGTCCCACATCGCTCTGGGATGTGTTCCTCCATTTCAGTCCGTGCCAGACCAGATGAGGGAAAGACAGAGGGACCCTGCAGCTCTGGAGATGCAGCTCAGGGGATTTGGTCACAGCCCCAGGCGCTGTTGTGGTGAAGGATGGTCCAAGCAGGTTCTGGGCTGGCTGAGGGTGTTCCTTCCTTGGCCAGAGGAGGAGCCTTGATCTAAGAGAAGAGGTGTTGGGTAAGGGTCACCCAGACTCCACAAAATGACAGAAAATGGAAATTTATTTCCAGCTTCCCACCCCGAGATCTCCCAGAGCCCCTCAGTGCCATGAAGGCCCCGCAGAAGGCGAAGCCTGAGGTAGATGTTGAGAGCCAGGATTCTTCCTTCTGCCTGTCCCCGTCGCAGCCTTCGGAGATTGGGTACCTGAATGTGGCCTCTCCTGGGGATACCACAGCCCCCACAGCCTCACTGCTGCAGGACGAGAGCCAGAGCCTTGGCTATGAGAACTTCTGAGCTGGGAATGTTGGTGCAGCCTTACCCGAACTGCAAGATTTGGGCTCCTGCGGCCATGAGATGACAGAGTCTGCAAAGAGAATTGCCGAATGGACTGATCTCATGATTTTTGGGATATATTCCAACTAAATGATTCCACAGGTTGTTTTTGGTTTTTTTTTTTTTTCCCCCTTTGTTTTTTTTTAACTTGCCCACCTGTAAATGTGTGTGTGATCCCAGATCCACTGGAGGCTGGAATTTGTAGATAAACTCGGTACAGTGGTAGAGTGATGGGGTGAAGGGTGTCTTCCCTCAACCCTAATTCCCTGTCCAGTCCAAATCTATGGAGTTTATAAATAAAACTTGGAGAAGTTCCCTTTTACCCTGTGCCCACAATCCATGTCCACACACTGTCATTCCCCTTCTTCCATGCTCTCAGCATTCCCTTTGCTTTGTGCAGAGGCGAATGGGATATCTGAGCACTGGGGAGAGGATGGGAATGTGTAGGGAAGGACAGTGGGAGGGAAGAGAAACTCTGGGGGCAGGATGCAATGGGCAAAGTGATCAGAAATGAGATAAAGGGAGATGGAAGGGCAAAGGGAAATGGAATAGGGGTAGAAGAGAGGAGGGATATGAGCATCCAGGAAAGGAAAGGAGATACATCTGGAATAGACAGTCTCTGAGGATGCTTGGGTGGGAGTGGGAGGCCATGCAAAACAGGGAGTGGAGGGAGTCTGAGGACACCAAGAGGGAAGCAGCAGGATTAGAACTGCAGATCAGGTGGGAACAGAGCATTGATGCTCATCTCCATGGGCCTTTCTGTGCCTCCTGGGCTCTCCCTGTGTGTTTTGGGGAGCTCTGGACCCCTTAGTGTGCCCCCTCTGCATCCTGGCTGTCCCTTAGAGGGTATCCCAAACCCTGGTGTCCATTTTGGGGGGTATCCTCACCCCTTGGCTTGTTTTGTGCCATTCCCAGGCCCCAGTGCTGCCTTTGGGTGCCCCTGGCCGTGCCTGTTTGGGCTCCCCACAGCCCTCAAGGAGCCTTCTGGGGTGAGCCTCTCCATGGGATTTTCTTCACAGAGCCCTGGATGTGCCATTGGTCTCCTCCGCACACCCCAGTGTGTGTGAGCATTGCGTGGGAGAGTTTTGTGCATCTTCAGGTCTCTGGCTGTACCCTGGACTACTCCGGATACCCCCCACCAAGACTTTGGCTACCACAGACCCCAGGGGAGGTATCAGGAACACTCCCATGGAGGCCTGAGGGGTTTCATCCCTTCTGATGGAGCAGAACTGGCTCAGCCACACTCAGGGAGAGGTAGTCAGGTCTTAAGAGAGGCACAAACCGTTAGAGACCGTGAAGGGCCCACAGACTCGTTTCTGGGCTGTCCACCAGAGGACGGGGCATGACCCCAGTGTTAAATCAGACAGTGTAAAACTCTTGACCCAAGGGAAGGTACCTGGGTGTTTCCACTGAGCCTGAGTCTGTATTAACCCACTGAACTTTGTGATTTCGAAGCTTCCCTCACCCCTGATGGATGCAGACGGTGACCATCACTTTGACCATGGACACTGAAATTGCAACAAACAAGCCTTGTCACTGCACCTGTGGGGTGGTGAGACCTTTCCTCTCTACTCTCTGTTCTGATCCTTTCTTTTTTTTTCCCTTCTTTTCCTGAGGTATTTTCTCAAGTGTTATTTTTATACTATTATATTGGTGTATTTCTAAAGGGAATAACCAAAATGGCTACATAGGTGACTTCCATTGCAACCAAAGTGTTAAAATAAATGTGGCATATAAAAAACAAACAATATATATGTATGTGTGCAAACACCAATCATTCAGTGTCCTTTCATCCATTCCAAGGGATCTATCAACCCAAGAGCCTGGGTTACCCCACCTCAGAGATAGCTTGGGACAGCTCCATCAGTTCTCCCTTGCCTCACAGCAGCTCTGTGTCCACACAACAGGATGGGAAATTTTCCACAACCCTCCAGTGCCTCGAGGTCTCCCTTGTAGTGAGGGGCCCAAAACAACCACAGTATTTGAGGTGAGACCTCCCCAGTGCTGGATGCATAAAATAGGGAAGAAAATGCGAAGCTCCAAAGGTAACAGGGCCCATGGTGCAGATACGGAACCAGAGGGAAGTCCTGTGGTTTGTGTTGTTGTGGCATTGAGAGGAACATGGAGCAGGGCCTCGTTGTTCTGCTTGATGCCCAACGACTCCTACCAAGGAATAGTCCGTACTCTGGGACCACAGAGAACATTTCGTTTGACCGCAATCCCACCAACAGCACTTGCACAGTCATGGTTAATAAGGTATGAAATGTACCCCAGTTTTGTACTTACCTAGGGGATGAAAGTTCAATCTGGAATTTGGAGGGTCAGATTGATGGGATTGTCCCCTTTATCCTGCCCAGAAGGGATGTCCCTGGGTAAGGCTACGTCGAGTGTTTTGACACAGGAAATGAATCTGTGATTGTAATGGCGTCAGCTGAAGCTCTCTGGGGTTGTGCAGCAGGTTTGTTTTTCCTTATGCCCAGCACAGGAATGGATCTGGTATGGCGTAACTGGAATCCCTGTAATTGGTAATCATGGATCCAGTTAACTGGGATCACATACCCTGTATGTCAAGCTCAGTGGACCCTGCTCTGGGTGAACCCCACCAGAACTACATGGACTATTCATGCATCCAGCATGAGCCCTATGACAGTGTTTGCAATAACCTGTTGTGGTGCATTCTCCTCCCACTGCTCTAAATGAGCTCCTGATAAGCACCTGATAAAGTGAAGTGTCCCCTGACCATACCAGAAGCTCTCAAGTATAACAGCAGCTGCTTTTCCAAGTTGGGAAACAAAGGATAATCGGTCATTCCCTGACAGCCTTGGAACAGTCCCTACCTGAGTCAGAGCCTGAGTGGAATGGTACCATTGTTCCTGGAGTTTTGAAAACAATTTCCAAATGTTTCAGATAACTTGGATTCTGGCCAGGGTGGAAACTTACTGATGAATGGTCATCTCCTGACCCTGCAAACAGCAGTGCCTTGGAGGTCTCCTGTGCGGCAGCTCTGTACCTGTGTAGGAATGAGGCCCATAGTCTGTGATAAGGGATTTCCATGGGATAAGTGGTGGTGGGAGTACCTGGGTGTGACCACCTGCTGGGTGGGTGATGGGTTATCAGGCAAAAGCCAGAATCCATGGAATCTGCCAGGTGGAAGATGGAGTGCTGCTCAGGTGTCATGTTCTGTTCTGCTCCTGCCAAGACCCAGAGCCTTTGTAATCTCTCTCATTATGACTCTTGATACCCTCATTTCCAGATAAATTGGATGCTCCTCCCTCCTCCCTAAAGCATAAACACTCCTTAGCAAAGACTTGTGCCTCCAGATGCATCAGAGAATTCCTGGGAATATTTGTCCTGTGCAGCTTTTGTGTGTCCAGTGCATTTATCACTTTCCATCTAACAAGAATCTAATCTGCTGTTCCAATAAACAAACAAATTTGTATTTGTGAAGGTTACTACCGGATGTGACCAGATCTGCCAGGTGGAACTGGCTCCTATCAGGAATTTAGCCCTGCTGCCCATAGCTTCTCTAATTCCTCAGGACCAGCTGGGACACTAAGTTTGTTTTCTGCCAAATTTCTAACTTGTAACACAGCGATATCATGTAATCATTCTAAACTGATTTCCATCCGATTTTCCTGTATGCTTCAGCAGTGGCTCTGGAAGACTTGTTGGAAAGGCCAGTGGCTGGGTGGGGGCAGCCCCTCAAAATGATGAGTGCAGCCTCCCTTCCTCTGTAGGGTCAACCCTGGGGACAGGGGGGTGTCTGGGGCTCTGCAGCCCCTTGGTGACACATGTGACGTCACAATGGGATGTTCTGCCTCCATGGAACCATAACACCCACTTCACTGAGAGCCAGAGACCAGCCCAGCTGTGGTGCCCCACTGTCTCACCAGGCCTCCTGTCCTAAGGCCATGGTGGGATGGACAGGAGGAGAGGAAGAAGTCAGTCAGGAGGAGCCACAGCCATGACAGAGCTTTTCCCTGGCTTCCTCCTTGCACTGTCTCCAGATCTTGTGTACTTCCATAAGGATGGTAAAGCCTTGAGATCCCCCAAGATCCAGGCATCCTCCTGCCCCTGGGAGTAGGAATGTGTTGGTGGCTTTGCTCAGGGAGAGGGTCCCTTTGGAGAAGGGGATCTGACATTAGGGAGATGAAGGGGGGATAATGAACTAATAATTTATAACTAATGAACTAATAATTTATAACTTCATGGCCCTTTCTCTTCTTCTGACAGAAATCACTAAAGTTTGGGATTGTGTGTCTGAGTGCTATCACCAAGACCTGCTGCTAAAGAAGGTGGGGCTGGTTTCCTCATGATCCTCCCTCAGACCATGGAGGTTTCCTGATCCTTCCCCATCGTGCCTGGCCCTCACCCAGCCTAGAGGGCAGAAGCAGTGTCCCAGGCAGACCTTGCATTTTAGCCAGAAACTCATTGTGACCACAGGCAAGAAGTCAAGCGGCCCTTAAGTAAAAGAATAGGTTAGGTTTCCTCTTTGGAGTCTTCCCCACGATGGCTGGAAAAGAGGGATGCCCAGACAGCATTCCTGCACTCCTTGGACCTTCCCAGGCTCCTGGAATTTCTCTCACATGTCTAGCACCCTGCAGATCCTGGAGAGGAGGGAGTGAGGAACCATCTGGAGTGAAAGGCTCTTCTCCAAAGCTTTCCTGGGGGTTCCATCTCAGGCCTTGGACCTGCAGGGATGGAAAGGCCACAGATCACCCTTAACCTTCCCTGTTTGTCCTCTGATTGCCTGCTTTTGCTTCCAGAGAGTTGGGCTGATGAGCCTGGGTACCATCCACATTATGAAAAGACCCATCTGGCATGGAGAAGGGGAAGGTTTCATGGCAGACAGTCCAGCGTTTGATCTGAACAAGCCATTTCTGGTGGGGAAGAAGCTCCTCCATGGGAAAAGCCCTGTGCCTGGTAAGATAAACCCTTCAGCTCTATGCTCCCCCCAGACACGGATGGGTCCTTCCAGCAGCCCCTCCAGGGCCATCTCGGTGCCTGCGGTGTGCTGGCTGCTGCTGGAGAGCTCCTGGAGGTGTTTCTGAGAATCTCCTGGCACCAAAGAGGTTGATGATCCTCACCACCTTGGGAAGGCAGAAACCAGCATTCCTGCTGGCTCCTGCAGCCATGGAGAACTTCTGTGGAGCTGGACCATGGTGGTTGAGCTGGCAGTGCAGGGACAGGGGCTTATGGCACAAAAACAGGATGAATGCTGGCTGAAGAGTCACTGTGAGGGGAGAGTGTTGATGGGCTCTCAAGGGGCCACACAAGGGCTGCGTGAATGACTTTGTGTTGGGTGGCTTCCCCATAGGGCTCTCCAAAGCTGATGAATTGGTCTGTGCTGAGGTGGCCTTGCGCCTGCACAAGCCCATGGCTACCATTGTGATGTGCATCAAGGCCACACTAAGGATTTGTGAGTGGGCCTTGTCTAGCGGCCAGAACTTCGACTTTGTGTTCAAGGACATTGGGGTCCTGGTCTGCCGGGGAAATTATGTGGTCATGAGGTTCTTTGAAGACTTGGTCCGAGAGGTGGCTCAGTCACAGTGCCTGGCAGATGGCTTGCTCCAGGTGAGTCTGGCATGTATTTCATGTGCCCTCAAACTCCTGGGGACACAGCTGTGGCCTTGGGCAGCTTTCCATGGTCCTGGTAGATGAGCTTGCCCTCCTGCTCCCAGGGAATTAGCCCTGGGTTTTGGCTCCTGTGGAGATGCTGCTGGCGTGGCCTTGTTGTCCCAAAATACCGAGGTGGTGGAGATGTTCATGGATTTGGGACGATGCAGGGGCACAGGGTGGTGGAGAGAGAACTGGGACTGGGGGTTGAGGAGGGGCAGCTGGGGCTGGGAGTGGAAGAGGGGTTTTGTGCCTTGTAAATAGCAATGCCTTGTAAATTCCCTGTGGATCCTGCCATGTCTCTCCCTGTTGCAGTCACCAAATTTGCAGCCATTATTCATAACCCACATGGAGAAGGACTTTTCCCAGATTCCTCTTGGAGGTGTCTTTGTGTTGCCACAGTGAGTACAATTTTTTCTGTACATGGTGGGGTGATAACCAGCAACACCTTTTGGTCCTGGCTTCTCCCGTGTGGGAGGAATCATTGGATATATTTAATTTTTGAGGTGGAATTGAAATTGTGCAAGGTCCGTGGCCATTCTGGCTTCTTTGGGTCGTATCTTCAGGTGGATTCCCTGGAGGGATTCCCTGCTTTACCTTTCCACCTCTGTGGGAATGACCCTGGAGGCACAGTTGGGGGCCATGGAGGAGACAACTTCACCGGCTCCTTCATTTTCATTTGAGAAAGACTGAGAACCAACATGCCTCAGAGTCTGGAATGTTCTCAGTCACTGCTGCTTTGTTTTCTCTGGAAACCATCTCTGACAAGTGGGATCCCAGAGCTGGCTGAGAGGAACCCTATGGCGGGAGACTCTTCTGCCTGTGCTCCAGTGTTATGTTTTGTTTGGAAAACTGGATGCCTGGGAACATCTTCTTCCCAGAGGCTGCCATGGACTCTGCTGCCCTTATTCAAACTGGCATCACCACCTTCTTTGCAGCTTTGTGCAGGCAGATGGGAAGTCCCAGCCACATCCTGTAAGTGCTTCCCTACAAGGCACTGAAACCACAAGCAAAACCAACACCAAGCGCCAAACAGCTCCGGGTATGTTCCCTCCTAGGAACTGACATCCTCCATGCCAAAGGGAATTCTGTCTCCTGCCAGAAAACTGTCCCAGCAGGTCCTAAGGGGGAATGGGGACCTAAGGAAGCAATGGAGCAGGACCATGGAGCAGCACAGCCCTCAGAGAAGGGGACTGGGCTGGGACAGGAAGGCTGGGAGATCCATCGTGTCCAAAGTGTTCTGGGGATGCATCTGAGTGGAGCTTCCTCTTTTTCTTCTTCAGGGAACCTTCCCAGTCAACACCTCCTTCTTCGTCCTCATCTTTCTCCAAGTCGGATATATGATGAGAAAGTGATGGGAAGAGAAAAAAAAAAGGCTGATGGTGGAGTACAGAAAGGGAGGTGAGAGTCTGGGAGAGCTGAACAGGAGCTCCCAGACAGAGTCTGGGAGGAACTGTCACCTTTGGTCACCTGTACTTATGGAGAGCAGATATGGACACATGCCTAAAGCCTTGGCCCTTTCTGTGGCATGGGAAGTGGGCAGCAGTGTTTTGGAGGGGCCTGGAGAACACACATAAGATGCTCTCACTGTTCTCAGACAAAATGCTTGTGTGGTTGCTTGCTTGCTTGTCTTTGCAGTTTGCTACCTCCAACTGAGAACTCTGTGAAGAAGGGCAGAGCCACCAAGGGGATGGAAACACCCAAAGCTGGGCTGGCAGCTCCCACCAGGCAGGAAAAATGTGTCCGGGTATGTGACATGGATGTAGGATCATGTCCTTCATCACTGCAGGGAGGCTGTTGAAAGGATCTTTTTGCATGTGTCTCTTCTGGGATGTTGTTTGGGTCCTCCATTCAGTCCTGGTAACAACTTCATTGTTCTGTACTGTGTTGCCAGAAATCTTTCTCTGAACTGAACCTCTACAGTATCCAGACTTCTTCAGGAAGCAGAGGATCACTTTAAGAGCTCTGGGGGAGAGAGGAGGGATCCAAACTCTCCCTTGGGTCATGGGCTGCAGGATGGGACCCTTATTGTTTTCAAAATGTCTAGCTGCCTTTCCTTTGCTTCATGTAGCAGCTTCCACCGCTGGCAGAGCAGAGGAGTCTGAAGAAGGTTGCTGCCTTCTCTCCTGGAGGATTTGAAAGTCTAAGGAAGAAGAGAGTGGCTGCTGTGGCAGGAGTGGCTGCTGCTTTGTCCCCAGAGAGAAAGGAGGAAGAGAAGACACCGTCCTCTCATGGAGGAAGACCACAGCCAAGGTAAGAGTGCGGAAGCACCTGACAGGGCCAGGGAGGTTGAGCAGGTGGGAGGGACCCCTTTGGAATCAAGGAAAAGGAGCTCTGAGCCCTGGGCTAGGTATGGTCCCTTGGACATCCCCTGACATGGGCATACCCTGGGGTAGCCCCTGATCCTGGGGCCCATGCTGAAGGGGGTGGTGGGGCCAAAGGGAACATGGACACAAGAGCAGCAGGAGCTGGGTGAGGCAGGATTCTATCCAGGGAATGAGAGGGGAATATGTCTCTTGCAGGAGTCCACGACCGAAACAAGTCCTGATAAATCTTCAGCCATACAAAATTGCCCAGGAGCAGTGCATGAAGGCCTTGCAGATCAGCAAGTTACGGGAATGGTCTGACAACAATTCCCTCTGTAAGTATTGCCAAGCACTGGATGCATTTTCCTGTGGCAGCACATTCCTCCCTTGCCTGGCAACACCCCCTGGGAAGCACTGTCTGTGCTGCTGGGTGGGTATGGGGGGTCCTGGACCTGTCTCTGAAGCAGACCTGGTGACAGCCTCAGGCAGGTTGGGGCAGGTAGGGACACGGGTGGGTTCTTCTGCTGTCTGTCCTGGCCTCTCCCCAGTCTTGGGCTGGTGGGGCTGGGTCTGCAGGACTGGGGTATTTGGGAGACTACAGAGCCTTCAGGAGCAGATCTGGTGAGCAGAAGGTCTCTGCCCTCCTCCCTGTTCCTCCTGTATCCTGAACAGCACCTGGATCTACCTGAGCTTGGTGAAGCAGCTGGAGTCCATGAAGAGAGAACAGCAGAACTGGGACATGGGGGCTGCCACATGGGACCATGCAAAAAGGAATAAAGACCTAGAAATCCATCACCTTGGTGTGTGAATTGCTGCTCCACACCAGGGATTGAGCCCTTGATTGGGAGCACAGTGTTTGGTGATCCACATGGGACTGGTGGACATGGATAACTCCAGTCACAGAATCCCAGGACGGGTGAGGTTGGAAGGGGCCCCAGTGGGTCATCCAGTCCTGCCTTCCTGCTCTAGCAGGTCCATCTCAGAGCACATGGTACAGGATTGTGTCTGGATGGTCTGAAATATGCCCAGTGAGGGAGACTCCACCCCCTCTCTGAACCACCTGTTCCAGGCTCAATCACTGCAAAGGAATTCTACCTCATGTTCAGCTGGAACTTCCTGGGCATCAGTTCTCCTGCCTGTTCTCCTTGTTCCATCACTGGAGCAGAGCCTGGTCCCTCCTCTGAGCCCTCCCTGCAGACATGGACAGACAGGAATGAGGGCCCCTCCCAGCTGTGGCTCCTCGTGAGGTTGAATAGCCCCAGATCCTTCAGCCTTTCCTCAGCAGATGCTCCAGGCCCTTCTTCATCTCCACAGCCTCCACTGGCCCCACTCCAGGAGCTCCATGTCCCTCCTGTCCTGAGGAGTCCAGAGCTGGACACAGCACTCCAGATGTACCTCCCAGGGCTGGCCAGAGTGGCAGGACCGCTCCCTGACCTGCTGGTGAAGCGCAGAATAATGACTTTACAATTAGAAATTGTACAGCAAGTATGTTTTATTCCAGCTGGGACACACCGGGGGTTATCATCTCCAAATGATGTGTACCTGGTCAAGACAAGGTACACACACAGGTTTAAATACATGTTGATCCCACAAACCCACACCTCCACACCCACCCATTCCCTGTCTTCTCTCACTTCATATTCTAATTAGCTGTCACACCTCCTGGTGGTCCTGAGCTGGGGTCTTGGGAGGAAGACCAATGTCTTCCTCAGGCTGATCTTCCCTTCTGGGCAGGCGTAGTGGAGGTTTGGCTATTTTTCAGGTCACTTTACTCTTGCCAAAGATTAGGGGCTTAATTTTGCTGGATTTAAGCCACAAAGTTCTGTTTTATTATTTTTTAACAAATACCTAGGTCCTGCTTTGCTAAGTTTCAACATTATACATCTTACCTATATAACTTCTACCTAGTAATTTCCTAACAACCAAGCTTAATAGCTAATCTTCTATATGTTCTCAGTACAAGCTGTTTCTCTACTTTTACAAAATCACTAAAAGCTGCTTCTAAAATTTTGTATTTTCATATTCATAAATGTCCCCCATATCACTGGCAATGTTCTTCCTGATGCCCCCTGGATCCCATTTTTCGTCTTGGCTCCCAGGAGACTCTGCTGGCTCAGGGACAGCACATTGTTTCCTGGACCCCCAGGTCCTTCTCTGCAGAGCTGCTCCCTCAGCCTGTGCTGGTGCCTGAGGTTGTTCCTCCACAGATGCAGTACTTGCATCTCCCTTGTTGACCTTTAGAAGGTTCTTCCCTGCCCATCTCCCCAACCTGTTCAGGTCTTTCTGAGGGCTACACAGCCCTTAGGGGTGTTGAGGCTGGACCTAAGGAGGGACAATCAGGGCCAGCTCATCAGTCCAAGGTGTTCACTCTATGAAAGGTGATTTCGGCAGGAGGGGATCATGACATCCGACTCATGGCCACTGACTCCAGAATCCCACCTGTTACTTTGCTTTTGCATGTCTTAAACTTGCCTTCTGAAATTTTAGCT
>VZSR01002442.1:26795-44317 GCA_013398615.1 Brachypodius melanocephalos | reverse complement strand
AGCCTCTCACTTGTTTTGCTTTCAAACCACAACAACCTCCAACTGAACAGTTCCTGGTCCCCCTTGAGCTTGGTGAAGCAGCTGGAACTCCACGACCCCAGAGAGAAGTGGAACTGGGACATGGATGTGCTGTGGGGTAGTGGCCTCACATGGACCTTCACCATGACACTGATGGGTACAAGGGCACAGCAAAGCCACAACATCCTTCTCTCTGAATTGGAATAATTCAAATTTCATGGATGGATTGTTCAGGGGATTAGGAGTTGGTTGAATGGTCACATACAGGATAGTGGTGAAGGGCTCAGATGGAGCTCAGGGACAAAGGGGTCCATGCTGGCACCAGTGCTTTTTAATGTCTCCATCAACAACACAGACAGTGGAGTCGAGGGCACCCTCAGCACGTTGGCCCATGACCCTGAACTGAGCAGGGCAGGTGACACACCTGGGAGACAGGATGAAATTCAGGCGGACCTGGAAAAGCTCCAGAAGTAGGCCCATGGGAACCTCAGAAGGATCAAGGCAGTTGAACACAAGGTCCTGAAGATGGGTTGTGGCAACTTCAGTAGCAATCTGGAAGTGAGCTTGTACTTCTCTCGTCCTTCTTCTACCCGAAGTCTTGCTATCAAGCCCTCCATTCCCAGCCTGGATTGAGACTGGAGGTTTTTCCAACTCATGTGCAGGACCTCATGAGATTCCCATGGACCCACTTCTCAAGCTTGGCCAGGTCCTCCAGGATGGCCCCATCCTTTGGGTGCGTCACTAGTCCTGCTCAGCTTCCTGTCACCTGTCAACAGGCTAAGGGTGTGCCCCACCTTACTGTGTCTTTGATAAGGTATCAGAGAGCACAGGGCCCTGAGGCACACCATGCCTCACTGGACACAGAACTACTGACTACAAATCTGTCTGCGTCTGTTGGTTAAATGTTCGTGTGACACCTCTCCAAAACTGCCTGTCCATCTCTTTGGCTTCTCTCCAAGGCTGGACTTGATAATCTTGTTTATTTTCAATCTTAACAGTTTTCTGTTCCCTCAATGCCCTTCAATCTGTTGTTTAGTTTCTACCAAGCTGTAGTCAGGGCTTAAAAGGGTTGAGGGTAAACTAGGTTTTGCAGAAGAAAATGGTTGTAAAAATTCCCAAATGAATTTTGGAAAAAAAATTCCAAGGGAAATGTTCTCAGAGGAGATTTTTGCTCTGCCCTTTGCTGTTCCACCCTTGACCCACATTAAAGCGATTAAGGGCAGAGGCTTGAGCTGCTGTGGGGTTGCAAATGCTGTTGGCTGATGGCCACAGCAGCAGAAAGCAGAAAAATCATGACAGTAGAGGAAACAGGATTGTTTTGTTGGAATAAAGATCCTTCTAGGGGTTCAAATTTTGTGGATGAGGCTGGTGGAGAGGAGAGAAGCAAAGTCTGTCAGCTCACACTCTGCATTGTCAACTCAGCTTCAACTCTACAGTAATTTTTGGGTTATACTAAATCAGAAAAGTCTCATTCCCTCCCTCCAAGCCCCCTGACTGGGGACTTGGCTGCTTTGGATTCTGGGATTTTATCCCCAGCAGAAACATGATTTTCACTGTTACAGCAAGAACTGGAGCCTTTGGGGTATAAAGCACTGCTGAGATTTGAAGAAGGTGTCCAGTGGGAGACCGTTGCCCTCTCCTCTTCTGCTGGGATCAGGAACATTGTTCTCCTCATGTCTGTGTTAATCCAAACCCACAAAATTCCAGAAATCATTTACAGATTTGAGGACATGAGCTTGATGTCAGAATCCACCTGAGGTGTGTTGGTCCTTCTCCATCATGTGGCTTTCCTGTGTTTCTATATAAACATGGAAGTCATGGAGAAATGGATTTGATTCCTGGCAGCCTGTGCCCTTAATGACAGCCCCTGTGCCTTTTAACACATGCATTTTAATTAGAGGCTGCAAAGAGCAGAGATGACATTTTATAGTTGGGCATGTGCAGGCACAGCCTGGGGTTCTCTGCCTTGGTCCTTAGCTCTCTCCAAAACCCTGACAGGAGTGGGGTCACAAGGGACAGAACCAGGGGAAATGGCCTCAAGTTGTGCCAGGGGAGCTTTAGGTTGGATGTTGGGAAAATCTCTTTGTGGAAGGGGTGGTCAAGCACTCAAAGGGGCTGCCCAGGCCAGTGGTGGAGTCACCATCCCTGGAAATGTTCAAAAAATGTGTGAACGTGGCATTTGGGGACAAGGTTAATGGTGAACAACCTACCACCAGGTCCTGGGTTGATGGTTGGACTCAATTATCTTAGAAGTCTTCTCCAACTTTAACAATTCCGTGATTCTGTGACTACACTCTTAGTACCTGAAACTGCCAGAACAGACAACTGACTGGATTAGGTTTTTTCTGTCTTCTTCCAAGCTTCTTTTTCTACTCTCCAGCTCTGCAGAAAGTGGCCAGAAATATGGGGACTTTCAGGTGTTGCCTGAGCTCAGTCTCCACCATTTGTTTATTGCAGTTCGGAATGTTTTGCCTGCGTGTGTCGTGGCCAGTGTCTCAAAGTGGGAGAAACTCATAAACCCCAGGATCTGCCTGGGTGTGACTGACCAGCTGTGCTACTGAGCAGATAACTGAGAGTCCCATCAGGGTTTATGATATGTCAATAAAAAATCTGGATTAATGGATTACCAACTTAATGCTGTGTGAAGTCTTTATAAATCTCTGACTGCTGGGCAGTGTGAGACCTCAGGAGAAGAGAGAAAGTCTGACAGACACAAAAAAGGCAGAGAAAGGCCAAAGGCAGAGGAAATAAAATCTGTCTGGGTCAGAAGAGGCTTGACTTTGCAAGCAGTATGAAAAGCTTGCTTTCCTGGACAGTCCTGGCAGTCCTTGTCCTTGTGCACGTCTCCCAGGCAGTCTATATCCAGGTGAGTTTTTTATCTTTTATTTGTTGGTATTATAAATTCAACACAGTGCTGATATTTTGGAAACTTCTAGCTGCAACACGAATCTTGAATTAATTAATAAACCTGAATTTTTGCTTTGCTGTGCCTTGATTTCCACCTGCATCTCCCTGTGCTCTGGGTGCTCTGTAAAATGCTTCAGGTATCATTAATGCTGCGGCTGTATACTGACCTTCTCCAGCCATATCTCTGCTCTGAAATCCCGTAGGGGCTGAGGTGTTTCATGCCTGGTTCTCCTAGACCTAAATCCACGTGTGGTGAAGGTGCAGCTTTAGAGAGTGTTGCAAACAAAGTGTGAGAAAGCAGAAATTGTCTTGTGTTACCTGGTTCTAGGCAGGAAATTCTTTGTGGAAATGATCTCTGAGTTTATGGGATGAAGTCTGTAGAAAAGAGTTAAGAAGAGCTGAGCTGGATCCTATTAAGTATTAATGATCAGAGAAGTGATTAGAGAAACCTCTGTGAAATTTTGCAGTACACAACATCTATAGCTGATATTCCATGCAATATGGAAGGGGTTAAGAAGGTACTTCAAGGCCCTGGTCTGTTTTTGGGAAAGCCTTGGAACTCTCTGCATTCATCCTGAGAGACAGTGTGGAAGATTTCAGTCTGATTGCAATGCAAGCAACTTCCTCTGGGGGGGCAGGAAAACTAATACGTGTTAAACAATTACTGACTATGTGTGTGCGTCAGGTTTCCAGGGATAAGGTATCGTTGTGTCCTAGACTATCCTCTTTTTATTCATTCGGATGACAGAGATATCCAGAATTAGCAGGTTTAAGATATTCCTTTCTCTCAAACCATTCTTCAACATTTACAGTCTCCAGAGAAGCAAACAGCTTCCTACACAGTGAAAAACATCCCAGTTTTCCACTTGTAGCCATAAAAAGTATTAATAAATGAGAATGGCTGCTTCTAGGTTGCATAACAGAGTAGGAAGTACATCTCTGGAGTTTGAGCTGGAATTCTTCTCTCATTAATCATTAAAGCTGTGGTTTCCCCACTGTACTTGCAGTGAACTCTGAGTGTATTGCACTCCTTTCCCTTGAGGTCTTTGAGGTCTGACTGATTCTTTGATTTTTCACTGCACAAAGTTGGCTTCCATTCTTCTTCCCTGAAACTATTCCCAAGACTTCCCTTCCTTGTGCCATAGAATGTCAAATTTAGCTCTCTCTAATACATCTTTCTTACTTGAGGTGGTGGGGTTTTGTCTCTATTTTGCTGTTCCTTTGTTCTTGTTTTGTCCCCAGGACCTGTAGATCTCCTGGTTTCTCTGAAATTGTGCCTCTGGAAATCCACTCTTTTTTTAGTTCTATGGGTTTTTCTTCTCAGTTGTGTGACCAACAGCTGAATCTAGAGCTGTCTTTATAGGAAAACTGAATTTTTTGTAGACAATCCGGGCTGATCACAGAATATGTAAGTTGTTTAGATTGGAAAAGCTCTCTAAGATCATTAAATCCAAGTGTTTCTCCAGCACAGAGGGATCCACCATGTCCCCAAGTGCCACATCCACATGTTTTTGGAGCACTTCCACAGCTGGTGACTCTACCACTCCCATCGGCAGCTGGTGACAGCGCCTCATTAACCTTTATAGATCATTAAGGTCAGAAAAGATCTCTAAGATCACTGAGTTCCACTGATAAATTAACCTAAGTAAGATCATAAACTGATTGCAAGAGAAAAGAATTTGTCTTAGTTAAGCAAATGCATATCCAAAGTCTATCTGATTGCGTATTTTAAACCTATAATACCAAAATAAGGTGATTCTGTAAAAAACCCTCCAAACCCCCAGTAAGAATCAAATCCCCTCCCCACTTATCTCACACCATTCCCCATTGGACTCATGGGGATGTGAAACAAATGCTAATATTTGTTCTTGTGCTGTATCAGAATTTTATTTCTTTGGACGAGGAGCGGTTACTTGATCCAGGAATCCCAGGATGGTTTGGGTTGGAAGGGACATTAAAGTTCACTTTGTTCCAAACCCTGCCATTGGGTTGGAACCACCCACATCATCTTATTGACTACGTGTTGGCCATGAAACCATATTAAAACAACAGATAAAAATCCGTTTGAAAATGCTTATTTGCCTTCTAGGCCAAACTCTGATTATCTGCAGATGGGTGCAGATGTTGTGCATTTGGTTAAACAGCTGCAACACCTGCAACTCAAATTTATGACCTCAAAAAGGGGAAATCTCTTGAAACCAAGGGAATGACCCTTAACCAATGCACAGGGAGAAGCAACTAAAACACAGAGTAATATTTCTCAGAGTCCTGTCCCAGCTTTCTTAAGTTTCTGGTGTGAGCTTTGAGCCAGAAGTGTCATATTTATGCTTCCAAAATCTTGTTTTTCAGGAATTGTGTGGGCAAGTTTTAAATTGGCCCAGGGTGGAATTGTTGGGCATCTGTGCAGGGCCAGGAGCTGGAGTCAATGAACCCTGTGGATCCCTTCCTACTTAAGAGATTCTGTGATTCTAAATTAATGGAAACTTTCCACAATGTCTTGGGGTGAAGGGTTTAAGCCCTCAACAATGTATGGTGTGAAAGAAGACCTGCTTTTGTGTGGTCACACCCTGCCAGGTCACAGCCAACATTTGATACTTCCACTGCAGGAGAAACGGTGAACCAAAAAAAATTTCATTTACCGCCATTCAAGTCATGATTTTGTAGATCTCCACCACATATCCCTGGAAGTGATGAATGGAACTTGGAGCAACCTGGTCTAGTGGAAGGTGTGCCCGCCCATGGCAAGGGGTGGAATCAGAAGAGCTTTATGTTCCCTTCCCACCCAACCCATTCCAGATTCTGTGATATTGCCCAGTCATCTCTTTTCTAGGCTGAAGATTCCCAGCCTGAATCTTCCTATCCCGGATTTTGTGGGTCTATCTCATGGGGATGGGCCACGCCCAAATTATCCCTCTGTCCACTGCCTTCATTCAGCAGAGGTTTTATCTGACTTTTCTTGCAACACCATCTTTTGCCTCTGTTACGTTTTTTGAGAGAGCTCTTGTTTGAAATGGAATGGATTTGTCAAAAGCCCGACTTTCTGACACCTCTTTTTTTCTGGTTCTGCACAGGATGGAGACTTGAAATTCTCCCTGGAGTCCGTGAAGAAGCTGAAGGAGCTCATGGATGGGAACAGACACATCAACCCTCGCATGACGGTTTCTGTGGCCAGCTATTCCCCATGCCAAGAAAAACACCTCCCTGAGGAATTCTGGCCTGTGTGCAAGAGGGAAGATGCACCCTTGATTTTTAGGAGGCTGAGTATGTCGTTCGTATTTCGTAGCTTTCATTTTTACCACACTTTTCAACCTTAAACATTCCAATAGCAGGAGGCAAAGCCACAGAATTACTTTTGTGTCACTTCTAGGGCAGCTGAGAGGGTTTGTGCTGCCTTTGTACTGCCCTTCTCCTGCAAAGGTTGGGCTCCGTGAAACCCCTAAGGAAAATTCCTGCAGTGCTGAGTTGAGCTGTTCCCTAGACACATTCCACTGCTGGAAGTGTTCATCCAAGTAGATCATGAAAAAGTTAATCCAAGTAGAATAATGGAATCACTGAATGGTTTGGTTGGGGAGATCTTAAAACTCATCCCATTCCACCCCATGCCATGGGCAGGGACACCTTCCACTGTCCCAGGGTGCTCCAAGCCTCGTCCAACCTGGCCTTGGACACTGCCAGGGATCCAGGGGCAGCCACAGCTTCTCTGAGCAACCTGTGCCAGGGCCTCACCACCTTCACAGATAGGAATTTCCTCCCAATATCTTATCTAGGTTTACCCTTCTCTAGCTTAAGCCATTCCTCCTTGTCCAAAATCCCTCTGCCACGGGCTACTGCTGCAGTGTTTGCTTTTTAAAGTTATTATATTGCATTTATCTACTGTCCAGTACAAGGGACACTTTAGGATGAAATGCTGCCATGTCCTGTTGTCCTCTTGCTTCCACATATTCCCATTGCTTCCCAAGGAATTCAGGTTTGATTTCATTCCTTCAGCCGGATTTTAGCATGACCAAATTTTACTTTGAGCAGTATTACCTACAAGGATCTTTTGAATGATAAAATAGGAAGGCAAAGGAGTCTCCAAATGCTTTGACAGGTGACTCTGCACTCCTGGCATCTGACTGAATCCCCCCTTTCTCCCGGACAGGCCTGGCTGCAGAGGATGACCTGTGTGAGATCTGTGCCAATGCTGCCTGTGCCGGGTGCTTCTGAGAAGGTGGAAAAACCCACACAAGACATGTCCATCGGGGAAGTCTGTGCATTCCTGTGACAAGATCATGTACTTTCACCAATCAATATTCCTGGGCTTCATCTCCAACTCCAGCCAAACTGGAGCTGCCAGCTCATGGAGACATCCCAGTACTCTTGCAGCACCTGGATCAGGTGCCACTATCAGAGCAGTTCTGCCATCAAGGAGGCTGTGACTCCTCTGAGAGGTGGAGGTGCTGCAGAAGTTGTGTGACACTGGAATGGAAATGCCCTGTGTTTCATTTCCCACTATTTTGCCTGGATTTGAACAAGCTGAGTGAAGCTCAGCATCCCCTGCAGCCCTTTTAATAGCTAATATTTAATGGCCAATAAGTAGTATGTAATCCTTATTGTCTGCCTGTGATATGGCCTTGCCTACACACAACATCAGTGGGTTATTCCCTTTCCCAGTCCCTCCTTCCCAGTGTGTTGGATCCTTTTCCCTTCCACCTGTCTGCAGGTGACACCTTTTGTATCACAAGAGTTTGTAACAAAACTGCAACAAATAACTCGAGATTAATTCTTGGTGTTTAGGAACACTCTGACAGCCAGAAATCAGACTGACTGTTCCTTGTACTGATTGTTGTTGATTTAGGGAATGGGTGTAGAGGAGCACAGGAACACTTCTTCCCTGGTTGGATATCAAGGTTCTTTAAACTGTCTTTGGGAGAAAGGAATTCCAAAGTGCAGTGCTAGAATCACACTGAAATCAAAGCATTGCCTGTTGTTTTATTTATTGATGGAAAGATTGTGAAGAAATGATCTGCCCATGGTTATGTGCTGTACAAGCAATAAAAACTAATAATAATTCTGATTTTTGTTTTGTTTTGTTTGTTATTGCTGGGTTTTGGGGTGGATTTTGTTTTAGGATACTCTTCTTGCCGCCTTTCTTTTTCCCCATATAAGGCTTTTCATGTCTGTGGCTTCCCTGAATAAAAGATATCTTTTAACAATATCCTGAACTTAAACCAATTTGTACTCACAGAATCACAGAATCCTTTGAATTGGAAAAGCTCTCCAGGATGATTGAGTCCAACCTGTGTCTGATCCCCGTATTGTCACCCACCCCAGAGCACTGAGTGTCATTCCCAGTCCTTCCTTGGACTCCTCCAGGGATGGGGACTCCACTCCTGCCCTGGGCATATCCTTCCTATTCCTGATGACTCTTTCCATGAAGAAATTTCTCTTGATGCCCAACCTAACCCTCCCCTGGCACAACTTGAGGCTCTTCCCTCTCTCATCCTGTCCCTGTTCTCTGGGAGGGACAGCCTGACCCCCCCAGCTGTCCCCTCCAGTCAGGGAGTTGTGGAGAGGCAAAAGGTTCCCCCTGAGCCTCCTTTTTGCCAGCCTGAGTACCCTCAGGTCTGCCATGGTAATGCAAGTCCATATCAGAGATTTTAAGTTTTTCCCTCCTATTTGTAACTGTTAAACTACTCCATTTTTATATATGAAATGGAGATAGTATGCTGAGCCCTCAAATCAGCAACCAAGTTCCACCAAGACTCTCAGTGTTCCAAATCTGTATCCTCAGCCCTGGAATTTGGAGCATAAATCCAGAATTGATGTTAGAAAATTATCATGAGGTGCATAAATTCCTACTTCATTTGACAGGAAAACTGTGAAAGTCTAGAAGAGGATTCCTTGCATCCAGTATTTTGACTACCCCAGTACAAAACTTGTACAGAGCAAATTCCAAAGCGGGAGTCCCTCACTAAAGCTTTTTCTGGTGCCTTGAAGTTGGCATCTCTGGGAAATGGGATTTCCTGACTCAAACACTGCAGGAGCTTCTTTTACACCTGAAGTTATCTCTCTGAATAGAAGTGAGAAGTCCCTTACTTAAGGGACTGATTTTCCTTTAAAATTAATGTGGCAAATCCTTAGGTCCCAGCATAGCAGCTTGGACCAGCTCCTGTAGAGAAGGAGGCTATAGATTTTGCAAGGGAGGCTTGTTGGAAACAGGATTAGAACCAAGATCCTGCTGAAACACTGCCAATGCTCAGGTGGGGCAGGAGGGCTGGTCTGGAGACTTTCCTGCAAATCTGGTGCCTCTTTGAATCTGGGGCCATCCCCAGTGACATCCCAGGCTTGCTTAGCCTAGTGCATTAGAGCACTGCAGAGGGGAAAAGGGGCATAAAGGAGGGCACGAAACCTTCATTTTGTCCCTGCTGTCTGAGATTTGTGATTTTGGGGGGTTGGTTTGACAGCAGGAGGTTGTGTCCTTGGGGAAGAAGGGGTGGGGGGCACACAGGAAAAGAAACAAACAGAATGGCCTGGGTTGGATAAAGATAATGTAGAAAGGATGACAAATAAAGGAAGCCAAGAGCTGAGAGTGGAGATATAATTTTGCGGTAGGCCTAGAAAACGCTCCTGAACTCAAATATTGAGGGCTGTGTTTGCCAACTGTCTCTGGGAACTGGAGCTTTGGCTCAGAGCAGAGCAGAGCAGGGATTTCATCAGGCTGGTTACAAGTTCAGCCATCTGCATAGCCTGTGGGAATCACAGAATCAGGGAATTCTTAAGGTTGGAAAAGCCCTCTGGGATCACGGAGTGCAACCATGAACCCAGTACAACCAGGGCCGCCACCAACCACACCCTGCAAGTTTCAGTCTCTACAGGAGTGCCAGGCTGATGTGATGAACTGCTAATGTTAATCATGGGATATAGAATCACAGAATATCCCAAGCTGGAAGGGATCAGTGAGTCCAACGCTGGGATGTACCAGGTTCTGGAGGGGTATCTGTGTTAAACAACCAGGTATTGCTGCTTTAAAGGAGAAGAAATATGTGCTTTAAGAAGTACCCTCTGGCTTTAGGGTTGATTTGCTGTACTTAATTAGGAAAATATGAAAAGTGCTTCTTGCACAGGGAAGCTGCTTCCCCTCCTCCAACCCTGCACCCACCACCATCACCTTCAATGCACATGAACACCAGGCAGTGAGGAAAGGAAAGCCATGACGAATTTCAAGGATATATCTGCTGGCTTTCCCTGCCTTTATTTCAGAGATAAGACAAAGCTTTCAGCTATCACAGCTCAGAGCAAGGAGCTGCTGGCTTAGCTCTGTTATCTCACCTGACTGTCCCTTGCCAGGGGCAAGGGGAGAACCTGAACTGGAGCATCAGGGAAGCTCCCCTGGCATTGTCAGGTACCTTGAGATTAGCAGGGTATTTGTAGTCTATTTTTTTCTCCCTCAACCGCTCAGTAGCTCAAGGACAATCATGGGGGTATGGCTGATGTCTGTGAATCTGTGTGTCTTGGTTTGAAAGAAAGGTATCTGGACAATTTAAATCCCCTCCCTCCAAATTATTATAATTCAGAAAAAAAAAGAATTAAAGGGGGCTTTTCCTCAGGCAGAGTCACAGGAATAGGAAATAACAGTTCTTTACTGGTATGTATAATAAAGCAAACGAAAACACAACAATTACGACATCAACAACAAAACAGTACCAAGAACCTTGAGGGCCTTGCCTCCCAAAACCCAGGACAGCTTGGTCTCAGGGGTCTTGGTGGCTCCTGCACGGAGCTGGAAACGGTGCAACTTCATGGGCTGGCAGCTGGGAACAGTAGGATGTCCCCAGCAGGCAGCGGGGAGGTGCAGGTCACGCTGTAGCAAAAAAGAGCAGGGCGAAGGAGCCGCGGTGGTGGGGCAGGGCCGGCTCTTCTCTGGCAGGGCAGCCGAGGAGCTCAGAATTCCCGGGCATGTGAGCAGATGATGGAAGATTTTCCCAGGAGCAGGGCTCTTCTGCTGACAGTGGAACTCCTCCCGCAGCAACCAAAACAGCCTGGCCTCTCTGATGAGTGCCCAGAGAGCAAAAAGAGCCCAAGCTTCCTCTAGCTCTGTCTTTTACCTGCCCTCTGAAACTCAGTTATCTCTTCCTCCCAGACCAACTCTTTGTTTTGGTCAAGCACCCTTAAGTACTCAGCACTTTGTCTCCCAGTAACCATGGGGAAAACAAATTCCTTGAGCAAAAAACCAACCAACCAAAACCAAAAAAAACCCAAAAAACCAAACCAACCCCCCCACCAAAAACCCCCCAAAAACCCTAACACCCAACACTGTGCAAACCTGCTTTCTCAGAGCCGTATGCTCTGTCCTGAGCCACAGAGGTGCTCATAAACAACCTTTGTTGGAAAGTCTGTCATGGGAATTAGCTTGTATCCCTGCCTGTCCCAAAGCACAGAGACCGGGCTGGGAAAACAGAGTCCCGAGACCAGTCCTGTGAATTTGTGAGCCCCAGGTACTAGGAAGATTCTTCCATTTTTATAGCCCAGCATCAAAATCTGTATTTCATGGCTGTTCTTCCTTTTTTATTTTAAATCCACTATTAGACCACTATTAGCTGGGAATTTTGAAGATTAGTGTAAAAATGGAATTTTCACATGATTTCTTGGACTGAAACCTGGGTAAAGTAACAGGTGTTAAGCAAATGTTGTGTAAGATCATTCAAATTTTCTGGTCAACATAAAGAAACTCCAAACAGGTAATTACTGTGCTCTGAAAGAGCACATTTCAGGGTCAGGCTGCAACACAACTTCGTCTATAAACATATTGATCCTGTTTAGGAAACAACAATCACACCTCAACTACCTTTTCTCTTCTCTTTGATTTGCAACTATCAAGGAACAAACCCATAATTTTTAGAGCATGAGTTTGTGAGAACCTTTGTGACATAGGAGCCTGATACTAAATTTAATATTAAATCGAATATATAAAACAATGAATTAAGTATGAAATAAAACACATTAAAAACACCTATGCTCTATTTAGATGAGAAGTCTGTAACACCACACATTGTTGAGAACAATGGTATGAACTGATCTCAGCATCCTCATCCAGTAGAGGAAATAAATAGACTTGTAATAAAAACAACAACAAAGAATTCCTGAAGACACTTCTCAGGATCAATGCCAGAACCTCAAAGCAGTGTGAGAGGTAGTATGAGAGCTTAAATAAAACCAATTTAGAAGAATTAAAAATAGTCAGGTAAGTTCAGTCTTGAGTTTTAGTATTTCCTCCCCCCGCCGGCTTTTCCCGAGTTTAACCACTCTTTGCTTACAGAAGATATTTGAGTGGGCAGTTTCATGCAGGGCCCCACAAAGATCCACTAAAAGTGTTTTGAGCGGCCCAGCGACAGGGCTGGACCTTCTGCCCTGCACAGTGGATTTTTTTCAGAGCTCTGGGCTCCTTTCCAATTTATGCCTCTTACAGAATTGAAATTGTCTCCTGTCATAGACAGGAGAATAGTATAGAATAGTTCGTGCAGAAAAATTTAAAACTACAGCATTCTTGTAACCAAAGGCCAGTGACAGTGAAAAAGCAATTTGCATAAGGTAGTAGAAAGAGAAGGGTTCAGATAAGCAAGATAAAGCTATCTCCAAAGATGTTTATTCCAAACGATCTTCTCGTCTGGCAAAAATCGAAGCAATATGCCTTCAATATGCAAAAACTGTGTGCATTTGATATGCATAAGATAATATTCATCACCAGGATGTTTATTCCCCAACAGAATTCCAGAAACAAAATGATGCAGGATGGATATGCAATCCCAATTCCGGGAGACCAGATCGACAACAAGAAAGAAGAACTACATGAATATGCTAAAAGATGAGATAATTCTGTACCTTGCAAATCCCCAGAAAAGTATAATAAGGAACCCCCAAAAGGCAGCATTTGTGAACCATGGGGTTTTGAAGTGAGAGAGAGATTTTGCGAGTGGTTCACCCAGCACTGAATGCCAGCCCAGTGCTGTTAGACTTTGCTTGTGGCTTTTATGATTTTTATTTTGAGCTCTTCTACCATTTCTAGTGCTTCTGTTTAATGTTCACAATCTTTAGTGTGGGAAATGGATTTGTAGAGAATTCTAAAACCCTGACAGAAGGCTCACATAGTATGCATCTGCATGCAAACTCTGAGATAAAATACGCTGACTTAGAAAGGCCATAGAATAGGACAGACATTGTTGAGAGAGAAATGGAACTAGAATCATTCAGATGATGACTTTGTGAATAGACTAGATATTTTAGAGAAATAGAACTATAAAAGATGTATTGCAGTAGCACCCAGGATGGGTATTTTTAGATGATTGGCTTAAAAGACATTTAGCAGCATTGTGTGGCAAAAGCTGATAGGCCAAGAAACACTTACAATATACCGTAATTAGAAAATAGTTTCACTTCTCATTTTGATGGTGTGAATTGTAACATCTGTATTGTCTCACCCTTCTCATGAGAATGAAAATGAAGGTTGTTTAAATGCCTCTTAAGAGTCCTGACTCTTGGTCAGAAAGAAAGAATAATTCAACAAGAACAGATTTTACTGCACTGTTTAATTCTAAGCTTAAAATGGGATTTAAATTTTAGTCTAATAGTGGACTTAAAAAGAAAAATGAGAGAACACTCAAGACATGCACATTTTGGTGCTGGTCTGTAAAAATGGAAGAATCTTTTGAGTACCTAGGACTACCCAAATGGGGTGCAGATCATACATGGCCTTCTGTGCCTGGGATTGGGGAGTTTTCTCTTTTGTGATCTTGTCAATTATCCATTGAGGTTTGGGGTTTTCCTGAAAGATCCACCTCCTGGATCCATGGGTCTGGAGAGGACTTTTACTTTGCTTGAACAGGAAAAAATGAGGGGTTTAAGATGGTGGGTTAGGGGTGGAAGGCTCAGGTTGTGTCTTGAGCACACATTGGAACAAAAATAATGTCAGAATCTTATCATTTTAAGGAAAGCTGAGAACTGGTGGGCCAGGATCAGGATTGGTGAGTATGGAAGCCCTTGAACCCCTCAGGGAAACCTCCAGGGCTTTGGCCTGGAGGAATCTACCATAGAGTTTCCCCACCTAGGCTGAAAGAAAGGTTCACCCCCATGATGCCCTGCAGAACTATTGCCAATCTACCTCAGATTGTTTCCCCCATTGGCCAGTTAACCCTGCTCCAACCTGACAACCCCAACTGTTCATCCCTCATCCCCTCTATAGCTTGCTGCCCTTTGTCCTGCCCTTTGTACAGCCGCTGTGCCCTCAGGTCATTGGCCACTGACCCCTTATTTAACCACTGGGCACTGCATGGTCTCTGTCTTTTGTCCCTGGTCCCCTTTGGTGTTAAGGGTGTAATAAACCTTCGCTGGAATTCTTCATAGAGAAGGCCCTTCCTGTCTTTCCTTTGTTGAGCTTTCTGTGGCGTGTGTGTGCGTGGACTTGAAATGACTGTCCCCACAGCCTACTCAAGTGGCCTCTGAAGGAGACACTTTGAGAAGGTAGTGGCATTTTACCATCCTGCCACACTGCTACAGCTGAGAGCGGAAGTATGTGACCTTCCCTTCACATAAATGAAAAGCTGTCAGAGGGAAATCCCAGGCACTGGTTAGAGGGTCCTGATCCATCTGGACCCTGGAACATTCTATGCCTGGAGCCTGCTGCCTGGTTTAGGGCATTTCACAGCCTTCAGAAACACAATTCTGGGTGAACAGGGCATTTTTAAAGCTCCCAGAGTACAGAACTGAAGCTGGCTTTACCTCTAGCACAGAAGCCTGGCAGCAGTATCTGTCCTACATCCCGGACATATGTTGATGTCCTAGGTTACAATGTAAGATGTACCCAAAGTATGTATTCTATTGCCATCCTCATGAGCTGTTGAAACCAGGTGGGGCAGTGCTTCCCTTGCCCCCATCCCTGCAGACTACTCTCTCTTAATGGCCCCATCAATGCCTTGCCACATGACTCATAGGTAACTCCCCTGGGAGTTATCTCTCTTTAATGGGCCATCAAGGACCCACTGCATGACTCAAAGAATGATAGCATCCCATTGTGAGATGCTCTGCCCAGAGGGGGGAGCCAAGCATTCCCATCTGGATATAATCTGGAGTTTGGGACAGGACAGGGGGCCTTACCCATTGGATTCCCAGAGGACAGGAGTTACCAGACCTTTCTACGGGATCACTGATTCAACAAGACCACCTCATCTGGACTGCTACCACCACCTTGCTCAGGTTTTATTCTGACTCTGTCAGTGGTCTTTTGTACTACTGCATTTATTTAATTTACCTTTCCCCCCGCCCCCCCTATTAAATTGTATTTCTGACTTGGAGTCTTTCACTGGTTTTGCTTTCAAACCAGTACAGTGGAGAGCAGAGCCCCTCTCCAAAGACTGAGTTCCAAACTCCTCCGTTGTCCTGCCTACATGTGAACCTGGCTCTCAGGGAGCTGAGAGTTGGTGAGAGTATATAACACACACATCTGTTCTTGGTGAAACCTCCAGGGGGTGGAAAGAAAAGCAGAGACAAACAAAGACAACATGGAGAACTGCCCCTGTGTCCTTGCAGATCCAGGTGTCAGGTCCCCCGGTTTGACAGGTCCTCATCTGAGCAGAGAGGAGCAGAACTGGGAACACCTAAAGGAGATTTCCTCCCAAACCCAAAATGTGCTTCACTCCACTGTAATGTACAAAATGTGTCTATACTTGCCCTGAAATAACTAACTCAGCAGCTCAACATTCCCCCCTCAGTCCTGGCTGCCCTTCCCTACAGGATTGTTAGGGATTGGAAAGGTCTGCTGGAATTCCCTGTTGGGATATTGAGGGTTTGTAGATTAATCAGAGAAATATTGTTCCACATAGAGCTGTTATTAGCAGAAGGTCATCTCTGCAGAAGTAGCTATGATTAACAGATTCACAGAATCACCCCAGCATCCCAGAAGCACCATCAGGCTGGGACTGGCTGCTTCTGGCCCCAAAGAGCAGCCTGTTAATGTGCTCCCCATAGAGCAGACCCTGCACTGCATTTTTAAGGTCTTTTGGTGATCTTGTTTGCAGCCCTGAGGGTACTGAGGGACCTCTAATGGACCTGAGGTCACCTGAGTCCTCCACCTGCGCCTGGCCTACATTTCAGTTAGCTCTGAGCTGTGTTGGAGAGTGCTGCTCTCTGCCACAGCCAGGTACTTCAGGGGGGCTGGTCACCATGTTTGTGGGCCTGGTCATAGGCCAGATGATCAGGACCCCAATCCAGAGACCACCCCTCTGGCTTGAATTGGGACCTATTGCTTCATGATGGACCTACCCAGTGATCATAGGGCTCTTTACCCCAGTCAGTCCCTGACTTGCACACTGACTTCCTAAATTAACTTCAGATCTGCCCTATCCAATGAATCCTTAAAATCTGAACTCTCGGTTGAACTAAAGACAGTGTTTGTCTGCCCTACTCAGCTCACCCAAGTGTTGTTAGACAGGATTGCTCTCAGCTTGCAGACTCCATCTGACAGGAAGCAGATGGATCTCACTGCTTTGACAGCGTCTCCTGATGTGTGTGTTTATAAGCCAAATGCTGACGAGTGAAATTCCACATCAGAAAGAACTTATTTTGGCAGACCTGAATTCTGAGCATCTGGTTAGAAGGCAAAGCCCTTCCTGAGGGGTGCAGTAGAAGATGTCCCTGCCACAGGCTGGTACTAAATGGTCTTTGGGGTCCTTCCCAACCCAAACCATCCTGTGATTCTATAATTCATCAACACCTCAGTCCCTGAAAGATGAGCTACAATGAATTATCTCACTGGCGATTCAACTGGGTAATTCGTATTGTGAGAAAAGATCATGTTGAGTCCCTTGTTTTTCACCAAACCATCAGGCTTGTGTTACCTCACACCCCCTTCTTATTTCTAAATCCATTATTTTTCCTATTCCACTTATTAAAAAGTTTATTACTTTTCTCCACTTGTGTTCTGTAAGTGACTCTTGAATGCCAATGTTTTGCGAGGATGGAGAACCAAGATCAGGTTGGGCTTGGAGCAACCTGTTGGAGTGGAAAGCGTACCTGCCCATGGGATGGGATGGGATGGGATGGGCTTCAAGGTTCCTGCCAACCCAGACCAGTCTGGGATTCTCTGGTATGACTGATTCTCTGATTTGCTATTAACATTTAATCACTAATGAGAGGACAGATGTCAGCCTGGCACTGGTATTTTTCTCCTTGTCTTATACGAGATTTCACTCACCCTAACACTCCTTTAATGCCAGCTCCCAACAGTGGAGCTTTTTTGCAGTTATTGAACACTGAGATGATAAATTCTGTTGCAACCCAGGGCATCCCTTTGGCTGCCCTGGAAGCTCAGGGACCCTGGCAGGGCAGTCTGGGAACCGAGCAAAGGAGGTCTGAGTTTTGTCCAAGGGGATTTGATACCCGTCCAGGGTGGTGAACAGGGGAGTTCTAGTTCTGTCCATGGGGGTCACAGACCCTGGCACAAAGCAGAGGTGAATTACAAGTCTCAAGAGTGTGAAACACAGTAGTTTAGTTTATCACAGGGTGAGAAATTCGTAGTTTTAGGGTTTTAGAATAGAAGTGAATGGGGACAACATGGAGATTTTGAG
>VZSR01000243.1:2798379-2821048 GCA_013398615.1 Brachypodius melanocephalos | reverse complement strand
TCCTCTTTTTGAGCTCCCCACATCTTTCCCCTTGAGGCCAAGCTGAAGTTGGTGGCACTGATTCGGGGAAAGGTGACTGGGGCGCATTGACAAACAATGCACACAATCCTTCTGCATAAAACCTAACTAACGAGACCACAAAGATCTTGAGCTGGGCTCAGTCCTGGGCTTGTGACAGTGTTACCAACTCCAAAAGAACATCTGGGGTTAGTCAAGGATCAGAGCATCACAAGCCTGGCACATCACAAGACGTGGCAGGATCTCTCTTTGCAGTGTGAATATTGAATATCCCCCCAGAGCACAGAGCCCACAGTGCCAGGCAATGCCCAGCAAGCTTTAGGCTGCTCAGAACTCAAATTATTTTATTCAACAACCTTCCCTCCTCCCACATTCTGAAGCCTACAAGAGAAGGAGCTATTTCAACCCTAAAGAGGGCATGAAATGGCATCTATGTTTTCCCAGGGCATTAAGGTGGAATAAAGGAACATCTCACGGCCTGGAGGAGGTGGTGTAGCCAGTGAGAGGAAACAGGGACAACAAATTGCCTCTGCTGGCTCCAAAGTGGGCAGAGCTGTGCCTGCTCATTATCCGAAAAGAGCTGAGCTGAATCCTCTGCCTGCCTCTGCAATATCAGGAGAAAGAATGTTGAAAACATAATGGGAAAGCAATGAAATATGACCAAAGTCTTGTAATGATGAAATATAATGACTCGTAATGAAGCAGACGTGGGAGAAAAAATAAGCCCAATTCTTGCAAAACACAAATGAGAGACAGGAAGCGTGTGAGGAGGAAGAGGGGAGTGAGGGAGAGGAGAAAGGGAGCAGCAGCTGGAAATGACTTTTAACTTTTCCACCTAATGTTTTAAAACCAAAAAGCAATTACTGTCAGGCTGGCATTGCCTTTCTGCACATTAATTTCCTATTATGAATAAAATTAATGAGTTTAGCAATCTCCTCATCCTCACAGAGTTGTGCTCTCCATTATTGGTGTTAATAATCCACCAGAGATCCTGACTCCAAAGCCAGGTGCCATGGCCTGGGTTTGTGAAGTTTAAAAAAGGAAAACAGAGATAAGGTGAGGATGGAGATCCCAAGAAATGGAAAGTGATAACTCTCTTGAGCTGAGTGAGGAGTGAAGGTTGTTCTTTATTTATTCACTGACCCCCATCGTTACAACCAGTGGGGCCTCATGAGGGGGATTCCTGTGCTTTTGTCCCAGTGGAAATCGGGAACCAAGGTCAAACCATTCCAAATCTTGCCTGGCAGATTTAGAGCTCTTCAAAGACAAACAGAGCAGGAATGCTTTGTTTCTTATCTCTGTCTTCCACTTGGAAACGAAGATACCGGGGTGGAGGCTGGGGGTGGGGATGCAGCACAGAGGTGCCACTGGAGGGAAATTTCTCCCAGCTCCAGAGAACCCCACAGGGCTTGGCACAGATGGTCCCCAGTGCTCCTGTCGGATTTCTGTCTACAATCACTCATTTAGAGTGATGGCCCAGCCCGAGAGCCCAGGCTGAGGGCAGCACCCCAAATCCCACCATGGGGATTGAGAGAAGCTGCAGAGGAAGGGAGGGTGGTTGCTGAGGGTGCAGAGCCATGGAATCCCTTTACTAGAGGCCAGAGGAATGGGATAGGGAAGATTCTGTGGTGGCAAGAGAAAAACCTTGGATTCACCTGGGAAACCCGTCTGAGACGGTAGCAGGACATGAAACAAGAGCTGCAGAGGTGGCTGGGAGGTTGATGCTGATGCCAGGCTGGGAGGAATCTGCATGAACAGGGGGGCATCCCTGCCAGAACACTCCTTCCAGAGGGGGACCTGTGGGCAATGAAACAGAGAGGGAAATGGAAGTGATAAAGGAGCCTGGTGTCTCCTGATGGAGCAGAAACCATGGGAGAGACAGCCACAGATAGAGGACCCCTGGGCTAGGAGTGACCAAGAAACACGTTGTGAAACTTTAAAATGATTACCGAGTAACTGAGGTCATAAAGAATGGATAACCAATCAGAACTGTTACCAAAAATAGAACCCTATATAAGTGCCATACAAGAAAAACCCTACATATATATATATATACACACACATATATATATATAGGGTTTCTATCATATCACATCATATCATATCATATCATATCATATCATATCATATCATATCATATCATATCATATCATATCATAATCATGTGATATGGAATATAGAATATTAATATTTATATTTTATATATATTATATATACACACATATATATATGTGTAAAACCACCTTGTATGCTCAGTAATTTGGGCTTCTGGTCAAAACTTGTCCCCATCTCTCCATCCTTGATTGTGACTCTCCTGCAGAGCAGCTGGAGAGGTTTAGGACATCCTGACTCTCAAAGCAGAGCCTGGCTGTGCTGTGGGGCTGCTCAGCAGCAGATTGCTCCTGCAGAGCAGCCCCTGATGCCCTTCACTCCTAAGGGCCAGCCTAGTTCAGATGGCAGCAATGATGTGTTTGCTGTGCCCAGAGCACTCATGTGAGCCATTCCTGCCCCAGCCAGGCTCTGGGACAGGCACAGGGCACAGGGCTGGAACACTCCAACCTACAAAGGTGCCCACAGCTCACCAGGGCTTTGCAGCACACGTTTGGGGAACAGCTCACAGCTGCAAGGTCGTTTATGAAATATGATTTCACTTGCAGCCTTCTCTCCAGACCTTGGGCAGGATGAAGATCTGAACAGCCCGAGCCTCTCTGGTTGTGTGACTGAACAAGGGCTGGGCTTTCTAAATATCCTCAGAATAAGACTTTTAACACAATTTTAACGTTATCTGTTGGAAATGGTGAGACAGAGAGATCTTATAGATATGATTCCTTAGAAGGAAATTCTGAAAATGTGAGGCCTGAAAGTGGAATAGAGATGAAGGCAGCCTTTGAGATGTGAGCAGGGCCAGCAGGAAGAAAGCTGTTAGCCAAAGGTGGATTAAGCAATAGCACACAAAGGAAGACCCAGGGACTCATGGGTGGAGTCCCCTCAATGTATCAGGGAAAAGATAAAGTAGTAGTGACCCTTAAGGTTTAGAATATAGAGTGATATGGTAATATAGTAGTCCTTATAGGCTATATGCAAATGTAGTGGGATTTGTGCCCTGTATCAGTTGGTTACTGTAGGTTAGAATATTCAATAGAGAAAGAAATAAAACTGTAAAGCAACAGCAAATAAGCCTCTTTGAACACTCCTCTTCGGACCACACTTTGAGCTGGAGGCTGGCAGCTCAGAGCAGGGCCCTCTCGCACCCCGCAGCCCCTGCAATAAACCTCGTGTTCCAGAGCAACCCTGTCTCCAGAGAACTCTGTCCTATGCTGCTGCCATCGATACCCGCTCTCACGATTTAACAGTTATCAGCATGGCCTTAAAGCCCATGTCCTCGCCACGGAGATGTTTACCTCTGTGAAGTGAATGAGCACAGCACAGATCCTTCATGGATCACAGCACAGAAACACATTTTCTTTACAATCCCTACTGGGCAGAAGATTCCCGATATAAAAACCCTGAGTTCACCAGGCAGCGCCAGGTTTAAGTCACCTCCTTTGTCCTCTCTGCACATTTAAAACCTACAATAAAGAGGCTGAAAGGGGAACTTTATTAAAAACATACTTTACATTAGTTTGAGATATTTATATTGCACTTTCTGCACATGTTTAAACACCATTGATGCTCTCAAACACTTTTTTTTTCTTTCAGACAAATTGCCTTCTTCCCTCAGCTCTGTTATTCTCTAATGGCATGGAAATTTCACAGCCTCCCAGATGCCAGTCTCCCAAATGTCACCTCATCCAAGCTGGAGAAAAACAGGTCCCAACCCTGAATAAATTCAGATTGGTACTGACAGGTAGCAGTGGAGAATGGCACAAACTCAATTTGGTGAGAGTCAATCCCAGTGTGAACAGAGAGGTCTCTACAGCCAGGAATTCCCACTCCACTCCATGATTTTTGCTGGAAATAGGAGCAATTTCTCAGCTGCAGAGCCCAGAGTGGGAGGTTTGAGGCATCCTGGTGGTCCAAGGTGTGGAGTGAGGATTTGTTCCCCTCCTGCAGAGGGTTTCAGCTGCCATGCCACCACTTTTCATCAGCTCTGATGTATGGATGAAAGCATTTAAAGCTCACAAAGCCGGAATTTTCATGGACATCTCTGCTGGAAAATGCCTTTTTCTTCCCCCCTGGGAAGCAGAGTGCTCTTGGAGCTGTCAAGCAGAAGGCAAGATGAGAGTTGGGTCTCATCCATGGAAAATCACAATTCAAACCATAGTGACCAGGAATGCTCCCCTTTACCCAGGGAAAAATTCCAGGCAGGAGGATTCCAGGACATCTGAGTTGCTGCACAGGGTGGATCATGCCAGGAGCTGCAGCTCCCTCTGGTATTGCTGCCCCTCCTTTACAGTCCCTCTGCAAAGAACTAACAGACAGGGAAAAAAAAAATTGCACCAAATGCACCAAAATATCCATTTAAGGTTTTGGCTGCATAGGAGGGAATAAAGTGACAATAAAATGGAAACATAAAAAAGCGGGGAGAGGAGTAAGGAAGTCTCCTATCAGCGGGACACTCTTGTTCTTTTCCATTTCCAGAGGTCAAATGCTGTTTTTATTCCTGAAAATGTCATAAAGTGCCAATCACTAAGACACGAGAAGCTTTTAGTACAGCCTGGGCTTCAGACAGGATGCCAGAATTTGACTTTTGTGCTACAGAGACGCTCAGTATCTAATCCTGTGCAGCAAAAGTGTCTCGAATGTTCTTGTGCCCCATGATTCTGCACTGAATCTAACAGAAATAAGGAATTAAAAGTAATTTGCATGTTTGTCTTCCCTAGGGTCAGCCCAAAAATCTGTAACGATGATAAATTAATCCAGAAGATTCTGCTGTGCTTATCAGGGGAATTTTGAAACGTAGCAAACCAACACAAAATTAACTCTTATCCCCTAGAAATCATTTCCATCCTCAGGAACTCTCCTTCCACCCAACCCAAGTTAAAGGAAAAGAATCCTGTGCTTCTGAGGAGAGCCTGAGGTTGGAAAATGGGGATTTCAACTCAAAGGAAAATGTGGAAGGAGTTGTAATGCCCAGGTGCTGCTCCTGTGGATGGACCTGGTGCCTTGTCCTGACTTTTAAATTAGGAAAAGAGCCCAGATTGTCTCTCCCTCTGTAGTTTCCTTACATTTGAGGGGGCTGAGATTTGGTCTAACTGCAATTTACTGCAATTTTAAACACTATTATCCCCTCAGCATGGTGCTGTATAAACCCAAGGCAGGGCTTTTAATTTTCTAGACAAAGGTATTGTTTGAGCTCCTTTCATGGCGTAATTATTACTTAGCAAATATCATGTTGCGATGAGCATTTATGGATAATTCTCAGATAATACCTAATTATATGGTTAATACTCATAATGATGGGAAAGCCTCAAATATTCAGGGTGCAGATTTTTTAGACTATCTCAGAACTCCTTATATTTCAAAGCACTTGTAAGTTGAGGATTTATGGTTGTGGTTGTTGTTGTTTTGTTTGTTTGGTTGGTTTTTTGTTTTGTTGTTGTTGTTGTTTTTACTACGTCTAGCATGTAAAACTGCTTCTGCTACAATATCTCCCACTGCTCACTGGAATTTGGATTCACAGGTAGGCTTGGACAGCTTTGAACTTCTGAGTGACCTGACATACCTCTGAACCTTGATTAACTCACCAGATAGCCTGAGCTTGGGGATAATTTATGCGACTGAACAGGCGGACTTTTCAGGGAATGTACTCCCAGGGGAAAATGGTCTCTGCTAAATGGAGAGCAAGGCTGGACTCCATTGAAATTCCTAATTTCCAAAAGCAAATGATGACACAGGCAGGGCATGGAGAAGAAAAATGGCTGCTGGGGAGAAGTCTGTTCTGTTTCTGTCAGTCCTTGTGGATTTTTTACTGTTCTTGCTGTGGGCACTTCCCTGGGTGTGGCTGCCCCATCCCTGGCAGTGTCCAGCGCTGGGCTGGATGGAGCACTGAGCATCCTGGGCTAGGGGAAAGTTTCCCTGCCCATGGCAGGGGGTTGGAATTGTTCTTTGGGGTCCCTCCCATCCCAAACCAGGCTGGGATTGTGTGAAGAAATGCACAGAGCCCAGCCTCAAACACAAACTGTGTTTGCTGTAAGCTGGAGCAGAACTGAGTCCTGACCTCCACCACTGCTGGAGCTCATTCATTAAAGCACCCCTGACATC
This sequence comes from Brachypodius melanocephalos, assembly GCA_013398615.1. Classification (NCBI taxonomy): domain Eukaryota; kingdom Metazoa; phylum Chordata; class Aves; order Passeriformes; family Pycnonotidae; genus Brachypodius; species Brachypodius melanocephalos. Next base: position 2,814,826 of record VZSR01000243.1, on the reverse strand, counting down.
CCGGGCAGCTCCAAATGATGTTTGGTTTTATCTGGTAACAAACAAGCTCCTGTCCTCCTGGGCTGGACTGTGAAGTCAACGCCTCTCCCAGCAGAGACTGGGGACACAATAATGAATTCACTGCTGGCTGCCTGGGCAAATGGCTACATAAATACAAGAGAAAGGGTGCCTCGACAGGGCAATCAGACACTGCAGTCTGGGAAGACGGGGAAACACGGAGACACCTGGAGAAAGGGAGGCACGAGATTGTCAGGGCTGTTCTGAATGGAGCAGAAGTGTGTAGCAACTTGAGAGCCGTGCCTGGGTCCTAGAGAGAGACGCCTGAGTCTCCGAGCCACGGGCACGCTGCTACAATATATCCGACTACTAAGCCAAGGGATAGGCTTCTCCTTTGGAGATCCCAAAGCTGTTTATTCCGGAACACAGGCAGGAATAGCAGAGGGGTCCAGGGATGCAGAATAGAGGTTCAGGGATGCAACAACCTTGAATAAAATCTGTTGGTTTCTTATCTTCTTCTCTTTGTGTTAGAGCCAGGATTAATGCACGGGAGTCACAGTTTGGTGTTCAGACTCAGTTGTTTATTAATTCTTATCTATAGCACAAGTTGGGAGCTCTAGCTAGCAAGGTAGAAAATTGAGGTGTCTCTAACTCTTTCCAAGGTTAAATGTAAATTATCCAATAACAAGATGACACCTATATTACTTATACTTTTGACCCAATAATTGACCACCCAAGGCCCTTGATGCAGACCTTTTTCACCCAATAAGAAAAAAACACATGAAACCAAGAAGAAGCTGAAGAAGAAGGACTTGGACAATGCTCCAAATCCTCCATATTGCCCCATATGTATTACTATATACTAAAACCCCAAATTCTAAATTTTGCACCCCGTGAGATCACACAATACCATTCAAACTACACACCCACACCCCCACTTCTGTCACTGAATTTTGGAATCCTGTTCCACGGCCTCAGGTCAAATGTAGTGCTTGCTTGAGGGTCAGTGCCTTTTATAACAGAAAGTCTAAGATTTTCAGCCTCCAGGGTTCCAACAAAAATCCAGGGACAAGAGCGAAGAGGGGGCCAAGGGCACAGGATTATAAATGAGACAAATTGGGCAGGTCTGAGGTCAGGGTCCAATAGGAATAGGAAAAAGTGGTGCAGAGGTGTAAATATAAGCTGGGTGGACTAATGAGGTTAAAGGGGTGTAACACTGCTGCAAAATTAACGCAAAGGGGTTCAAGGGAAGGAAGAACATTCTGGCATGGGTGCATATATGGTAACAGGGTGGCATAAACTTAACAAATCAACAGAACAATGAAACCTAAGAAATATTCATGGCTGCAAAGCCCCATTGGAGGGAGATTTTCCTCTCCATGACCTCAAAGGAGTCTTCCCTGGTTTGCCTCAGTTCCTCCAGGTTTGAGGCACAGCTGCCTTGGGGATGAGCCCCTGGGCCTCCACAGAAATGCTGACAGGGACCAGCAGCAAGTGTTTAAGTGAGAACAAAAGACGTTCAGAGCAGCCCTGTGGTTCCCTTCAAACCCTGGAAACGTGACTGCAGCTAGATCCCTGTGTTTTATCACTATTAGTGAGCCTAATCTTGTGAGCACAAAGAAATGGGCAGGGCCAAAGCTTTGGCAGCTGTTTTTGTCACCTCCTCATGTGGCCTTGTGCAAGTGTCAGGGGATGAAGGGAAAGTGGGGGAATATGGTTGAAACACACAATTTGTTGTGGAAGGCCTTGGTTCCACTGGCAGCATCACTTCCAACTCCAGCAAGTGGCTGCCTATCTCTCAGCCTTGATTTGCCCCTGGAAAAAGAGTTTAACAGACTTCTTCATGAAGTAGTCTCAATTAATTAGCATTTGTAAAACTGCTCTGAGATTCCCAGATGAAAGCCTGGCCTGGAATGGCAAATTATTAATGATAATTAATAGTTGTTCATGGTCTCTTTACAGAATTTCAAATTATTTTCTGTGGGGAAGGAAGTAGGGATGGAGGCACTCCAGGCAGACATCACTAAAAAACCCCAGGACAGCCATATCTTGCTGCCTGCTCCTCCTTCCTTCCCAGGATGAATGGGGAGAGTTGTGAGCAGAGGAAGGGGAGGTGGTGAAGGCCCCAGGTGCTCCTTGATTCATCACGGCTCCTTGCTGGGGCAGGGGGAGTGAGGCAGGAGGGGTTGAGCAGGGCTCTTCCACTTCCCCCTCAAATGGAGGCAAAGGCAGCCCTGATTAAACAGATGCTCTTAATAAAGCTCTGACAACTGTCCCTGCTTTAATTTGCTTCACAGTGAAGATTAATATAACAACACAACACTGCTTTACAAGGGGAGAAAAGGGAGCTGAGATAATAAAAGGCAGTAGCTTACACTGTATATTATTGCTTTTCTTTCTGCTTGTCTAGCGAATATTTACCTCCTCTGGGAACAGTTTTCATATTTATTTGATCTCTCCTCCCAGCTAAAGCTGACTTTATGCTACACTGCAACAGGATTAATGCCAGGGCCAAGGGTGCACAGGTATGTCAGGGGTCTCCATGGAGATTCTCCAGCCTCAGGGAAGATTTTGGTGGTGCAGGAGCCAGCAGAGCTGGTAAACACCAGCAGGGGATGAATTCCAGGCTCATGCAGCATCAAAATCCTAAAGTTTCCAGCACCAGGAAGATTGGACATGGTTTTGAGGCTGATCCTTGGAGCAAAGCAGGAGTGTCTGCATGCTGGCAGGACAAGAGCAGGCACAGGCACAGAGGGGAGCATTCCTGAGCTCCTGGGAGCGCCTCAGAGCTCCTGTGATCACACCCCCAATTCCCAGATCTGCACTGAATTAGCTCAAAAGAAGAACAGCTGGACTTCTGCACCTCCTTTCCTTTGTGCCCGAGGTCAGACTGTCACATCCCCTCTTCTGATCATCCCAAGCATGGACTCAAAGCCCAGGGGAGGTGGAGCACCCGAATCTCCATCCAGCATCACATGCACACCTCGAGACACAATGTGGCACAGTCCTGGGGCACGATATTAAATAGAAACTCCCAAGGTGCTCTTCGCTTTGACAACAACTCAGAGCAGGCTTGTAAAATATTAAATCATCCTTGGCTGAGCAACATTTGTGTTTTCCCAGTTGGAATTACTCAGCAAGAAAGAAACCAAGATCTTCCAAGTGGGAGAGCTGTCTCCAGGATCCACAGGTGATTTTGGATCGTTTTTTGTTCGAGGCATTCAAAAAAGGACCTTTCCACAAACAGGAACAAACTGTTCCACTTTTAAAAATAAATCCATGCCTGAATATTCTTCTTCTAATATTCTGTGTTGGCCAACAGCTTGGCCATGAGAAGAGAGAGGGAGAGCCCCCCTGGATGAATTATCATCCATATCCTGGTTTTTGGGAGGGAGCCTGGTTTTGCTGCCCAGTGCCTGAACTGGAATATCCTGGAGAGATGTTTTGGCACCTCTGCCTGCCACTGCTGCCTGTGCTCTTCCACATCAGCTGCTTCCCCAAGCTGCTCCCTGCCTGTGGAGCTCCTCCTGGCAGGTTTTACTCTGGGCACAGCTGGGGTGGGCTTAGCTTGAGCTTATTTTAGCCCTGGGTACAGCTCTGCACCTCCAAATCAGGAGCAGGAGGTGTCTGTGTCCCTGAGCTTTGCTCCCACACTCTGTTACCTACTGTTCACCTATTTAATATTTGAGAGCTCTATTTGTTATGCAATTTGTGGAGCTGTTTATGGTACAGAAGCCCTCAGACAATAATCTAAAGGAAAGAGCAGGAGCTGGCAGCTGTACGCATTGCCCTTTGTTGGATTAATGAGCCTTGGTTGCTTTCTGCCTTTTTCCAGCTCTCTGAAATGTCGCACATCACCCGGAGTGCCTGGCCAAAATCACATCATCAACCTCAATCCACACCCACCCCCTACACCTGGGTGTCTTCATCCACATCCTGACTTTTTATCCCCAAACCCTTTCCACTGGTGGACCTTGGGATGGAATCTCAAAGTGTTTTCCACACTGGGCACTGAAATTCCCAGGAATGGGCTCAGTTTGAGGGGTAAGGATCACCATCACCATGATTAGACCCAGAGCGTTCCTGGAGTTGTTACACCTGAGGGATCAGCAGCACACAAACATTCACCACAGCTGAAATTGTGTGCAGGACAGCACTCTGCAGCTGCAGGGTTCCCTTGGTCCCTGCTCTCCAACAGGGACAAGGCTGTGAGTGTCTGCTGGAATTACCTGGGATAAACTGATGGATGCTCTAGGCTTGCACCAGCCTGGGCTTATACTTTGCAATCTCCTTGCACAGCTCCAGGCTCCCTGTTCATCCAAGAGCTCTTCCATCACTTCCTGTTGGATTATCCCTTTTCTGACCCAGAGATGGGGCTCCTGAGAGGCATTTTAAAGACTTTTATTCCATTTTCAGTCTCATGAGAAGGGTGAGATGGTACAAATGTTACAATTCACACCATCACAATCAGAAGCCAAAATATTTCCTAATTACATTTTAAGTGTTTCTTGGCCTATCAGCTTTTGCCACACATTGCTGTTAATGTTTCTAAGCCAACCATTTTTAAAATACCTCATGTGGGTCCTACTACAATACATCTTTTACAGTTCTAATTCTCCAAAATACCTAGTCTATTTGCAAGGCCATCATTTAAAACTTGTTTCCAGTTCCATTTCTCTCTCAACAATGTCTGTCCTGTCCCATGGCCTTTCTAAGCCAGCACACTTTATCTCAGAGTTTGTACACAGATGCACAAGATTGTGTGAGCCTTCTGTCAGGCTTTGAGAATCCTCTATAAATCCATTGCCCACAATTCCCCATCAGCAGCATCTTCCTGCTGCTGCTCCAGTTGTCCCCTTCCAGTGTTCAAATTTTGTCCCAGCTCTGATGTCCTGGGTGCAGTGAGGAAGAGGAGCTTCAACCAACCATCCTGCCCCCAGGCACAACCCTGGTGACAGCAAGAGTCAATCTAGGATTGCAGGAGAAGCTGAATTATTTAATTGCTCCCTAAATCAGGTGGCTGAGGTGGTCTCTGAACAGCAACAACTCTGTCCAGAGCTCATTATTTTTGCTTTGCTAGGGGTGCCAAAGAGGGACTCAAAGGTTCATGGCAGAATGCTCACATCTCTTCCCTTTCACAGGTGATTTTTCCTGCTCCCAACCTCCCCCTCTCAGTGCAGCTGGGCTGAGTCAGAGCCTGCAGGGATCTAAGCCTTTGTGGGGCCTGAATCACAGCCTCCCACACTCCCCAGCACCCAGGGAACACAGCTCTGGGTGCTTTACCAGAGCCTCCATGGGTGGGAAGGCCTGAACCAGCACCTCAGCCTTGTTTTTAGCAACATTTTAATTCCTGTCTCCCTCCAGATAATTGTGCCGTTCCTCTGTATGGGCTGGTTCATTCAAACCTCTCCTGCTTGTGCCCTGTTGGAATTCTGGAAACTGAGATTTTGGGTTTTCAGTGCTGAGGCAGACACTGCATTTACCCCGAGGCCATGGAATAGGCTTCCAAAATTGAGTGATAGCACTGGAAAGTGGTTTGTCAGCTGTTGCAGATGCTGGGGTGATGGTGCAGCATTTTAGTGATTGATAATCATCCAACTCACATGTTTTATTATTGATAGTTAATTATTAATTATGCTTGTCATCTGAAATACTCTTAATTATTTTATCTGAATTTTTTTCCTGATTGTTGTCAGTTTTTAACAAGAGTTATACATCTTCTCATGGAGGTACACTTCCTCACAGTGTCCTGCCAGAGGTGTGGTGGCCCTTTAGTGCAGATTACGTCAGTTCTGTGGGGATCCTATCCTGCCAACCCTCCTGTCCCTGGGAGCAGGGATGCTCCCTGAAAAGGAACAGGCAGAAAAGGTGGACAGGGACATTTTACATGCGTGTTACAGGACATGGCAGGATAGTTTCAACCTGACAAAGCAGGTTTAAATTGGATATTAGAAAATAATTCCTCCCTGTGAGGGTGGAGAGGCCCTGGCACAGGGTGCCCAGAGAAGCTGTAGCTGCCCCTGGATCCCTGGAAGTGTCCAAGGGCAGGTTGGAGTACCTGGGATAGTGGAATTTGAACCAGCTGATCTTTAAGGTCGCTTCCAGCTGAAACCAGTCTGGGATTCTGTGGTCACCCCCAGCCTGAGCATGAACCTGTGAACTGAGGTTTCACATTATCAGCCTGGGTGAGCATTCCAGCCGGGAAAAGGGAAGGACAAACCTGCCTCTCCCTCAGGGAGCCTCACAACCAAAGGCAAAACCCTACAAACACCCAGCCACGTGTTCTAACTCTGCTGAGAGATACTGGTAATGAGCAGTCATGTCTCTAAGTTAATCAAGGGCCTCAAAGAATTTTATATGGATAAATAAATGAAATTCCTCGAATCCCAGGAAGATCCCCCAGACACACTATGCCATTCTGGACTGTTTCTCTTTTACTGCCCATGTGCAAGTCCCTTCCAGCATCTCCAGGTGTGGGATCACAGTGGTCAGTGTGGAATTCACTCAGCATTTTGAACTGGAATTGAGTTGCTGGCAGGTCTAACAGAGGTCTGCAGAGCACTGCCTCCAGCTCAGCATTATTCAGTTAGCCCATTTTGCTGATTGCCATCTGGGACTCTGTTGTCAGGGTTACAGCTGGATCGGCTCTCACCCAGAGATCATATTTGAAAATACACCTGGGGACAGGGGGAATATTAAAAAGTAACAGACCTTCTGTGTAACATGATTTCCAAACCTTCCCACAGCTGCTCAGATGATCCTGGAATGAAGTTCAGCTCATTAATTTAGAGCACCTCAAGTAAAGTTGAAATAAAAACGTGTTTTCTGTGATCTCTGCACTGGCAGTGGGTGTAGAGAGCAGAGATGTGGACTGGATAATTTCACCTGTCTGTAGTGAATTATATGCTAAAATTCACACAAATCTAACAATCCTGAGGGATTGTGTCTGCCTGTGCAAGGCTGATTGTGGGAATATCACATCTAGAGGATCTGTGGATGAAAAGTGTGCTTGTGCTCTGTTGGTATGAAGAAAAGGAAAAGGAAAAGCCTAAATGTTTATACTTTGAATATTTCTGCTTGTGAACTTGGCATTGTGTGTCTGACTCCAGCAAGACAGCACTGCCCACAACAGCCTGGGTGTTGGAAAGATTTAACTTGCAAAATTCACTTTGTAAAATAGTAAAAAATTGATGTGAGTGCAACAAGGCAGGACAAGAAAGAGCGAATTTGGGATTGTGTGACTGAATTTGGGATTGTGTGACTGAATTTGGGATTGTGTGACTGTACATTTGTGGAGCAGCAGCAGAACGAGGTCAGGGTGAGCCAAGGCAGTTTCAAACGCAGGTTCATGAGGAGGGCAGAGCAGCAGGTGACAGAGCACTGCCACCGCTTGCAGCCCCAATAACCCCGTGTCACACGGGCACCAAGGGCTGAGCTGAACTCACATCACCTTCAGCCTGCGGGCACAGGGAGAGGGCAGTAGGGTGAGCACTGATCTCTGCACTTCAGAGACAGAGGCAACTTCCAGATGAGATGTTTTTGTGCTGAAAAGCCCTAAATCCTCATTTCCAGTGAGTTTACCATGGGTCTGAAGTTCCCGAGGTCTGAGCAAAGCCTTTGGTCACAGCTGAAATGCAGAAAGAAATTCCACCCTCTGATCATACCCCTGTGCCAGGGACTGACCCTCTGTGACCACCCCTCTGTGCCAAGGACCTGATCAGAGGTACTGAATCCACGGCTGTTCCCCTTCCCAGCAGTACAAAGCATTTGGTGTGAGAAGTCCTGCCCTAAATGCTGAGATCAAACTCAACCTGCTCAGCTCAGTAACAGCAGCTCCATTAAAAATCTCTCTCGGGCACCAGTTTTGCCTCTCTCCACCCCCTGTCATGAGCTCATCAGTAAACAGCTAAGCAGCAACTTGATTAAAAATGTGAAAAGAGATTTTCTCCTCCGAAGATTTCGTGCAGAGCTGTTTTAAGCTCCTTCCCACAACAGGTTTTCACAACTTGTTGGTTGAAATCACTCATGCAGAATGCCGTCTATCCAAACACAGCTGTGCTGCCCAGTCCAATGTCTGTTCCTCCCACTAACACATCCATTTATCTCAGCATTCCAGCATCTTTTCGATGATTTTAATACCTGGCAAAGATTCATGCAGAGGTGACTCATGGTCAAATATCAACAAGCAATTTAGAAGCAGCGTTTCCAAAGAGATCCTTGGAAGAGGCAGAGATCTCAGTTTATGAGGGTTTGATTTCTACCCTCTCAATACAGAGCTCTCAAAAGAAAAGAAAAAAAAAAAAAAAAGACAAAAAGCAGATGCAGAACTGAAAGTGAAATAGCTCAAAAGCTGTTGAAAACACAGAGAAAAATATCCCTGTCTCTGGGTGCACAAACATCCTCTGAGGAGGGCACCTAAAATGCTTTATTTGAGTTTTTTCACCACTGCTGCCAAAGCCTCTTCTCTCCCTTGCTGTTCTGACCGTTTATGACTAATGTACAGAGGTTTGGGAGCCTCCAGGACAGATCCCTGCAGCAAACACTGTCTATCTGACCACAGAATTTAATGAAAACTCGCTGGAACAAAATATTTTTGAGATGAGAGTTCCAGGGGCTGCTGCTGCCCTGCTAATGATAAAAGAAATCATGTCCAGATTGGGTTTTCTGTTCTTCTTTGAAATGTAATCCCAGGGCTGTGTGTAAAGGAGCAATTGTATTTGAAAAAGAGAAATGGGACTGTGTCAGAGCAAGCTTGGAGCACCTCTGGGCAAGGGCAAAGGAGATTTATGTTGGAGTCTGTGGCAGGGAAAAGGATGACAGGGAGAGACAAAAGGTGGAGAAAGAGGCACTCATGGAATAGCAAGGCAGATGGAGAGATGGAAGTAGAGAACAAAAGAAAATAAATATTACAGGGTTGTCTGCACTCATCTATGTGCAAAATCTATATATTTACCTACCCACACTTGGTCTTTTCCATCCCCATCTGTCTCTGTGATCAAAGCACTTCCCTGTCCTTTCTCCTATAAACTCCTGCCTCTTCTTTATCCACCCTCCTCTCTTTCTAACCTTGCTCTTCCAGCACCTCTCTGCTCCCAGTGAGAAGTTCCTCCCTCCCCTCATCCATGCAATCCATCACCAACCACATTTAGAGCTCTCTGGACACAATGAAATTCCAGTTCCCTGGTACATAAATATTCCTGTCTCATGTAATCTCAGGATTATTCATTTCAAAGGGAGGGCAGCAAATTATCGAATTTTTATAAATGCTGGCATTTTAAAAATAGATGAATGAAGTGCAACAGGACTTTATTAAAATACAAAGAGATTAGCAAGGTCTCCTTCCCTTCAATTATTAACAATGTACTTGTTCTCCAGAAAAGTACCCATGAAAATTTAAAACAGATGAAAATGGTTGTTCACTTAAAACTGCTCTGTTAATCTGTGAGAAATGTTTTATTCAAAGGCATTAAATGAATACTGCAAGGTTTGATATGAAATAATCCATCATTCATGTGGCACAAACATGGGGATCGATAAAGCGTTGTGTCAAGAGGAGAGGAGAACACGGCATCTTCGGAGGATTTCTGCACAGGAGGCTTGTTTCAATTCATGGGATGGCCAAAATCAATATTAACTCATAGATTTTACAAACTGGATGCCTTTTTGTTTTTCCATTTATAACTCTGGAGTCTCAGCTCACATTCCAAGGCTGAAACAGCTGAAAAGAGAAAACTCTCAAAAGCTTTGGTGTGAATTCCTGCCAAAAGCAAAGAGATAGTTTTGGGTTTAGGGATGACCAAATCACTACAAAAAGGGGCCCCAAGGAAATCTGGGGGCGAGTCACAAGTTGTGCTGGATTTCTCTCCAAAAACAAGCTCAAATGAAGATTAAAACCATTATCCTGTGTCCTTGGAAGGTACAAGGAGTATGGACAGGATGGAGCTGCTACTTGAACCAGATTGGTTGAACCCCACCTTGAAGAACTTTGTTTTTATTGCTTTCATTTTTTGCACCAGAGCATGGTCAAAAGAGAATCATCAGCATCAAGGCCATCAGAGCATGTGGATGTTCCTTTTGTTCTGAGGAAAACGCCCTAAACAAACACAGAAAAAGGCCAAAACATGGCAAACAGAGGATACACAGATGAAAGGAAAGCGTTGTTGCAGCTAAACTGGGAGTACTTAAACTGAGAAAAGGTCTCTTTCACCCAGCGGGGTTATTTCTGACACGGGGTTATTTCTGACACGGTGCAGATGGGTTTGTTTGAATAAAGGAATTCCTGTAAAAATCCATTTCCTTCCCATGTAAATGCAGAACTCTCAGGAAAGATGCCAGGAACCAGAGAAAGCCCGGGGGCCCGGAGGGTGGAATCAGAGTGGAATCGGGATGGGATCAGAGTGTGGAATCAGAGGGTGGAATCAGGCTGGAATCAGGATGTAGTCAGTTTGGAATCAGTGTGGAATCAGAGTAGAATCAGAAGGCAGAATCAGGGTAAAATCAAAGTGTGGAATAAGGGTGTAATTAGGGTGGAATCAGGGTGGAATCAGAAGGTGGAATCAAGGTTGAATCAGGGTGGAATGGGAGTGGAATCAGAGTGTGGCATCAGGGTGGAATCAGAGGGATCCATCCCCTGGATCCTCACCTCCCTCCTCCCCTGAGCTTTCCAAGGTGAGATCAGGGAGGGGAAAGGCTGCCGATCTAAGTACACAGATGGGTTTTATCTGCCGAGGATAAGGTTACTGAGCTGCTGTTTTGCTAGTGAGCAGGGCTGGAATGGTGAGGAACCGGAGTGGCTAGCGTGAATCCTAAGCAGGGCTGGGACTCTTACCTTTGCCACCAAAATGGGCTCAGAGATGACAAAAACCTCCCGGAGCCACTGCAGCCGGGGGGAGATGAGGCTGCCCTCACGTTAAGCCCAGGAAAATAAGAATGAAACAGAGAGGAGACGGTCACTCTTTGTTTAAATAACAAGACAGGCACTGAAATAGAATTAATATGCAAGAAAAGACCATAATTCTTCATATCTCTCTGGAACTAATGATGGAGACAGCAATTGTTGTGTCAAACTGACTTGAAAGCTGAAGGACCCATGGAAGAAGATGACAATCCAGCCTGTGATAAAAATTGTTGTTTTACTGGGTTAATCTGATTATTGTAGAGGTTTGCTGGGTGAAACAGGGTTTTGCCAATCTGACCGCCCACATCCACAGCTCCTAACACCTCAGCTCATGGAATAATTCTTTCCTGGTGCACAACAGCCCAGATATGCTGTAAGTGCAAAAGTTAGAGGATTACTTCCAGGGGGAAAAAAACAAGCAAATTCTTTCCCAGTTTCTCTGATCCAGTACTGAAACAGCTCAGAATTCTTCTGTGCAGAGGTTGTGAACTGTCTACCCTCCCACAAACCTGGGCTGAGCAGCAACAGAGAGAAGAGGAGCTCAAAGTGCAGGGAGCTTTCAAGTGTCTGCAGCAGCTTCTTTGGCTGATTAAAGAAGTGTTCACATTAATCATATCTTGTGCCTAATGAACGAACACAAATTGCATCAACTCAGTGAGACTCTTATGTGAGATGCTTCCCCATGAGACAAAGCTGAGCAAGAAGAACAAAGCCAAAAGGACCATCAGAGGCATCCCCATCCTTCACTGCATGACAGGCCTGGGAAGGGTAAAATTCACACAGTGCCTCAAGATCTACCAGTGAAATTCTTGTTTATGAGTGCTACACACCTCTTCTCGGGGGGAGAGACAACATGGAGTAGGAAATCAGGAAAAAATAGAAGTAAGAATAAGGAACATGTAACCAAAGAAGAGTGTAAGCAACATGAGAATGCACATTTGCTCAGCTTTTCTTCATGCACGCAGAGAATCCTCGCTCTGGTCAGGGGCTGCCTTGTAAAGAAACGTCTCCAACCAACAAGGGAGTGCTGGTTTTTATCCTGACCTTTCATCATTCCTACTACATTCACTGTCAGCCTATTTCTGGCTCTGTTCCTGCCTCCTGGCATGAATTTGGGTAAATTTGTTCCATTTTCTCCATGCCGCAGCTTCCTTTCAGTAACATTTAACAAGCTGAAATCGCTGCTATGCAAGCAGGACTTGGAAATTCCTGGATGAAAGAGAGAGACTTGCTTCTGCTATAAAAGATGACCAAATTTGTGAATGAATAAACGTAGGGTCAGATAACATATTACAAATACACTTGTAAGAGATAATGGAGCATTTATTTATAGAGCCATCCGAAGACCTGGTCTTCTTGTAAATGGAAGCAACAGTCCATTTCTTTGGGCTCTGGGCCAGTTCATACAAAGGCTGACACATTATTAAAGCCAGAATAGTTCTATTTTCCTGTTCTCAAGGCTGCCTTTTTCATTACCATATGTTTCTGCTTCTCTATCTCACTTTCCTTTCTTTCTTTTATTTTTTGTGGGTTTTTTTGGTTTTTGTTGTTGTTGTTTTGTTGTGGGGTTTTTTTTTGTTTTTTTTTTGGGAGGGGGTGGTGGGTTGCAGAGCTCTGATACAGTTCTGCAATCTATTACTGTGCTCATCAGCCACAAAATCTGATCCTGGAAGGAGTAGAGAGAATTTCTTGTGCTCCTTGTCACCTTCACACAGGGTTTGCTTGTTAATTTTTGCCCTGGACACTGGTGGCAGAGCAGATATTTACTTGTATTTTTTTGTTTTCCTGTGGCAAGGAACCACCAAATTCTCGTAGAGCAGAACAGCTGATCCCCTTTTTGAACCAGTCCAGTGAAATGTAAGGATCTGCAAGGTCTGCAATTTGATTTTATGATCCCAAACCAAGGCTCAGTGTTCAGAGCAGCTAAGAATCCCCTTTTTTTCCCAGCCTGCTGCTGTGATCTGCCTAAAAGTCATTGCCTGAGGATATTCTGGCTCTCACGTTTGTCTCAGGATCAGAAGTATCCCGTGGGCAAAGCTTATCAATAAACACCAAGCTGCAGGGCTTGATTTGCTCTCTCTTTATCAATTTTGTCTATTTTGCTGATGAAATTGCCTTGGTGAGCAGGAATAAACCAATCAGACAAATGTGACACTTTGTCTCCAGTATCTTCTCTGTGTGGAGATGTGAGGATGGACAAGAATTTGCTGTTTGGCCCTCTGGAAGCAGCTGGAATATTCTGCCTCATGGAGCACTTTCCTTGCAGACCATCAGCTGTGTTTGGTTGCTGGTGGAGCACCAGCCCTAACTCCTGGGTGGGTGTAGAACAGACCCTCTGCATCTGGAAATGAATAAATCTCTGGATTTTCGGGTGCAAAAGCTGCCAAGGAGGACCCTTCCCAACTGAAGACCAAAGTACCAACTTCGGAGTTAAAATATTCCAACAGCCAAGGAAAAGTGGGCAAGGGAAGGAACATTCCCACAGCTGCAGTGTGGAGTTGGAAGGGCTTCAAAGAATCTCCTGAAGTTCCTGAATCCTCACAGATGGGAACAGAGCAGGAACTCAGAAGTAAATTTGCTCCTGTGGCTTTCATAGTTTTGATGAAATCCTCATAATTTTTCCACAGGGACTTTGTGGTGTAGTGCAGCAATTCCAGCCTGGTCACCAGCTGAAAAAGAGCCTGGTGGCAGCACACTGTGGGCTCTTTGTTTGCTTCAGAGAGGATTTTTTCCCTCGTTATATTCTTATCAAACAAGAATTATGCCGCACAATATTCCCAGATTTAGGGAATCTCTCTGCCAATTCAGCTCAGCCTAAGCCAATCCAATCGACCAATCCATATGTAAAGATATTCAGGATGCCACTGGAGAGCTGGGAAGTGAGAGAGCAATAATTTTCTGACCTGCAAAGATGTTGCTGTGAACAAGGTTAACTGAAGGAATTCATCTTCACTGTCTGATGTTTCCCTTGTGAGGTTTTCAAGGCTGAGGACTGAGCTGCCTGGACACTGCATCATTTTTATCATGGCACTTCTTCATTTTTCGTTCTACTGCTGGCACTCGCCTCTTTTCCCTCCCTCTCTTTTAATTTTCAGCCCTTTTCGTAAATGGTGCTGATTTATTCAGCCTCCCCACACCTCTCTCCCTGCTCTCCTCTCCATTTAACTCTCCATAGGAAGAAGAAATTTGAAGTAATGGAGCTGCTTCCACCTCGGCCAGATTGTGCAGCCAAAATTAGTGATTTGGAAGAGCTCAGATGCTCAGAGGCCACGGAGGTGTTCAGATAGATCTGAGAGCTGTCATTTCCTGCTCACTTCCTGCTCCACACACCTCCACTGGCAATTGGAATTCTGATTTCAAGTCCTTTTTCATTTTTAGGTGCACACAGAGCTGTGTTTGCTGCTAGAAGACAGTAAATGCCAAAATTTCCAGGAACTGCAAGCATCATAAGGCTGAATTTTCCTCTAAATACTGGCAGCCTGGTGAATTCCAACAATTTCCATAGGAACTCTTCCAAATGGAACCTGATGGGTGAATTCCATGCCAGGGACTCCACTGAGAGCCCACCTATCACCCTGGACAGAAACACTCAAGGGCCTTCAGTGCTTTCACTGCTTCTTTATGTGCATGCAAGGTCTCACTAAGGACTGTAAAGAAATTAAAACTCCGCTGAAAACAAGGAGAGTGGATCACACATCAAACTATTTATCCTGAACCCTTGGCTGATTGGAAATTTGAACATTTAACCCCTTCCAGGTTCATTACTCCTAAGCCAGAAGAGATTCACTGCTGAGGGATGCAATGAATTGGAGGATTGCCAAGACCATTTCCTATTCTGTGCCATAAGGATTGGGAATATTGGCTGCTCCAAGAGCATTCCGTTGAGCTATCTAATAACAGACTGAGTTTAAAAAATTAAATTTCAAAGAGTTTTGCAAGCAGAGTACTATTTAAAGTAACTTGCCTTGAATTTCTCAACAAAAAAAAAATAACCTGCCACTTGCCAAGCTTTGCTGGGACCTTTCCTGAGTTTCCTCATTGTAAATTATTTTCCTGCCAGCCTTGGCAATGTTCCCATGCTCTGTTACCTGAAGAAGATTTAGCAGCTCAACAGGAGCTGAGCTGAAATTCAATCCCTGCCTTACAACTCCCCCCATCCTCTGGATCATCCAAACCTCCAGCACTGTGCTAATCCACTTTAAGTGTATTTTGGACAAGAGTGAGTTAAAACAGAGCTGAAATTCCAGTCTTGCCTGCCACTGGAGCAGATTCATTGCTTGGGATAATTCCTGGGGATTGCAGAGCAGTAACCCAAGGATGAACCCAGCCCAGGAGCCAGCTGATGCCACGGGCCGTAAATCCCCCTGGCTCTGGCTCCACAGTATTTATTGTCTGAGCCAGTGAAGCAAGGAACAGTGTCACATGTCCCTAGGAGCCTTCTGTCTGATGGCCTGCTTGACTGGGATGGGAACTCAAATATTAGCAGCTTTTATCTAAAAAAGGGGAGGGAATGCTCCATTTGCAGGACAGAAGGCATAATATTGAAATGATCCATCACAGCTGATGTGCCCAGATGGCTCTGGGAAGGAGAGGGACAGGGGATGCATCGCCCAGCTCACCACATTTAAAGAAACAAATCTGAGAAGTAAATCCTGGTGCTATTGGGCTCCAATTCTTTATCAGGAGCTGCAACTTTTGCAAGCAAAGCAATAAAACAAAAATTAAAATTGAGGCCAGTATGAAATATTTCCTTGTCTTGTTTTAATCCCAGCACAATTCTGATGAACAAGACTAAGACCAAGTAGCGAGATGGGCAAAGAAAGAGTTAATCTTCAGTGCCTGAACTGACCTCAGCAGAGGGCAAGCACTGGTCATGCACCCTGGTTAAGCTTTCCCACGTTCCCATTTTCTTGAAGTGAATCTAGAGAGCTGATGAAATGCTCTGGAAAAAAAAGCTGCCATGTAACCCTGGCAAAGTGTCATTACTTGTCATGCTTTATGTGCTTTTTAAGTAATTTCCTGCTCAGACTCTAGTATTAAATAAAATTATCCAAAGCACCACCGCAAGGTCACTTTATATATTTAATTCTTCCCATTAAAATTCCTCATCTGCCACATCTGTTGATTGGTTTGTCTGTTCAATTAGCTACCATGGCTGTGTGAGGTAGGATTCTGTGACAAATTAGCGTATCCATGATGCAAACTGCGGCTTTAGGACACTCATCACACACAAATGTTAAGTGGCAGACCCCATAATTACATGGCAATTGCTCTCTCCCTGCTCCCAGGTCCCTCCTCTCTCCAACCGTGTCAAAGGAATGTCTACAAATTGATTTCAGGTTCACGTCTGCTCTGCCTGGTGCAGACACAGAACATTTCCAGCTCCCCATCAGATTTCACTGAAGTTCAGCACTGAAGTTCAGTCCCAGGTCTCAGCAGGTCAGGATTTGGGCACTCAGGAGCACCAGCCCACACCTTCCTGCTGGCCCTTGTTGGAAAAATCCTTTTTCTGACCCAGAGATGGGGCTCCTGAGAGGCATTTTAGAGACTTTT
>VZSR01000243.1:2782099-2798279 GCA_013398615.1 Brachypodius melanocephalos | reverse complement strand
CACACCATCACAATCAGAAGCCGAACTATTTCCTAATTACAATATTTTATAAGTGTTTCTTGGCCCATCAGATTTTGCCACACATTGCTGCCAATGCTTCTAAGCCAACCATCTATCAAAATAGCCCAGGTGCGTCTTGCTACCATACATCTTTCACAGTTCTATTTCTCCAAAATATCTGGTCTGTTTGCAAGGCCATAATTTGAAACTTGTTTCCAGTTCCATTTCTCTCTCAACAATGTCCATCCTAAACCACGACATTTCTAAGACAGCATTTCTTATCTCAAAGTTTACATACAGATGCACAAGACTGTGTGGGCCTTCTGTCAGGCTTTGAGAATTCTCTACAAATCCATTGCCCGCAGGCACTGCCCAGGATACATTTTTAAATGCCTCATTTTGACATCTTAAACAACAGAGCATTTGATTACATTTGAGTATATCTATGCAGTGAACATACATGAAAATATATTTACCATTTTAAGGATTGTTAAAACACCACTGTGCACTATCCCAACAGGGATACACCAAACTCCAAATGGATACAGAAATAAACACAGGAGACAAATAGCAGGAAATAATGGAATTATCAGAGAAGAGGATAAGCATCTTCCTCACCTTTGAATGCTGGCTGATAACCTGAGGCACAACACTGATAAGGAGACAATAAACTCGGGAAGGAGCTCATGAGGGAGCAGTGAACTCTGTCCCAGGGCTCTAGAGCAGTGGGATGTGGTGACAACATCTGGAAATTGACGACCTCCCAGAAGGAGATGCTCCAGGTGGAACTGAGAATTGTTAATCTCTGTATTATTGTCATCACTTATCCAACAAGGGAAAGGAATTACTCGAGTGAGGGAGGTCCACCACAGTGTTCCCTTCTGGTCTGGGATCACACACAAATCTTAGCTGGGCTCCTTTGGGTAGAGTTTCAGATGAGGAGATCTACTGCAGGAACTGTGCCTCACCTCTGCATTCCCCTGTATAAATGAGGACAATGGCCATGTGGATGAGGATCCTTCATTTAGTGAAATAATTAGGACTAATCCTTGCTCTCTCAGCACAGAGTTACACAGACTCAGGTTATTGTTTCAGCACTGTGGTGATGCCTTAAGGTTTAACTTCCATGTTTTTTAGACTCTATGCTGCCCAAGTGTGTAGTTCTGAGCTTCATATAAAATGTTAGTCTGCTCTTCACAGAGTAGGGAAACAAAACAAATCCTTTTCCTGCTGGAGACCAAGGACAACTTTCAGGCCCAAATGCACAACCAAGGGTGGCTGAAGGGAGGAACAAGAAGAATGGGACTGCATAACCTGGAGCTGGAATGGGACAATTAAATCCCAATATGCAAATGGACCAAAACTTATAAGAGTGTGAGACCTCGTCATGCATTTTGTGTCCACCTTGGGTGCAGCCCTGGCCGGGCTCTTGTCCTGCCCAAGGTATATCCTTAAAGGCCTTTTAATAAATTCCTAGTTTATTCTCTAGCTCTGTCCAATCTCTGTTCCAGCTCAGCCTTTCCAAGGCATCAGTGGCACAGAACCTCTGGTGCTGATTTCCCTCAGTGCTGACCCAGAGCCAGGTCCCTGTGTGCCCTGCCTGCCAACCAAGCTGCTCTGAGGTGTTCCCCTGCCCCTTTGTTCCTGCTCATTCCTGCCTGGCTGACCCGTGAGCCTTTACAGAGTGAGCATTGAAGGGGAGAAAGGGAGATTTGCAAATCTGTGTGTTTTTGGAGCTGGCTGAGTTCCCCCAGCGCTGAGGGCAGTGTGTGTGTGTGTTTGTGCACATGCTTTTGCTCCCCTGGCTGGCTGAGCTTCCCCAGCACGGAGGCAAGGATTATTGCAGTGGAATAACAAGAGCCCAGGCTCTGCAGAGAAAACAATTTCACACAAGACTACCCCGGGTGAAGAGAGGGAGCAGAGACACAAAGGTGGGGAAGGAGCAACTGATCACTCCTTGCCTTGCTAGGGTGAGCGAGGAGCCAATTAGGGTAAAACAGCAGCCAGGGTGATTACTTTTTGGAAGGGAAAGAAATCCGTGGAAAAAGGAGGTGATTTGATTCCACAAAACTTTCCTTGCCTGTTTAATTACCATTGTAACCGCATCCAGCCCCTTCCTGGGTGCTTTAATGTTGGATTTCAGAGGTCCCACAAAACGTTTATTCTGCTTAGATGATGGAGGATGGTATGAGAATCACAGGTAACTGTGGAAGCAGGAACTGGGAACCTGTGGACTTTAGCTACCAATTCCAGCTGATTTTAGACAAAATACACATTCTCTGTGCTTAAGGATCGTGATGACAGCAGGGATGGGTTCTGCTGTGGTTTTGTGGAGTTGAGGTCAGCAGTAACACAGGTAGGAAACAAACAGCTGGAGAAGAAGTGCCAAATATTTGACCAGAGCAAATCTAATCCTTATGAAATAAGGATTTCCTAATGAAATATCTTGTATTTACTATGGACATAGGACTGCTCAAAGCACAAGCTTGGAAAAGACTGATAAATCTGATTTGGGTAGAATTCCCACTCAAGCCATGCAAGATGGGTGCATGTGAACCATTTCTTTCAAGCTAAGGTGGTTTAGAAGGATAAAAAGAGAAGCCCATAGCTCCATCTAAAGCCCTGAGCTGTCTCTCATTTATGCTCTGCAAATACCAGCAGCTGCTCAACTGAAGGCTTCTCCCATTCTCCAGAAAGTTCCCAGAGCAGAACCCAAATCCCAGCACAAGATCCAGTGGCACAACAAGCAGGTGGCATCAGCCTGGGCAGGGACAGTCTCAGAGCACAGCTGGGTGGTGCTGCAGATGGCAAAAGGTGTTTCACAGGTCTCAGCCCCCTTAAACCTGACAAGGAGCAGCTGCCTGTGCAGCCCCAGCCTGGTTTCTGCAGGTAGTTAATGCACACATGTGAGTGGTGAGATTAAACTCTCACCACTCACAAAAAGGCTCCAAGAAACCTCAAGTGAATTCCCTCCATTCTGGAAGGGGAACATCAGGAACAATTCAAGTGAAATCAATGAAGTGTGAAACACACACAAAAAAATCAGCATTTCTGTATGTTTTTTTCTTCCTTCCTCTCTTACTTCCTCTTATGAAGTGAAATGCATTTGGAGAAGCACCTCTCTTCCTTGTGGTTCCCAGTGCTTCCCACTGCAATGAAGTGCAGCTGGAGCACGTTTGTCGAGCCTGTGTGTACAAAGCACAAATTAAAGCTTTGAGATGGAAAACCACAAGACAACCCATGACCTACAACAACAGACAGAGCTCAGCAAATGGAAAACACGCTGGGGCCTGTGGGAAATCTGATTTTATTCCAGTATTCTTTGTACTGCTCCCTGCCCAGGGTGACTCTGCTCCCACATCCACCCTCTCCTATAAAGGGAAAGCAGCCCGGGGGGCACAGAGCTGTTTTATATCTCAGAGAAAACTGAGCTCTTTTCTCACTTGTGCCTGGCTCTGCTGGATTCCTGTGAGCTAAACTAAACCTGGATTTAGTTTCCCACTTGGAAAAGGAGGAGCAGGATCCTGACCTTTCCAGAGGTGCTCACAGCAGACGGGCAGGACATGCAGCCCAAAGCTTGATCTGGGTGCTGTAATACAAGTAACGGTAACCAAACCATTCTGTTTTCCTCCCTCCCTGACCTTCCCCCACCCTTCTTTGATGCCAGCCCCTCTCAGCTCCTGCAGCTTCTCAGCTTCCAGTCAGAGACTCTGACAACAAAAATAAAACATTTCAGTGCACGCCGTGCCTCCCCCTGCTCTCCCCTCCCAGCAGCCTTGCCCTGCAGGAGGGAAGGATCAATACCTGGAATATGCATTCCCAGCTCTCTCCAGGGCAGGGAAGGCTGTGATGAGGCTCTGCCACCATCGCTGGTGTTGGTGATTGATGAGGGCTCTGCTGGGCACTGGGGGAAGATTGGTTTCTGGGGCTGATGGATAAAATCTCTCACGCAGCATGAAACAGCTGGGGCAAGAGAATAATGGACCCTCTGATTCCTTCCAGCAGCGAATATTTAGTAAGAAAAGCTTGCAGAGGATTTTCCCTGATTAATTTGTAATTATAGAAGCTTGATTTTAGGTGTGAACACCATAAAGCCTCCGTTAAGAAAGCCTGTCTGAGCAGTTAATTGAGGCAAAGGTGCCTTTATGGGATGTCACCAAAGCATTTCCTGCTGCTGGGGGGATGAGCTGGACTGCTCAGGCAGCCTCAGCAAAGGGAACACCCAGCCCAAGACCCCATGGAAGGAGTTCACATTCCCTGGTTGCACAACGGAATTAGCGACTGGATGGGAAGAAGATAATGCTGGGACTGAGGCTTCAGCGTGTGTTTATGTATAATTCATAGACCTGTTTGCTTTTTGATGTTCAGAGCTCTTTGATTCTTTTTTTTAATCCTTTTCCTAGATGTTCTTCAGTGTCAGGTGCAGCCCTGGTTTTGGGCTGTGGGGCAGGTGAGCTGTCCTTGCACGGCTCAGGGCAGGTTTGGCCATGGTTTAAATTGAGGGGTCTTTGTTCTGCCACTGGAGCCACTTCAGATATGGGAGGGATTGGGCAATTCATGGAGCTGAGGAATGCAAAAGCATCACACACGGAAATTTAAAATATTTGTTTCAAATCGACTTTCATAAGCTAAAATTCTGCAGACAGATGCCAGCCATACAGTCAAGGCTCCCTGTGCAGTGGGACAAAGG
Source organism: Brachypodius melanocephalos (assembly GCA_013398615.1). Lineage (NCBI taxonomy): Eukaryota > Metazoa > Chordata > Aves > Passeriformes > Pycnonotidae > Brachypodius > Brachypodius melanocephalos. Next base: position 2,793,589 of record VZSR01000243.1, on the reverse strand, counting down.
ATTGCCCACCCAACGGTGCCACCTAAAAGGGCTTTGATTTCCAGGGTAGCACCTAGTTTGAACTCAGACATGAACCTGGCAATTAGAAATGGAAACAGAATTTCCATCCTGGCCCTAGCCAGGGTGAACTCTGAGCAAACAGCAACTCAGAAGCTCCATTTCACCCAGCCTCAGAGCTGCCAAAGGAGGAAGAATTACCAAAATCAACAAGAAACTAATCTCTTTAATCCTGGAAATTTAGTGGTTCTTTTTTTTTTTTTCTTTTTCTTTTTTTTTTTTAAGTTTAAATAATTGATGCACTGTCAGAAGCAGCCTGAATCCACAGAGGGGAGATTAATATTAAATGAGAATGCTTCTCCCTCTCTGTGAGGGGAAAGGATGACAAAGTCACAAAGCAAGTCCAAAACAAGCGGCCTAAGGTGGGTGAAGGGCTGCTGGAATTGTTCTAGTGGTTCTTCACCCCAGAATTCAGGCACAACATGATCAGAGGTGCAGTGAGCAGGGAAGGGCCTTCCTGCCTCTGCCAGCTTTGTCCTTACAGGAGAAAGGGACCAGGAAATTCTGGAAATGAAAGGAAAGAGGATAAAAACTCTCTGAAAATCTGTATTAATGGTCTCCCTGTGCAACCTGGGCTTTATGGGCACTTGGCAGTGTCCCCTGTGCCCACTCTCCTGCACTGCTCTGCTTCCAGAGGACAAGTTTTTGCTATCCTGCCTTTTCCCATGTGTGGGGCTGAGCAGTGACTGAAACACTCCACCCTGGCATCACTCTCCTGGCATCCCTGTCCTGCAGAGCTGCTGCTGGTGGCTCTCTCAGCCACAGCAGGGATGGTTTGATCCCAGCTGATCCCTTCCCAGGACCAGGGAGGTCCCAGGGCACACCTTGCCTGAGGCAATACATGCAGTTGCTGATGGAAAATGGCATTTCAATGATGCCATTTTGGGGCTGCTTAAAAACAGAGGCCAGACAAAATGAAGAGAATAAATTCTATTTATAATTCTATTTATTGGAGGACCTTCAGGTACATTTAGGGCAGACAAAGCCCCCCAGGGGCTGCACCCAAAATGGACAATGGTCACGGGTTTGCACACTTTGATCAGTTTGGGCCATTTGCAGATTGGGGGTTCATCTTCCAATTACAGCTTCAGGTAATGAAATCATTTACACCAAAGTTTGCTGCCCCCAACTCACTTTTGTTCCCATCTCTCAGGGCCTGAGGCAGTGAGGTGTCCTTGATTGCCAGGCCTGGAGAGGAATTGTTGTGTCTGCCCAAAATGGGGAAGCAGCAGCTCCCACTGTGTGTGGAGTTTGGAGTTCTACACTAAAGAATTGCAGGGTTACAAAGAGATGAAAAATAGAAAAGCCAGAATCCTAAAGCATCATCCAGGGGAAGGAGGAGGCACAGGCACAGCCAAGGCTGTCCTAACACTTCATTTTCTCACTTGTGTTAATCCCAGTTAAGGAAGGCTTTTTTTGTCCACAGCTACAGAGGTATTTTGGGGCTCAAACGCTGAGTTCAGCATTGCCCTGTGGGTCTGGGTCTGCAGCCTTTTCCCTGCAATATTCTCAGTGCTGAGGAGGTCACTGCTCCTATCAGAGCTGCCTCGTTGCTCCCTCTCTTATCAGTCTCTGTTCTCACAGAGGGGCCTCATCACAGGAGGATCTGGAGCCTCTCATGTCACTTAAAAGCCAGCAGCTCTGTCTTTGTCTCAGCCTTATCTCCCATTCTGAGGAGGGCTCATTATCTCCACTACGCCCATAAAAACAAGAGCTGTGACATTACTCAGGGAACAAAGCGGCCTCGGTGACAGGTGGCAATGCCTGGTCACAAAACTCAGCAGAAATAAAAAGAAAAGGAGCATATTTCACTGCAGAATCCCAGGCTGACATCAGGAGAAGTGCTGGAACGGTGCCTCCGAGCTTTGTGCCAAAGGGAGTGGGGCTGTTCAAGGATAATGCTTCCCTCAGTATTTAATATAAACAGGCAGAGTTTTATTAACCTGCCCCTCGAGGTACTCAACAAGGATCATCTCAGAGGAGAGAAACAATAAGGAAATGAGTAACAACTGACTGTATTACACATGCAGGGTGGTGATCGATACCACTCTACACTAAAATTGCAGTTGGCATCTAAACACATCTCAAAAGGGGAAAAAAAAACCCACTAGCAGTAAGAACTCATTCATCAACCACCTCATCTTTACAGGCACTTCAGCATTATTAAATGTTTTATTCAGCTGGGGGACTCTTTGGGCCACAGGGAGAAGACAACAGTGGCCCAAAAGACAGCTCTCATATAGACAGCTGCAAAACCAGCCTAGGGTTCTGTGTTCAATGCCCCAGGGATTAATTAATGACTCGGGGGAGGTCACTCTGTCCACATCACTTAACAAAACTCCAGTCTGAGATTCCCAGATCCAGCCCAGGGCTGTGCTTCTGCAGGGCTGGTCTTTTGAAGAACTGAAGATGAATCAGATGGCACAACAAACCCTGTTAGTTCCAATGGTTGTGACCCATCACTCTGAAGTGTCCCTCAAAATGGGATTTTCTTGGGTTGGGGGCAAATACTGCCTTTAAACCCACAGAAGGCATCGATGGCAAGGAGAGGGAAGGTTATTCCTGATCATTAACACATTGAGGAGCTGCTTCTTTTCTGCCTTCTTCTTTTCTGAAACACTGCAGAAAAAACTGGGAAATGTGCAAGGAACAGGGCATAAGTTCACCGTAAAGGATGTTTCATTCCAGGCCCTGTGGTTTTACCTTAAAGACACGAGGGCCTATGCTGCAGACACATTATCTGCCCAAGCCTCTCTCCTATTCACTGACAGTGCACACTTCAGCCTGCAGATCAGTTTAAGCACTGAAATAGCTCTTCTGTGACAGATTTTGGGCTGCAAAGTTTCCAGTGCTTACAGATGTACTATCCCTGGCAATATTTGCTGCTTTTTCTAAAAGAGTCATTAGATCACCTGGGAAGTTCAGCTTTCAGGCAGAAGAGCTTGCAGACACAACCTCCAGAGATTTAAAGCTCTGCAGGAAAACACTGAAACCATGGCTGCCTCTTCATCACCATTTTTGTTGTTGTTGTTGTTAATTTTAGCATGAATGTGATCAGATGAAAACCTGACTCACAACTTTTCAAAGCTTCAGGTTCGTAGATGTAAAGTCCTCCTCACATTTTGCCACATGCTCCTTAAATGCATCCATTAATCACATGGGTGCCACGAAGAGCAAGATTTGGGCTTTGAAACAACCTTGGCTCTCCTCATCCCCACCTCAAAATGGAGCCTGGCTGTCCTGGAGCAGCACTGAAGTCACACACACTGAAAATCCTGTGACTCTGATGGGAGAATAATTGCCTGCTCTCTCAGTCCTAATATATTTTTGGTTTCTGGTTGGCTGCATTTGCATCTGGCTGTGCAGGCTGCCTTGCCTGCAGCGCCCTTATCAGATTTGTTTGCTCTCATGACTTACTGTGTTTGTTAGACCAAGTTCTAAATAACCAAAATGAGCCTTTCAGGAAGGCTCAGCTTGCTGGAGCACGGACAGGAGCACGGGAGAGATGCAGACAGCCCAGGTGTGATGTGAAGAACCTGGAATACTCTCCAGGCTTGGAGGTGCATCCCTGGGAGCATTGGAGCTGCTCCTCCCTCCCTCCAGACTGGCAACAGAGCCTTGAGCACAACCAAAGCCCACAGCACAAACACTATAAATAACAGTAATGGGGCCACTGCTGGTGACATCAGAGCAGAAATTAGTGAGGCTGGCAATGGCAAAGCTGCAGCAAACTGAAATATTTTCACCCCAGTGCTTTCTGGAAAAGGTCTTTTATCTCAGAGGCTGACTCAGAGGCGAGGAAGGGGGCAGATGCCTCGCCCCCACTCAGACTTCTCTGTGCGGCTCGTGCTTCTGGCTCACAGCAGGGTTTTCTGGGAGTCATTTCTGACCCCCCACCTCCCAATTTCCATTCTGTGACCATGTGGGGATTCAGACAGCACAGGGAAACGTTTCTGTGGGTATTTTTCACCCGGCTGAGTCACGGTATGGGGTGTGCGGGGAGGAAGTGGTGCCAGGCTTTAATAAATGCGGTGTCACAACACTCTCTGAATGACATCTCCTCGGTTTAGCAGCACTGCAGCGCTGCCCCCAGAGCCCCATTTCCCACAGCATCCTCCTGGGAAGGGCCTCATTGTTGCTGCTCCCAAATCAGGAGGCTCCATCTCACATTTTGTGTCAAGCAGAGCTGGGACAGCCTGCTCAGGGCTTCTCCCTGTCAGCAAACACCTCCAGCACAATCCCAGGAAAAGGGGTTTACTGCCAGGGTGCCATTCTGCTGGGATTAAAGCTGCTCCCAGCCTTTGGATGGGTCCTCATGGTTGATGCAGCCTGTGCAATAAAAGAGTCTGTTAATTTTACAGCTCGAGTGTGAATATGAGTTGTGTAAGAAAGCCCTTGGAAGCAAACCAGGGTTCACTGAAGTGGCCGTGAGTGCCTTCAGCACAGTCTTGAAATAGCCAGGAAGCCAAGAACATGCAGATTGAGCAGAGAAAGCTGCAGCAGAGAGAACACTCCTGCAGTGCCACGGGGTGACAGGGACACAGGTGGCTTCATCTGGGCAGGCTGAAGTGGATGGGAGCTGAGAAGTGCAGCACCTGAGCTGGCAGCTCATTTTCCAGGGGCTCAGGCAGGTCCTGCTGCCAGCTCTGAGGGCTGTGCTGCTGCAGCTTTGCTGGGTTTTGGTGGCCCAGCTCTGCAGCACAAAGATAGCTTGAGTACATCCAGATGTGCCGCAGACAGCCCCAGCTGCAGCGTCAGCATGGCTTTTAATAGCCCTGGGAGGAAGTGCTGACATGAAACTGCCTGAGGCAGCTGAGCCCCTTGAGGTGAGGGGAGCTGGCATCTCCTCAGCCTGCTGCTGGTTCCTGTCAGGCTCCCAGTATGGGCCAGGAACTGGTTTTTAATTACCCCCACCTTGCTTGGACACTGGCACAGCAGTGGGAATTCTGATTTCCAGCCCTTCCAAAAAGGATGGAGGGCCTGGCCCAGGGACGTGGCAGTAGCCCCATGCTCCCTAGGCAAAGTTCTTCTGTGGTGCCTCCAAAAGAAGCAGGAAAAAGTGGGAATCCTGGTTTTAACAATCCAAGGAATCCCAAGGCACTCGTGAAAACAAATGACAAAGGGATAATTAGTGACCTGATTATTAACTGGATCCTTTCTTGTGGAGTCGTGGGCTTGCTGCTCACTGGCTAGCAGAGGTTTTTCCAGCCCTGATCCACTAGAAAGTTCTGTGGGGTTCAATCTCTAAGCTGCCGCGTGGTCTGAGGCTTGGGAATAAAAAGCGAATCCTGCTGTGGTTTTGGAAGATGTTTATTCCATGGGGATGGACAGCAGAATGAAACCTGGACCCAGGTTCTCTCCTTATGTCCCTTCGGGTGAAACCCGAACCAGGGGGAACCTTGGTCCAATAGGGAGGGGAGGGAGTGGTTCGGGGCAAGGGTACTCTACACCACAATGGGGGAAGGTGGGCACCTGGGCACCTTGCCGAATAGGAGAGCAGACCTTTTGAGTCCACCAGGGTGATTGACAAGATACTTGTTTTAGGGTGATACCACCGGGGGTGGGATGGGGGGTCAGGAGATAAGGGGTAAACCATTACAGTTTTATAAATCCTTGATTATGCACAGTAACACTTTCTCTGGAGGGTTTTCACTGCTTGGACAGACAGCCTCGAACCAAATCCAAAATGCAAATTCTCTCCTTCCCTGGGAATAAACTGACATTATTTGTGTTGCTTTTCCCTGACTTTGCTGCAGTTCAAGTTGCCTGGGCACACCTTGGCAGAGCAGGAGGGGGAGCAGAGGAGGGCTGGCTGTAGTCTTTCCTCTCAGCTGCTCCCAGCAGCTGTCAAACTCTTTGCTGGAGTCCCTGACAAGACAGAGCTGCCCTTTCCTGCAGGCTGAGGCTGGGGCAGCAGGGCTGCACCTCCTGTCTGCACTAAAAGGGTTTTCTGTTCTGTTCCCAGGCAGAGGGGAGAGCATCAGCAGAGCCGGGCAGGGATGGCAAAGGAATCAGATCTCGATGCCTCAAAAAGATGGCAAGGAGTGAGACCTGAGAGGTTTGTGTAGAAATTGGGAAATGCCAAAGGTATCAACTTCCCATTTATGCTGTTAATATCCTGCCTGGTTTGTCTGGTTTGACACTTATCCTATGACAGGGAGTTTGGGAGTGTCCAGCCTACCTGGATAAACATCATCCCTGTCTGGGAGAACCTCTCATCCCAGAAAAGAGTGTAGGTGATGCTAGAAAAGGAGAGAGGCTCAGGAAAGGAACGATTTTCCCTCATGTCAGGAATAAAACCTTTCTGCCTCTCCCCATGGAGAACCCAGAACACAAAAAAATTATTCTGCTTCCAAGTGGATTTTAACTTTTTGGAAGTTTAAAGCAGAGACATATAAATCCTCATTTCCAGGCATGTTCAGACACAGATTTGGATCCAAAATTTCCCTTCCCAATTCACATGGGCCTCTCTGCGTTTCTCAGGTTAGGCTGAGTTCTGCAACAAGTCCCAGGTCTTTGCTCACAAGTTAAAGAGACTTATTTTACCTTTCCCCTCCCCAGTTTTATCTGCCGGCTGCTGTCCTTAGTGCTGGATTAATGGATGCAAAGTTTTGTGGCCAGCTTCTGTAAATTGCTGGCAGCAAACAACCCTCATAATACATTTTGTTGCAATGATATGCATTTTGTAGTGAAACCTATAACAGCTCCAATATAAATTAATTATAATCCCTTCTGCTGCAGCGAACCTTCATGTATAATTAACATTTTTAGGGGGGAAAAGGGAAGGAGAAATTCCCATCTGAGCATTTCAATAATAATTTCCACATCCCTGGTGTCTCTCACAGTAAGGAATATTGTGGTTTGCCTGTCCCCCTGTGCAGGGCAAGGCACAACTGCTTCCAGGTGGAGCCAAAAGATGCTGCTGCAGCATGAAGGAAACATCAGCAACTCCCCAGCATGCTGTGCTGCAGGGTCAGGAATCATGGACTGCAGCTCTCTGCCAGGTTGGGGAGAGAAGAGTGGTGAGAAGAGGCAGATTTGAGGGTATAAGTAAACACAGCACTGATCAAAAGTGCTTAACTCAGGTAGGAGTGTCCAGAGCCATGCTGGATCATCCATGGGGCTTTCAAGTCCAAATTTGCCTCTATCTCTTGGGGCTGAAAGCCAAAATTTGCCTCTATGCCGTGGGGTTTAAAGTCCAAATTTGTCTCTATCCCATGGGATTTAAACTCAAAATTTGCTTCTATCCCATGGGGTTTAAAGTCCAAATTTGCTTCTATCCCGTGGTCTTTAAAGTCAAAATTTGCCTTTATCCCATGGGGTTTAAAATCCAAATTTGCCTCTATCCTGTGGTCTTAAAAGCCGAAATTTGCCTCTATCCCATGGGGTTTAAAGTCAAAATTTGCCTCTCTCCCATGGGCACAGTCCAGCTTGTTTTCCCAGCATGAAGCTGCTCTCAAACACCCTTGAACACAACATTTCCACTGGAGCTGAGCTCTCTCAACATAGCGAAATTCAGCTTTCGAGCACTGCAATGACAGCAGCTCAATTTGCAGGCACTTCCTGCAGCTCTGCTCAGGCTTCCAGCAGAACTCTCTGGCTGCTGAAGGACTGCCCAGCTCGGCTGTGAACAGCTCTTGTGACAACAGCACAGAAATGTTGATGGTTCCGTGGCTGAATTTGGTCAGGGCAGGGGGTCAGCACAAACACCAGGAAGCTCAGGCTGGCAAATGAAAATTTTGGAGGCTCCTTCCCTCCTTTCCAACAAACCTTCCTGCTCCCAATCTCTAATGAGAGTCAATTGCTGCTGATAAATTTTACATAATGGCTTTTTGCTTGTTCTGCAAATTAAGCAGAAAAATTGCCTATTAGAAAGAAAACTGGGGCGATCCTTAAAACTCAGTGTAACCTATTTAACTGCTCGGGTCAGCTGAGGGGTGGAATCCGAGGCCTCCTCGTGAATTTTCTGCAGGGAGCAGCAGTTTTTTTGCAGGGCTGAAGCAATGCCTAGCTTCAGAGCCCCAGCTGATTCCAGCACCACATCAAAGCTGCTCGGGACCAGAGGGGTTGAATTCATTCCTGTGCTGCTGCTCAGGTGTCCTCTCCTCCCTTCTCACCCTTCTCCTGCTGGCTACAAGCTCAGCCACACAAGATGAGTTTGAGACGGGAAATGCCAGGACTCATTCTCAGAGTCTTTTTTTTTTTTTTTTTTTTTTTTTTTTAAATGCTAGGACCTGTCAGAGCAGCTCCTGGCTTTTCAGAGCCTTTCCAACCAGGTGCTGCCCTTGCACAGGGTGATAGACTGAGACAGAATAATTTAACCCCTGGAAAGCACCAGCTGGCAGAGCTCCTCTTCTGGGGGATGTGAGCCCCACCTCCTCACTCCTTTCAATCTGGGGCAACTTTTATTTTGTTCATCTGAAGGCCCTCAGGCTCAGCCCCAGATATTCAGGCCCTGTTAAAGAGTCACTCCAAAACTTCCTTCTACATTACAGTTGTGTGTTCACTCTCCATACACTCTCCAAATCACAGATTTGGCCCTGAGTCCTTCCTTTCCTTCATCTGACTCGTTTTTCCTCCCCTACCCAATGTTTAAGGGGCTGTAAAACCCCAGCATTGTCTGGATCATGGAACGAGATGAGCCTTAAGGTCTCTTCCGACCCAAACCTGGCTGGGATTCCAGGATTCCTCCACCAGTTTAACCAAAACCTGGACTTTTTCTGCCCTGTCTGCCAGCCCTAAACATGACCACCTTGTTCTTGCATTGCTCTGTTTGCAACCACCCTGCTGCCTTCACCACCTCATTTATAGGAATAACCAAGCACAGCCATGCAGCTGAACTGGAAGCAGCTCATTTCAAAAACTCACTGACCACAGGACTTAACAGCTCATTTACCTGCCTCAGACACAGCTCCCTGGAGGTTTATTACCTGCAAGGGATCCTCACTTAAAGCTGGGGTGTGTTTTTCCTTTCCTGTTCTCTGAGTGCTGCTGGAAACAATTCCGAATGTCTCAGCTAATCAATGGTGTCTCACAGCCAATCTCATGCTCCTGACACGTGGGAGCCTTTTGCTTATCCCTCTCCAGCTGAGAAAGAATTACCCAGAAATTTCCTCCATTCTTTGTGGAAAAGAACAAAAAAATAAACAACGGAGGAGAAGGGAGAGGGGAAAAAATCAAGGAAAAGAAAAAACAAGTGAAAAAATACTGGTAAAGGTTGCCCGGTCTAAGCTTGGTCTGCTTCAAAAGCTACTCATCCTTCAAGAGCAGCATCCAGAAAGCACAAAAAATAACTGGTGTCTGGAGAGACAGAGAAAGAACAGAGCTCCCCTCAGCAAGAATAATGATCCATTGCCACCTCCCGCAGCCACCAGGGATCCCCTTGCTGGGGGCACAAATTGTTGATATCTTTGGATTGTGGCTGAGTCTGAGTCCGTGCTCTGAAATATCCGAGCCTCTCTCCTCTGCGTGCTCACAGAAATTAACTAAATAACCTCTTCTGGCGCTAAATTACTGCTGCTTCTGGGAGAAAATGATCTTAATAGCCAAGGGGAGGCGGTGCTAGAAAAGGTTTTATTGACTGACATGTGCAGAGGGACTCGGAGATGCAATAAATTTCTGAATTCTTCCAACCAAAGAAAACATATTAGAAAAGAATGGACCACAGTCCCGACATTTTTCTTTTTTCACACTGATCCCTTCTCTTTTCCATCACCGAGATCTTTTATTTTCTAAATATGCCAAATTGTAAGAAAATGGATCACCCTCTCCCTTGCCTCTTCCAAACAAATCAATGTTTCATTCAACCTGAAACACATATTTCCTCCTTTGTTTTCCCTCCACCTCTGGGAAGGTAAAAAATGCTTATTTCCCCCAAAGTGTGCTTTCTGCTTTTCAGCATGCTGCTGCCTGTAAATGCTGGTTATTCACACAGCTCCATTTATTAAATTTTTTAATTTATTTTTCTGAGGGAAATCAATGCAGGACCTGTTGTGTGGTTGGGAAAGAGCTGCAGAGCTCCTCTGTAGTGGCAGCTCCATGTCCCCATCCAGCTGCAGATTCCTGGCTGTGCCACAAAAAAACCATTTGAGTTTTGGAGCTCATTTGTAGGGCAAAGGGAGAAAATGTTCAGCATTTTTGGGGTACATCCTAAGCTGAGCTTTTGCCATGAAAAATTGGTGTTAGATTTGACCAGGCTGAGCTAAAACCAGGTTTTTACTCTGATTTTTCTAGCACTGGCTGAGTGGAGACTCACTCATGGTCATTCCCTCCTGCTCCATTCCTCAGTTTTTCTTCGCCTGTTGATCAGTGCCTCTCCTGAGCTCTGGAAGAGCTCTTCCAATGCTCTCCTCTCTCCCTGAGCACACCCTTGTGCAGCCAGGTAAGCCAAATTCCACAGTTCTCGTTGTATTCACGAGCACCCCATAGCTGAGCACTGACTGCAGGGAGAAGCAGCACGGTTCCTGGCAGCCAGTCCTGCTGATCACACAGGATCTTTCCAGGAATTAACTTCATCTGCATCACATCCACAGGCACAAAACAATGGCATGGAAGTGAGAAGCAAAGCTTAGGAACCATCTACAAGAATGAGCCAACCACTTCATCCTGAGCTTTAATTAAAATGGGCTCAGCCACTTTGTTTTATTTATTTTTTGACAGTCACCCTCCATTTTCTGCCTAAACACAATCTACTCCAATTTTTCAGTGCCATTGTGGGGTCAGCAACCAAAGCACAGAAATAAAACCACATGACTGAGTTACTGCTGCTCCCAAGCACTCAGGGTTTTATTGCCAGCAGCAAACTGCCTTCAGAGAACATCTGCTCCAGCTCCGAGTGCCATCCCAGCACAGACTGGAGTTGTAACTGAGCCTGAGGAGCCCAAAGAGACGAGCTCTGGCGTTAAAGAGTGACTAACCTGCCTCCATCAAAGCGTTATCACCTCCTTTTCCTTTCCTCTCCTTCCAGGACTCAATTTACCCTTCCAGGACCCCATTTATCCCCTCAGGGCCAAGAGGAGCAGTAGAATCCCTTGGGGGTTTAAGTCCTTAAGCACAGGGATGTAACTCCCTCTCCCTGCCTTCACACCATGGGCAGGCTCCCGAAATCCTCTGACCTGCCTGATCCATCCTAGGATTTCCAGCCCAAACTGAAATCCTCTAACCTGCTGCCTTGGGTTGCAATGCAAGATGTCCCCAGCAGTTTGTATTCTATCACCAGCTGTTCAAACCAGCTGGGGCAGTGTTTCTTTATCTCTTTGTTGTGGTTTGAGCCGCAGTTTGGTTTTTTAGTGGACCAATCAGAGGTTAGCTTTTTAATTGGCATGTCGTTTGGCCACTTAAAGAACAGAATGCGACTTTTGGGTGACATTCACAAAAGCTCACCTCAGAGTTCAAGCTCTCTTTGACTTCTGGCCAGCAAGGAGTTAACATCTC
>VZSR01000243.1:2756551-2767400 GCA_013398615.1 Brachypodius melanocephalos | reverse complement strand
TGCATTGCAAACCCAAGACATATTTGCAGGAGCTGAGATAAACAGAAACATTTTTCTCCTGGAGAGCAGGGCAGTGTCACTCCAAACATGAAGCACTGATGGAGAACAAGCAGGAGAGATGATGGATCCCTCTTGCCTTGTCCTCTTCACGCGGGATCATCTCAGGTGTCACTCGCGGCTCTGCCCCTGCCCAGCACAGGGAGCTGCAGCCCCCGGGTGAGTTTGCTGCTCAGAGGAGTGCTGGGTGTGACGCTGATGGGATGTGATGGCCCGGAGCTGCTGGCAGACGCAGAGCTCCAAATGCTCCTTTAGGGCTCACTGAACAGGGAACTCTCCCTGGGAAGCTAAGAGCAGCATCAAGCAAAGCTGGACCACAGCTGATACTGTAGAGGGGAAAACAAAAAGTCACATATTCATCTTTGTATAGTCCCACATTCCAAATTTTTTTACTTTATTTTGGGTGTCTTGAGGTTGTTAATTTGTTTAGGGGGAGAACAGGAGTTTTGGTTATGTTTCTTCTAAACTTCTTGGGGCTAAACTGCAGAAGCACTGAGAATATCAAGCTTTGACTTTTTTTTTTGCCAGAATTTGGAGCTGTGCAGGATTGAACTGTGACCTTTCTTACTTGGGGCTTTACAGCTTTCTGTTCCTGCAAGAGTTAAGAACTGTGTGCTAAAATAATCAGGTTCTGATTTAAGAGCCCTCTGGGCTGAGCGAGCTGTAAGCTGATACCACGAGGAGCAGGATATTAGCTCCAAGAGGGGGACAAATACTTTATTCTATTGAGTTTGCAGGGAAGGAGAAAAAAGAAAAGCATGGCATGTGAGCCCAGCAGCTCCTTAAAACCCCGCTACAATCCATTTAACAAATTGTTTCTCCTCTATCTTCACCCTGGTTGTTCTTATTATTATGCCTGTTATCTGATGGTTATTTAATCTATATTTTGTAATTACTTCCCTTCTGTCTTTCACTCCAACATACATTCATTTTCTTGTTGCACTAATGCAGTGACCTACATTATCCGAGCCGTAAAAGTCAATTATGCTGCCTGTGATTTTTCAAGTGGTGTTTAGCAAATGGGTTTGTGTAATATCCACCCGTTACCTGGCTCCTTTACAAAAGCCAGGTTTTCCCAGGCACCTTTTAAAAGCATCTCTGGAAATACAACAGATTTTTTTCCCAGAATCTGGATGCAAATTGTACTGGGAAGCAATAGGGAATGTGCTGCCTGCTTCTAGAGACAATATGGAGCATGAAATCAGATATTTCTCACTGTGGGTTGGGAATTTATTGCCCCAAACTACTGTGCAGCTTTCAAATTCTATTTGAGCCTGTGGATTTTGCATCTCAGGCATTTTAATACCAGGCTTTGAGTTAAAACCACGTTTGTGGTGTTAAACGAATCACAAAATCATCTGTACCCAAAATCATCCTTACCCAACACTTCCCAGGGGATGGGTGGGTGGTGATTGTTTTTTTTTTTAAATCAAGCCTCTCTCATTAATGCCTGGAGCTTTACTGCATAAAGATCCTCACCTCACAGCCTTTCCCAGGCTTCCTGGTACAATACTGGCATGTGAGGACGTTACAGATGAAGTCTGGAGTCCGTGTTAATGGCTCTCCTGACCCATGCTAATTTTGTAGTGGAAGAAAAGGAGGTATCAGATAGAATTTGATGGAGAGAGGTGCAATCATCGCAAAACTCTGCCACTCCCCTGGTGTGGAGGCTGATTGCTTTATTATCCGATATCACGGCAGGGCTCAGGGCAGCAGCCTCAAAGACTGCAAAACCTGGAATTTTCAGGGTGATGCTTATCATTTCCTCTTTTTTACAGTTAAAGTTGGAAAATTTCTGAGGAGAATTGTCTGTCTCTCATTTTTTGGGTTTTTTCCCCCACTCGTACCTCTTTATTCACTATCTACACATGCAAAAAAATTTAAAATTGAAGTGGTTTCCTGCAAGCAGGAACTTATGTGCTGTTCAACAAGTGCTCTGGTGAGCATTTCCTGATTTAAATGTGTGGCATTGCTCCCCCTCAGTGGTTTGGGGATGGATCCCGATGTGTCACTGTCATTTCTAACAGTACATTTGAGCCCAGCCTAAGTAGCAACTGATTTAGTTTGGCTTTTGTTCCCCCTCACAATCCCTCCTGTTAAAAGCAGCTGTTACTCCTTCATTTAAGGCAGAGGAAAATTAAATGGCTCGCCCGAGGTCATGAGCAGAACTAGGAACAGAATTTCTTGCAAGTCTGAGCTCAGTGATTTAACTGCAAGCTGAGAGCTAAAGGTGAACATTTGCACCGAATTTTGGGGTGGTTTTTTGGGATGTAGAGTCTGAGATTCCTTAGGGATCATTCCAGGTGGTGGATCATGAGCTGCGTTCCACTTGGTTATGTTTTTTTTAATATATTTTATGATGCTTAGTTTGGTTTTGTTTTTCATTATAGCATTTTCCAGGGTGGTTTGCAAACATGATTAATTTCGGAAGTTACAAATTAATATCAGAATAACCAGGAGGCCCCTGTGAGATCTTGAGTATAGCTGGGGAGTAAAAATAAATAAGGACATTTCAGAGTAATTTTTGGGCTTGTGTTCTCCCTTGTAGCCCTGGCAGTGCAGGAATGTGTGCCTGGGGCTGGGGAGCTGCAGACAGCAAGGAGCAGGATTTAATAGCTCAGTTGTAAATGTGAGAGCATCTTGTCCCTGCCTTTGCACAGATTGGTTTGGAGGCCTGGAAATGTCTGAATTCTGATCTGTGCTCACTGGGAGGTGTTCAGCAATCACATCTCAGTGCTGTGAGCCCAGCTGGGGAGATAAACCTGAGCAGGAGCTAATGCTAGAGGAAAAAAAAATAAATCTCTGTTTTAAGAACCATAAGAGAAAATTTGATTTCCACCAGCCTGGTGTTTATAGACCGGTGTTCTCTCCTCTCCAGGAAGCCAATCTGAGCTTTCATGGGGCTCCTGCTGGAGAAATCAAATAGCCAATTCCTTCAAGGCTAAAGGGAGGGTGAGGATGTAGCTGCTTGTGCTCCTGGGAGGAGGGAGATGGAAGAAGTGGGAGAAGGGCTCAGCGGGGCAGGAGGAACCAGCTGTTGTCATCCTCACTGCACTTCTAAAAACACCTGGGAAATGCTGCTGGGTTCCCTCATGCAAACCAGGGGGTCTCTGATGGAGACGGGAATTTTTGGCTGCTGCCTGGGTGAGATGAGGGATAAAAAAAACAGGCCAGAATTTGCACAATCAGTGTGTCAGCATCCCCCAGGACAGAGATCAGCCAGTTCTACCCAAAGAGAAAAATTTTAACCAAAATTTCATTTATTGTTTTATAACAATAAGCACTTTATAACAATAACAGCACTTGAGAAGGAGGAAGCTTTGAGAAGTGTTTCAGCCTCACCTTTTGGTGGCGAGGCTGCAGTGTCCCCATGGCCACTCCTGGACTGCAGAGCTGGCAAATCTGCCAAATTCCCCCTTCTCCTCCTGCTCATTCCCTGGAATCTGCTGCCACAGGGAAGCAGGAGAGGCAGGAGGATGAGGGACAGCCAGGCTGGGTTTGGAGTGTTTGGGAAGAGCAGGATACATCCATTGTTGCAGACAGGGAATTCCCACTCCATGCTGTCTCTCAGGAAGGCAAATCCTCCTTTTTGAGAGTGGAATCCTTTGATGCCCTTGACCTGCAGAGAATTCTCTCCCAGCAGCCCTGCCCATGCCCCCCGGAAAATATTTAATTATGAATCTGTGGAAGGGCTGCCAGCTGGTTTTGGAGTGCTGCTGAAGTGGAAGTTTCCAACTCACACCTGAGGGAAGCATCCTTAGTATGATATTTGGTACTCTAGTAGTCTTAACTTAACTTAAAAGTAGTCTTTTTTAGTTAGTCTTTTTTAGTCTCAGTACTTTTTACCTGAGATGATTTTTTCAGGGGAAAGATGCCCAGTGGCCCAGCAGAATAATTATTTTCTCTAAATCCTCTCGTATAAAAGGAAGAGAAAGCTCAGTATCTTGTAGCAGGAGAAAGATGCTTAGAGCAGATGAGAGTTGCATTTTAGTGAAAATGAACATTTTGACTGCAAATCTTTATGCTCTTTATCCTGAATTTGTAACCCTGAAAATAACTTCAATCAAAAGCTGCTTATTGGGTAGAAGGAGTTCAGTGAAGGAAAACAAAGAGAAGAAAAAAAAAATAAAGGGAATAAAATGAAGTAGCTGAAGGCTGGGGAGGGCAGAGGGGTGAATGGATTGCAGTTCCTGGAGGAGCTGCTGAATAAATAAATCATTAGGAGGACTCAGAGTGTTTCCCCAGCCTCTCCTGGGGTATTTCAGCCCTGTGCTGCTGCTCCCACAGGGAGCACTCGGGATTGGGCAGAGCTCTTTGGCTCCAGGGTGCCTGAGCACCGATCATTTTCCCTCTGCTCTCACATGATGGGCAGCCATTTATTTCTATATTTAGAAATAGATATTATTTCTCTAATGTCAACACTATTATTATATATACACATATATATTTAGATAAAATATTTCTTGCTGACCGATGTGTTGCAATAAGCACCTCTCACTTGATAGGCAGTAATTTATTTATATATATATATAAATATATAAATAAATATATAATATATAGATATTTTAATATATTTATAGACATATAAATATATATTTATATATTTCTAGGACTATTAACATCATTATTATATGCACACATGTATATTCATATAAAATAATTCTCACTGACCTCCATGTTGCAATAAGTACCACAGAGAAAGTGTGGCAGATGTGGGTTCAAGGCCCTGGAAAATTAAACATGATGCCTCTTTTTGCACTCTTACATGAAAATACAACATTTTACCCATCTGTCCTGAGACTGGTGCAGATGCTTCACTAGAAGACCACGTTCTTTAAGTAGTTTTAGGGCAATAGTGTATGTTATTGTTGAATTATTCATCTATTTTTTGTGTCAGGCTGTAACTTACCCCAGTTTGTTTTCCCTCCTCTGCTGGTCCCTGTTTTCTCTCATATCAATCAACACCAAAAGCAACATCCTCAGCTGGCACTTGTGGAACTGAAAGCTGAAAAGAAACTTCAAAATTTTCACAAATATTCTGGGCATTTCAATGATTTTGGTTGCTCAAAAATGAAACTGGAATTCTTTGGCCAGTTGAGGTGATGTTGGTGCAGCTGCAGTAGGTTTGGAATCTGCTGAGGGAACTCCAAAGAGTTTCTTTCATCAAGGTCTTCCTTGGAAGGATGAATGAGAAAATAAGATCTAGGAATAAGCTGCCATGAGAGTTTGAATCTTTTTCCTGATTTCTTCCTCCATCTGCACAAAAAAAACCCAAAACAAACAAACAACAACAAAACAAAACAAAACAAAATGAAAAAAACAACAACAAAAGAAACCCAGCAACTTTCAAAATGTTATTCCTGTTTCTTCTAAAGGTTTGATCCTCCAGGGCACTCTCCCTCCTCTTTTAGCAGTCACTCTTCTCCAAACTGTCCCAGGCCTGCATGGGGAGGTAAAGCTGGTATAAATGTGAAAAATTTGGTTCTTAATTCACATTTCAGAATTAGCCCATGGAGCTTCCACTGGGTGAGGAAGGAATTCCAGGTTGCTAAATGGGATTTGTTGTTGTTTGGCTGGAATAAAGCACCAGGCTCATTTCTGATTGCTGAGGTTGTGTTTGGCAAGGGGAGGGGTGTATTTGTACAAATGGGGGCTTCAAGGCTTTGCTACTATTCAAAATTAGTGTGGTTTGGGGCTTGGTTTTTAGGAATAGTAAAAAAAAGGAATGATTATTTAAAAAACCAAAACAAAACAACAAAACCCAAAACCAACCAAACAAAAAAACCCCCCAAAAACTCCTCCAAAAAACTAGCCAAAATGCCCAAACAAAACAAAACAAACCCACCGCAAAAAAACAAACCAAAACAAAATCAAACAACTCCCCTCAAAAAATCCCCCAAATCAAAACCCCTTACAACCAATCCCAAAAAAGTTTTGACTGCAAAAGCTAAATGAGATAAATAACCCTGGCAGAGAAAGAAGGAGATCTCACTGAATTGAACCCAGCCAATTTTAACATTCAAAGTTCCAGAGGTAATTTGAGGCAGTGTAAACGGAATGGAAAAAGCAGATTCCTGAAGCTGACTTACAGAATGCTGTGTTTGAGTCCTTAATGATGATAAAGCAATGATCTAGAAAATAAAATTCCTTTCCCATTATCCAGATGGGCACACAAATTCTTCTCTGACTTTGAGACGGAGGCAACCAAAATTTCCAATTAGCGTTTCACATCCCACTACCTTAAAATTATAAGCAATTAAATTGGAACATGGTGCAGGCACTCGTGGAGGAGCTGCCTTTCTCTCCCCATAAAATGGGGCCTGCTGATTGACACAATCCTTTAACTCAGCTCAGGGATTCTCTGCTAACACCCTAAGAGATGCACTGGAGTAGAACTCTGAAACTGAATTACAACCTTTGTATCGAGCCAAAGAGCAAAGTTGTGATTATCAGGTCCTGCCTCTCTATTTCTATTTTCACACTTCTTTTTTTTTTTTTTTTTTTTGGCGCCTTGACAAGTTTCTTATCTCCAGTGCCATCAGGTGATGTCCTGGTGGCTCTGCCTTTGTTTGGGCTGTGCCCAAGCTGGAGCAGAAAAAGGAGCTCGGGAGGGTTTGGGGGAGTTTGGGCTGAGTGGAAATTTGCTTTGTTAAATCCTCAGCATGTCAGAAAAAAACAGGCGGCAACTGAACACTTTAATCCTGTATAGACAGACTTGTCTGTGTTAGGACAGCGAGTTGGATTGAAACATTCTTTTGTGTCTTAAAAACACTGAAATTTGACAGATGAAATTTAAACATGCCAAGGTTTTCCAAAGGTGGAAACGGTGGGTGTGCCACATATGTGGAATGTTGGCTGTCTTAATCTGACAAAGAAGTCTCCTTCTGTCATAAATGGAAGGAAATCATGTGATTTCTGTTTGTCAGTGCAATTAATTGGAACTTGGATAAATTAAGGTTGATTCCCAGACCTCAGAGTCCACCCCAGCTGCACCACCCAAAGGGATTATATCTGCTGAAGCAGCAGATATAATTCAACTTCTATGAACACCTGGGAGTTTTGGAGTTGGATTTCTTTTACCTGGCAACTTGTGGTGTTTCACTAAAGTACATCCCTGGGTGTTTCACCGTTGGGCTGTGCTTGGTGCAATGGCCAAGAGGTTTCCCATGGAAAAGTTTATTCTGGACAATCTGTGTGTCCAGAAGATGCAAAGGAAGTTCAGCTCCAGAAATTCTGCCTCCAATAAACTCAGATTATTGAGGTCTCAGTTTAAACCTTAAGGGGAAAATCCCAGGGGAAATGGAAACTTGAGCTGACTTGAAAAATGGCAAAACTCTCTGGAAATAAGAGGGCAAATCCTTCTCCTTTCAGCTGCCATAGGTTTCATGATGTGAGTGATTAAAGCAGGATATAAAGTCACTTTTTACAATAGAGGCTGTCATAACTTCCCGGTTTCCTGCATGCAATGGCAGTGGAATTAAATCTCATTTTGTTTCCCAATACGTAAATACCACTTATCCTTATGAATAGAAGGTTAATTTCATGACAGCATAACAGCCTTGGATATTTTTCTTAATGAAGTGCTTCTAAACTCCAGATATTTAACTACATCATATTTATGGTGTAATTATTCCTACTTGCTTGGTGCATTTCCAGTTCCATAAATTGTGCTGGTTTCAAATAGGCTCAAACAAATGCATTGTGTACTGTAATTGTTGGGTAATTACACTGTGCTTAGATGGTGATGAATGATGTTCCAGCAGAACTTTTTTCTCTTTTTTGTTCATTTTTAAAAATTATTTACTGCCCTCCCCTGCCCCCAAGGTTTCTGGACAGGTTTCATGCCCCTTTCTTTGATTTTTAAGACAGAAAACACCAGGAGAGTTGAATCATGACTTCCTCTGGATTAATCCTCACGGTTAATTGGCTTCAGCACCCAAGAGATCACAGAGCTGATGAAATTTGTCCTCAGAAAAGCCCCAGGCTTTGCTGGCTTTGATTTCCTAATGAAAAGCTGTCATCCTCCTTCTGTCAGGACACTTGCTGCATGTCTGGACTTAAATTTACCTTTCCATGGGGATTCCCTGGGGATTTTTTTGTGTTTGTCTCCTGCCCCTCTGTCGTGTTTGACCAAGCTGTCTCGAATTTATTTGGAGAGTAGAAGATGCAGATTAAGACATAAAACCACTGTGAAAGGCTGAGTGTTGTTTTCATGGGGAACAGGGTTGAAAATCTGCATATTTCCAATAAAGCTGTAGGCAGAAGAGTCCATTTATGCCGACTTTTATTGCCCGTTCTAAAATTTATTTTAATGCAACTTCAGGAAAAAAAAAAAAAAGTTCTAGCCTGACTCTGTAGCAATTAGTATAATGGAATTGATAATGAAGTGACAATATTTGCTCCATTCCGTGCTCAGGGACACCTTCACAGGTAAATTGTCATTCCCTTCCCTTGAACTGGGATCTGCAGCTGCTGCTGGGATTTCAATAGCAAACACTTTGTCTTCCCCATTTATTCTTTGAAAGAGTGCCCATTGAAAGCTCCACAATGCCTCTTTAAACAGCCCTTCCTTCTCCTCCTGTCCATCTCTGGATGGAATGTTCCTTTTTCTGTGCCCTGTGGTGTTCGGATCCTGCTGGAAAATTATTTCTGGGCGTCTTGCAGGCTGTGCTGTGGAAAGAACTCCCTGGGTGCCTCCCAGATGCCCAAAATAAATGGAAAGGGCTCCTTTTATCCTGAAATCCCATCCTTAGAGGGCGCGGGGCGGCTTGTTGAAGTCCTGAGGATCACAAAGGGCTGAGAATGAGATTGTCCAATAAATATTCGTGTGGCCATGAAGAGGAGCCCTCAACGTGTCCGTGCTCTGGCTGATGCATTCTCTGTTTAATAACAAGAACTGCCTAATGGGATCATTTCTTCTCCCCAGACCTAGACAAGAATAACCACAGTCACATTTCAGAGGGCTGTCAGTCCAAGCTTTGATGTTCTAATTCTGCACATACAAGAAAAAAAAAAAAAAAAGAAAAAAGAAAAAAGGAAAAAAAAGAAGACTATTTTGGAAGTAGCCAGGCATGAAAAGCAAAAGGTTGTTGCATCTGAGCTATTAGAAGAGACCTAAAACAGCAAGCTGATAGTTCAGGGTGTTAACTTCTGATACTGCTCTGGGAACACATCCTGGGTATCTGCTCCTGCTCTGTTTTCACTTGTGGCTGTGATTTACAGGATGTTTTGTTAAAGCGCTGCTGCTCCAGCTTTGTTCAGGTGTTTTTTCACTGTCTCCTCACTGGGATATTTCTTCTGTCCCCCAAGGGAGCAGGAGGACAGAAGACACTTTCCCAGGCTGCTGTTGGAGGTAAAACCCCCTGATTTAGGAACTTTATTTCCTACCCCGGTAAAGGTCTCAAACAAGAGAGAGCTTTAACAGCAGCTGAAAACCTCCTCATGACAGGGAGGGAGAAGTCTGTACCTGTTCTATTTTTCACTCCATAAACTGAGCACCACAAGAGTGCACAACTCATCCCCTCTGAAGTCTCTGCTTTGGTTGTGGCAGGAGCCCGGAGCAATTAAGATGAAAATGTGGCCACCTCAAGGAGCTGCTGGAACTGAGGAGTGAGAAATGCCAGGCAACACCTATAAAGGAAAAGATTTTTTAAAAAACCAAATTTAATCACTTTGGGAAAGGCAAGAGGCTGTTAGATTCCAAGGAAGGGAAGATGAGGATGAGGTGGGGAGTGGCAAATGCTGTTGAGGGAAGGGAGAATGTGATGTTCAGGGACGGAGCTGCCATCCCCCTCCTGAGCCTTTCCCCAGGGATCACTCCCATACAGGGTTGAGTTCTGCCCCTACGGAATCTGATATTTCCATCCAGGGCTGCCTCCCCTGAAGCTGACTGTGTCTCATGTTTTAAATTCCATCAAATCAGCCCCAGCATGGTTATTTATACAGTGGGTGGATAAATATACCTTGACTTCCATACTAACACTCCAGATCTCCAGAGATTTAGGCCCCTCTAAAGAAAATATTATTCTTTGTCAGTGGCACTTAAGCATGAATTTGGGGGATTTTTCATAAACAGAGCCTTTCTGAGGGCAGAATTATTGATTTACGTCTGACCCAACCCAGCACCAGCATCATGAGCAGCAAAGGCTCCTCTCAAATTGGGAACTTCTGCTTTTCCTTTAACTTCATTATCAAAACATTTGCCGCTCTGAAGGCTGTAATAAAGCAGCCTACTTCTGCCAGAGATAAATTCTGTTTATGATCTGAGCCGTGGCTCTGATAATTGAGACCTGGATGCCAGAAAGTCATAAAAAAGTTCCCCGTGGTCATGAAGTTCCCTCCAGTTTGCTTTTCTAGCACTAATAATCTTGTCTTTCCCACTTTTTTCTCCTGTTAACCACAGCACATTGAATTATCCAGTCCTTGCAAGAAGCCTGAGCAGTCCTTGTGTATCTTATGGGTTGTTAGGGCTGCATTTCATTAAATAATAAACCAGCACATGGTGTTTACTGGAATAACAACACACTGTACAGGCTGAGATAAGCTGCTATCTGGAAGTGTCTGTAAAGGCACAGACAATTCCAGGGTTTGTTCTTTATGTTTCTGACTGTACTGGTTTGGAAAGACAGGTGTCTGCTACAGAAGGCAGGAGCCTCCCTGGAAATGGAGAATGTAATTATTATAATTTTGAAATTAAGAGGCTCTCAGGCAAAGATATGGGAATGGGAATAACAGTTATTTACTTGGAAAATTAAAATAAAAATGCAGTAGTACAAAAAAATAACCAAACACT
>VZSR01000243.1:2710877-2756451 GCA_013398615.1 Brachypodius melanocephalos | reverse complement strand
ACATCTGGCATTGCAACCTAGGACACCGACATCGTTGGTGGAATTTTAGTTCTGCATCCTGCAAGGAGAGCTCATGGTGATTCTGTGGCCCTGAGGCAGCACCCGAGGGCAGCAGCATCCTGCCTTGTGCTCCCTCCTTTGTGCTGGAATTTCTCTGAGATTTTTCTTTCCTCTCTCCTACTGCCTTTCCCTGGGCAGCACTGCTTTCCTCAGCCTTAAAACTCCAACCAGGACAACCCTCAGACCATCTATTCCTTTTTTTTTTTTTTTTTTTTTCTTTTCCCATATTCCAACCATGTAATCAGCTGGAGTTCTGCTTCAAAGGAGATCAGGACAGAAAAATCAGCTGGTTTCTCTGCTGCCAGGCAGTTTCTGAGGCTGTTTTCTGCTAGTTGCCTGTGTGGTGCCTGGACACCTGTGGCCTTTGAAGGAGCACATCCTCCTCTAAAACTCTACTTCATGCATCATTTGTGGGATTTTCCTGAGGATCTGGGGTCTTGGGGGATTGAAAAATGAGGGGCAAAGTGCATCTCCATCAATCTGCCCCCCAAATGCCCTCCAGACCATGGAATCTTGTGGACCCACACAGATTTTGTGTGCTAATAAGCAAAAGAGAAACAGCAAAGAAAAGGCAGCAAGGATTTGTTCCTGCATGTGCTGCTCCATTATCAAGCTGATTCCTTTGGAAAATTACCACCAGGGCAGCTTTGCTGACTGGCACATGGATAATGCATGAACGGAGCCATCAAAGTTTAATGCATCCTTAGCAGTGCTGTGCCTGGCTCTGCCTGTGACACCAGCTCTGCTTTTGGGTGCCCACACTTTGTCACAGCCTAGGTGACACCACTGCCATGGAACAAAGTGCAATCAGCCACACAAGGGTTCTTTTCCTCGTGTTCCCTCTCCCATCATGACATGCAATGTCAGTTACGGGTTTTTTTAATACAGATTTGTGGAGTCAGAAAACCTCTCTGCATTTATCCTTAGTCCAGGGTTCTTCTCTTTAAAACAAACACACGTGGAGGGAAGTCCTTGCCCCAAGGAGGTTGGGATTTGAACACGGATGCAAAAAATGAAGTTATTATACACAACAAAAAGAAGTTAACAAAACCAAGCCTAAATATTTTATGATCAGAGTCTTCTGCCACCAGTGGATCAGAATTTATCCAGATTTTTCTTTGTATAAAATTAACAGAGAGTGAATCTGGCTTGGTAAGTGCAGAGAAATAAGAGTTTAGCAGGAAAACAGGCAAGGGAAAAAGATTGGACTCTATAAAGAAAATGTTTCCTTCCAATTTAGATTTCTGACAGGGGCATTTGCAGAAGTCTGAACACCTTTATTTAGAGGTTTGCCTGACAATTAGCAGCCAGCGAGGCAGATTGATT
The DNA here is from genome assembly GCA_013398615.1 of Brachypodius melanocephalos. Taxonomy (NCBI): domain Eukaryota; kingdom Metazoa; phylum Chordata; class Aves; order Passeriformes; family Pycnonotidae; genus Brachypodius; species Brachypodius melanocephalos. The sequence goes on along the minus strand of VZSR01000243.1, from coordinate 2,755,065 downwards.
CCCAAAGCCACACATTCCAAGAATTCCTCCACCCACCTCTAGAGAGGACACAGTTCTGCAGAGAGAAAGGGAGAGGTGCAGAAAGTTCAGTTCTGAGATTCCAGAGCTGGGGAAAACTCTGATGTGGTTTAGGCACAGCCTCAGGGTTTGCAACAAAACTGGGAAATCTGGGGGTTTGCAGCTCTTTTGGACTGGAAGGCAGCAGCTGGGTGGTTTTACCTGTGAGCTGAAGCTCCAAGGGGAGGAGATGAAAGGAGAAGAAGGAATGAGGTAGGAATGTGCAGGAAAAGGTCTCACAACCATCACTGATGAGCTCTGCTGGATAACCAGGCCACTCCAGAGGGACATCACAGCTATCTGTGAGCTCTGCTGCTTTCCAAATTCTCATTTCTGCCATAAATGTCAGGAATCACCCCAAGCTGACTGCCTAAGTTCAGCTGCTCACCCTGTTAAATTAAATCCACCGCATTCAGCAGCATCCTGAAACATGATGTATGTGTTAACTCAGCTCAAAAGGAGAAAAAAACATATTGACCCAGCAGTATAACATCTCCAACAGGAACTGCAGGCACTGAGATAATTATACTGAGATTTGGAGCCATGTATTTTTGAACTAAACTAGTCGATGACTTCATAGATTTCCTTACTTTCTTCCCTCCTGCAAAGAATTATGTTCTGCTGCAACTCTCTGTAATGCCAAGCTTCTTTACATTTCCAACCCACAGGAGAGTTCACAGCATTACTAATTTTGTTCCTCCAAGCCAGCAGGTTTTGGTTTAATAAGGGCTAATGGCATTTTTCCAGCATGGATTTGTTCCAGGATAATCCAGCAGCTTTTCCAAACAGGAGCACAGCATTTCCACGGGGCTGGGATGTTCAGTGCCCTCCTGCTGCCTGGATCTCAGTGGAAGCTCAGGACTTTGCCAGCTCAGAGGGTTTTTTGGGGAGCCAGGAGAGCTGAATTCCCTTCCTGCTGTTGCCATGAAGTCCCAGGTCACTTGCACCTGAGGGGGGATTTTGTGGTGCTCTTCTGAATTCTGTGCCAGCTACTGACGCGGGGGGGGGAAGCCCCTGTGGCACCTTTTCTAAGGGTCCCTGGCCAGCAGGGTTGTGGCATTAAAAATAGCGAGACAGCATTATCAAGCGTGTCTTGTAAAATAAAATGTTTAATAACAAAATAAACTTAGGAAAATACAAATAAAAGAGTTAAGCCGAGCACAGCATAGAGACAAGCTCATCTGCCTGCTAAAACAGCTTGAAAATGCCATTGGAGTCCTTTGTCTTCTCTCTTAAGTACTTGATGGTCGAGGATGGTTCTGCTGGCCACCTGCCAATGGAGACAGGTGCAGGTCTTGACAGACACAGACAGGGTCCAATCGGTACCGGTTCGTTGACAATGGACCAATGGCAGTGAGCAGTGGCAAGAAAGTTCTAGCCAGTTTCAAAAAACTCTAAAGGTAAACTGAACCCTTTTTCCTTGTAAGGAAAAAGTGTGGGGGTGCATTTCTACAAGCTACTCCCCTCCCAGGGGCTCTCTCAGCTCTTCTTTCAGGTGGCTCTGATTCTCTTCACTCCATTCCATCAGCTGGGAACGGGCAGGAATCTTCCCCAGATTTCTGAGGGCTGAAGCTGCTGTGGGTTCCTGGGGGCTGAGTTGGCCTGGGAGGCTTTGAGAACTCCTCTGCTGGCAGCAAAGAACAACCCTTGGAGGCAGCAGCAGCACAAAACTGCCCTCCAGGAGGAGTTCAGAGAGGAAAACTGGAGGGCAAAGTGATTCCCTTTGGGAGCAGCCCCACCAGGAGGTCCTGAAGGAGGTTTTGGAGCCCACAACCCAAGGGAAAACAGCTCTGAAGGCTTCAAAAATATTCCTGGTGCAAGGAGACAGCAACGCCTCCGTGCTGTGTGAGCTGAGGGAAAGTTGAGCAGGAAAAAAAAAAAGCTTTTTTTCTCCTTTTCCCCACCACCCATTATTCATTTTAAACATTAACCTTTTAAGGAAGTAGAAAACAATCACACATGCTAGAAAGAAAAATTGGTTTGGTCTTTTCTGTAATGTAATGGCTTTCTCGGCTCCAAGAAAACGTGAAAGTTAATTTTAAAAACAAAAGCAGAGCAGGGAAGGGCTGGGAGTAAGAGGAATGTGAGATGGGTTTTGCTCCTTCGCTGGGCTGCAGAAGGATCAGCTCCAACTCAGCAGCACAAAGCACTTGATCAATTGAAGAAAATAGGAAACTTTTCCCCATGGGGAGAAGAGTAAGCTAAACATATGAGGTGACAGAAAACAGTGATTTAATTTTCGGGTTCATTTTTACTGAGGTAAGCTTTTTATTGGGGTAAATAAGGGGCACCCTCTTTGCTCTTAGTGCTGTCAGAGTATCTCTCCAGTCATCTTTTGCATATTTAGCAGCAGGAAGGAGGAGAAAAGGGTGGAATTTATAGAAGATGCCATTAATTACTGCTCACCCTTCTGTTCTGATGGCAGAAAGTGATGTATTTGTAAGAGGTGTGCACCACAGGCACAGTAAACAGGCAACAAGCCTGGAACACTGGCAGTGCTGGGAAGAAAATTGTCAGCTAAAAAATCCCCCCACAAAGCTGTCAGGAGGAGTTTTATCAGAAGTCATATAAATTCAGTTTATGACCTTTGTTTATGTCTTTGTTCACTTCCACTGATACGGTCACAGATTTTTAGTTCAGTCAGGGGAAGCTGTGGCATTCCGGGCTTGGGAGATGCCTGGGAGCCTTAAATGCCATTAGAGGAGTGATCACGGGAGGGAAGAGAAATAGAGGCAGCTGAAATCTGGGCCATGCGTCTTTCAGGAGAAAGAAGCTTCATTTAAAATTGTTGGCACGGTCTGAAAGGAAGTGCTGAGCACCTGGCAATGCCTCTGGGGGTTGTGCAGGAGAAACCCTGAGACTTGTTCAGAATTTTACTGCCATGATTTGGGCTTGGTTTGCAAAGTCCCGGCTTTGAGGTGTGACCAGGGGCAGGGGGAAAGGTTCCTGTGTGAGGAAACAGAGCCAGGCCTGTGCAAAGCAATCACAGAATAAGTGCATTTTCCTCAAAAAAATCTTCAATTACTCAGGTACCTTTCAGGAGCAATTTAAGAGACTCAGCCTGATGCTTTTGAGATGCTCTTGGTGCGGTTTACACAACAAAGCAGCAGCCCTAAAGTTCCAGGACTCCTCTGTCTCCTTTTTGGACATAAATCTCTGGTGTTTGTTCCTGACACCTGGCACTCCCTGGACATTTCATGTCATCCTCCACGCTGCTGGGATTTCAGAGAGTGGGGAGGATGAGCGCACAAAGCCAAGATTTGTGCCTTTTCATCCCCCAAACTTTTCAGCAGGCATTCTCCTGTGGCAATGAGAAGTGGAGACCCTTCCATTGAGAGGGATGAGCAGCTTTCCCTTCTGAGGCTGCCTCAACTTCCAGAATTACTCTTTGGGAAGGAAAGAAAAGAATTATGAGTCCCACATCCAGCCAGCAGCATAATTAAGGCAGGAATAGAGAAACGAATAAGGGAGTGGATGTGTATGAGTAAGTGTCAGGAGATGTTTTGTATCGAGGTGCCAGACGCTCCTTTCCTCACTTTTCCAGTGTCCTGTCTGCTGTGAAAGCAGTAACCCCGACCAGGATACACAGGAGTGTGGGAGAATGTTCCTCCCCATTTCCTGGAGTCCCAGCACTGGTGAAGGATGCCATGAAATGTCTGAGGAGCACCAGGGGAGCTTGTGGCTGCTGAAATCTCTGCCCAGAATGAGCAGATCTTTGGAGGGGCAGAGATTTCACTCTACAGCCTGCTCCTCATCCCCTGCACTGGCTGTCTCTCCAGGGGTGACCAAAGCAGTCCCTGATGTCCCTGGGGTTCCTCCAGGACCTGCTCTGCTTTTCCTCTGCAGGAGCACCTGGGCATTGTCAGCCCAAGCTTAGGGCAGGAGCAGAGAGAAGAAATAAAAGACAAAATGCAAGAGTGGAACTTCTCTTAGGGCTGCTGGTTTGCTGTGTAAACCCCCCCAAGAGCATCCCAAAAGCATCAGGTTGAGTCTCTTAAATTGCTCCTGAAAGGTACCTGAGTAATTGAAGATCTTTTTGAGGAAAATGCACTTATTCTGTGATAACTTTGCACAGGCCTGGCTCTGTTCCCGCACACAGGATCCTCTCCCCCTGCCCCTGGTCACACCTCAAAGCCAGGACTTTCCAGATCATAAGATGAAGAAGCCATCCCAATTCTTTGTCTGCTCCCACATGCCAATGGATTAGAGCTGCCCATGCCACAGAGGTGGCAGCAGCAAGGGCTCCATCACCTGTGCAGCACCAAACCCACACCAGGCAGGGGCAGCTGAGCTGGCATGAGCCTCAGGTGTTGCTGCAGCAGCTCCCCATGGATGCAGGAGGAACTGGAGATAAAAACCTGCTTTGCCTGGCTTGGTTCATCCCATCTATTTTGGGGGGCAGGCAGCAGCTCTCACCAGAGCACTGCCAGAGCCTCTCCTGCACAGCCCGGCTGCCCTGGGAGCTGTGGCACGGCGAGATAAGCCGGGCTTTGTGTTCTTCTCCTTCCTGCTGTCACTGACAGCTCCCCCATTGTCTGCAGCAGCTCTTCCAGCGTGTTTTAGGAGCGTTGTTAAGTATTTAGCAGCGATCTTGCATCCCTCTACACGCGTTCTCTAATTGCTTTTTGCCTCCAGCTCTGCAGCAGGAGGTGCTGCAGGGACACCCAGGGACATCCAGAGCAAGGCTGCTTTTAGATGAGACACCTGATCAGCTCCTGGCTTCATTCTCCCAAATTCCACCAGAAAGCATGGGATTTTCCGTTAAAATTTGTGCTTTATTTCTCTACTCTGCTTCTCCTGCCCTAAGGCTGGGTTGACAACACCCAGGTGCTCCTGGAGGGGAAAAACAGAGCAAGTCCTGGAGAGACCCCAGGGACATCAGTGACTCCCAAAATACCATCCAGAGGCACAATTTCCCACAGAGGCAAGGGGAATCAATTAGAATATCTGTTTCAGAAGGCAGAAGGTGCTTTTGCCACTGCAGGGACCTTTCCCAGGAGCACCTGAGCTCCACTTTCATTCTCAGCGTATGAAAATCTCCTTGCCCTATTAATAAAGCCTGGCTGGCTGTGCCAGAGGGCTCTGATGGACCAGGAAAAGGCTCTGAGCACGGCAACCAGATGAAATAAATGGCATTTTGTGTTTCCCCGCAGTTTTTTCTCCTTGCCGATTTGCAGACCTCCACTGTAAGCTCCTATGTGGAGCTGGCTGGGCTAACTGTGGAAATCTGCTGGAGAATGGGAGCATGTGTTGTGCTCAGTGCCTCAGGAACTCCATGTTAGCTGTGCTCTGGGATAAGCTCCACTGCTTTTTTTGTGGGATAAATATCACTCTTTTGCCTGGCAGTTGGCTTTTACGAGGCTTAATTACAAGAGTTTGCCCCGAAACTCTGGATTTGAGCAGCATCCCGTGCCAAATCTCTCTGGCAGCTGCTCAGGCACAGCGGAATTTCCTCGGCTTTTTCCCCTCCTTGTCCCATCACTCCTGACATTCCTGGTTCTGTGCCCTCTGCAGTTTTGCTCCCTGTTTCACCCAGCACAGTCTTTGGGAGCTGTTCCAGCTCTTCAGCAGCATTAATTCCTCTCACCTTGTTGATATTCCCTCCCATTCCACGCCTCTCTCCAAAGGGGATGCAAGAAATCCACAAAAAGCCTGGATTCCACTTCAATTCCTTGAAGTGCTCCCACGTGCTGGCTAATTGAAAGGAGAGAGAAAAAGCATCAATTCCTCATAGCTGCACTGCAGCAGAACTCTGCTAAAGGGGTGTAAAATGTTCAAAACCGTTGGCTTTTCATAGCCACCACCACACTGGCTTTCTAAATCACTCCTGGGTTAAGGAGGAAGCATCAAAAGTTTTGGTTAATTTAAAAAAAAAATTAAATTTTAATTTAGTTTTTTAAATTCTAAATTTTAGTTCTCTAAATTTTATTTTTTCAGAGGTTTTTGTTTCTCAGGAATTGTGTTCACAAAGCAACAAGACAAGGATCTGGGGCTAAAAGCTCCCACAGAAGAAAGGCATCATGCTGGGTTTTTCCTCTCTCGGAACATTTTCCTGCAGTTAGGCAAAAGAATTTGATAAAAAAGTTGAATATCTTGCTTCAGCAGTTAGGCAGGACAAAAGCTCGCCAGCTCCTGAGATTGCTGGAAATGTATTATTTATTTATTCTAATTTATTTTTTATTTATTCTAAGTGTGAGGAGTGGTGCCTGCTCACAGGAATGAGTCCTCCTAGGAACAGCTCCTCAATTTCCAGCACTTTGGGATTATTGTGCCACAGATCTTTCTGTGGCTGCTCTTCTTTTGGCCTTGCTGTTCTTCCAGTTTGCAAACATCGAAAATAAAATAAACACCAATTAAAGAAAAGAAGTCAGATAATTTTGGGTGTATCTTAATGTGAATTGCAGCTAAGAGTGTTAAATGGGATTTTTGTTGTCCTCATGAAGGTGGGGTGAATGCAAGACATTCAAATCTAAAGATATTCACATTATGAACTTCAGGTCACTTGAGGGGTCAAACCACACAGAACAAATCTGTGTTAGATTATTTTCCCTGCAGTAAGAGGCTGAAACATTTACCTCAAACCTTCACTTGATCCAGAATACCCTTAATTAATTGATCGGAGCTGATTTGCTGGGGTTTTCTCAGGAAAGAAATGATAAAACCCTTTTTCCATCACCTGAAACAGGTACCAGATAAGAGATTTCAAACCAGGTCACCAAAGCCTCAAATTTTAGGTTTCCCTGATGTTCTCAATTCAAAGTTTGTTGTATTTTTTTTTCCCCACTGCAATGGAGCTCTGGCTGTGATATTACTCCCCAGTGTTGCTCCTCTCTGCAGTGTCAAAACTGATTTCCAAGCACTATAAACCAGAGTGCCCCTATTTATAAACACGCTGTTCCAAATGGATCGCTGCAGAAAGCACTGCAGCAAATACCTGTCCTCCCTTGAAAACAAAAATATCAACCTACATCTGAGGAATTGACAAAGGAACAAGTAACTACAGGAAATTCCCTTCTCAGTAGAGGAAGAGAAGGAAAAAAGCAACATTTTCTAGCAGCAAACAGGGAAAGATGATCAAGACTCCTGAGTTCTGTGCAAAAACATTCATAACATCTGCAAAAAAACCCTGGTATTCACCTTGAGGATGCTACCATGGGAGGATATTTTCACAGCTCTGAACTGTTGTCTGGAATAGTGCAATTTTGGGGAAAAAAGGTGGAATTTTTATAAACTTTCTGTTAAAAGCCAGGTTTCCAAAAGTACCCCAGGGAAATGTCACAGCCTGATCAAGCAGAGCACCAGCCCTGGCACTGTCCCACTGTAAGTGTGGTTTTATTCAAGATGTCCCTCAATTCTCCTGCCTGCTGAAATCAGAGCAACTTGTGACAGTGGAATAACACAGCACACTTCAGGAAGGTAAAAATTTCTCAAGGTTTTTGCCTCAAAAAACAAAAACAAACAAAAAACCCCACAAAAACAAACAAAATTTTCAAAAAATGGCAAATTTACAACAAGTTTAAACAAAGTTCCTTACCTGAAAACTGAGGGAATCCCAGTTCTGTGATCACTTTTTCTCAGGTGTGGGGTGAATTTTGAAGCTGCACAATGGAAAGCAGGATTCATCCTGAATTTTTAATGAGCTGTAATGGATGGACAAAGTGTTACCATCTGTGCGCTGGGGACAAGGGCAAAAGAAAAAGTGGGATGAAAGGAGTGGAATGAATCAGCTGAGTTGGTCTCCAAGCAGAGAATCCACCTCAGAAATGCAGCTCGACACTTCAGACCATCCCTTTTCCTCACTCAGGAAACCTGACAGGTCCCGAGCTGCTTTATTTCCCCAACTTTCAAATGTGTTATGAATTGGAGCTCTCTTCTCCAGAGCCTCCACTCCATCAGGATATGAAACCGGGCTTAAAAAAAACACACAGAACCTCTCTGCCTTCAAAACAAACACAAAACCTAAACAAATAAATTCAAAGAATCAATATTTGAAACAAACAAACAAAGACCTTCCTGCCTCAAAAAAAAAAAAGAGAGATTGAATCAATAAAGAGTGGCACTTCCACACCTCACTGACTTTAGGAAAAACAAAAATAACTTTGGCTATCCGTAAAATTGAATATTATAGTCTTTGGGGGGCGCATTTCTTCTTTTTAGAAACTTCCTGCGACTTTTCTTTGAGGAACCTGGGGATTACAGGAGGCAAATAGTCTCCTTAGAGGTCATCAGCACCCAAGGAATTCTTTTTTGCACGGGAAGAGGCAGCGCAGCAGATGGTGCCTCTGAGCACAAGGTGGAAACCAGCTGCTTCCCTGCTTATTTATTTCTTGGCTGGCACAGCCAGCAGCTTTGGATTGAGGTAGAGATGTAGAAAGGGATATGCTGAAGATTTTTTGGGGTTTTTTTTAGTCCTAACTCTGTTCAAGAAGAGCTCTAAGGTGTGCTCTAAGCTCTTTAAGGGCATATAGCAGGAACATCGATGCAGTGATCAACAAGATAAAGGCACTTCGCTGTCCCTGGTCACCTCAGGAAAGCTGGGGATGCCTTTGGGAAGCCAGACAGAATTAAGAGAATAAAAAGCAGTTCTATTTATTGAAGGGCCTTCAGGTACATTTAGGGCAGACAAAGCCCCCCAGGGGCTGCACCCAAAATGGACAATGGTCACAGGTTTGCACACTTTGATCAGTTTGGGCCATTTGCAGATTGAGGGTTCATCTTCCAATTACAGCTTCAGCTAATGAAGTCATTTACCCCAGGTTTCCTGCCCCCAACTCATATTTGTTCCCATCTCTCAGGGCCTGAGGCAGTGAGGTGTCCTTGATTGCCAGACCTGGAGAGGAATTGTTGTGTCTGCCCAAAATGGGGAAGCAGCAGCTCCCACTGTGTGTGGAGTTCAGAGTTCTACACTAAAGAACGGCAGGGTTACAAATAGATGAAAAATAGAAAAGCTGAAATCCTCAGGCATCACTGCAAAGGCAACACCGAGGGGGAGAAAATTAAACTGGGGACTCCGAGAAGGAAAGAGCTGAAGGAGAAGGACAAGAACGAGGAGTTTCTTGCTTGCAGTGCAGCTGAGAATGGGATCAAAGGTGCCATCAGGGCCCCAGAGCAGGGACTGAGCAGCAGCCAGGGCAGGAACTACTCAGGTACCTGGGCCAGGAGCTGTTCCAGAAGCTCAGGCTGCTGCTCATTACCTTACCTTGGCATTTCTCCCCCTCCCTGCTACTCCAGACCAGGCTGGCACCCCACAATGAGCTGGGCAGCTCCAGCACAGCCCTACAGCCCCTCCTTGGCTCTGCCAGCTCCTCTTTTTGCCTCTCCCAGAAGGATTTTTGCCCTCAAGATGGAATCGTCAGCAGAACAAGCCTCAGCATTCTTAGCTGAGAGATACCTGAGGAACCACATGGATGGCACAGAGCTGAAACAACCAAATTAAAGATTTTCCTGAGCTTGTACCTGCCAGTCTGTTCAGGAACAGCCCCAGCACAGCCAGATCTCCACTGTTGGACCCTGGGCACGACAGGGAGCCCTCCCAATCCCTACATCTGCAGGCAGGCAGTGCCAGCCCATCCCCTCCTTCCCTCCCTTAATTCCAGCTGCAGCCAAGGCTCCACTGGAGAGAGTGAAAGTAGATTTTATTGACTTACAGATACAAAAACACACAGAGCAAACACTTCCAGCAGCAGAAGTGGAGCCCCCTGTTCACCAAGCCTCCCCCACAGCACCCACCACCACCCTCATGCATTTGTAGGCATCTACTGTTTTTATAATCCATTAATTTATGTTGATAATACTGATGCTACTTGTACTTCCCCTGGACCATTAAGCAGAGCAAGTCATTACAAACAGGGGAAAGGAAATCCAATATTACAGGAAGCACCAGGGTGCACCTTTGAAGGGTTTCAAAAAGGACCTTCTACAGAGCAGAGCCAAAGAATCCTCACAAGCTGCTTGCTGGGGGAACAGAGCCACTTCATTTCCTCTGCTTCCAGAGGGAATTCTGTGCTCCATGCAGGCTGCAAGACAGCCAGGAATATCCAGCAGACAAGCAGTATAAAGATGACAAAACCAACGTCCTCTCATTGTATACAAGAACCACTTTCTTCACCAGTCTTTTTTTTTTTCCTCATTTTTGCAGGTGTCACACTCAATCCTTTCTCAGCCCACAGGAGCCTCACTCCTGGCTGCTGACTGCACAAGACTTGGCTTTAGGTTTTTCTCCTGGGGTCTTGAGGTTCTGCAGCCACCTGCAGAGCATGCACTGCCGTGCCCTGGACGCTCTGGTGCTGGCTCTCTGGTGTGATCCTGAGCTGCTCTCCACTGTCCCCTGCTTGCTTTGCAGCTCTCCAGCTCCCACCTCCACTGCAGGCTGCAGAGGGGAGTCCCTTGTTGTCACCTCTGGGTACCCTCCAGCTGGCTCAGCTCCTGCAGCTCTTCCCTGAGTTTTTCCAGCTGGATTTGTGGCTGGAGCGTTGTCTCCAGCCTTCCCAAGCTGCTGCAGCTCTGAGCTCCCCATTCCCTGGGCCATAGGTGGGGGACACGAGGCCATTTCCTTTTTTCTTCCTTGCTCTTTTCTGTGCAGCTCAGCAACAGCACCCTGGGGTTTCTCATTTTCAAGGGGGCTCCCACTGCCCCAAAAGCTCCCACCCTGGGCTGGCTGGGCTGTGGGGACATCAGGGACATCAGGCACAGCAGTTCTCTCCTCGGCTGGCAGCCTTTCAAACCTCCTGAACCTCCTGCACCAGTACCTCCTGTGGCTGATCTCATTGCCCATGGTGCAGAGCTGGTCCTGCTCACAGCCTTCTCCAGGGAATCCCCAGGGTCTGGGCACCAACAGAGCCTTTAGGACAACACACAGATCCTCATGCCAGCCTTGCTGAGCTGCCACACCACTCCTGTGCCACCTGCAAGAGAGGGAAAACCCAACAGAGCCCACTCCTCAGCCCTGGGTCACAGCAGAAAATGCCCCTTCAAAATTAAGGGCACACTCCCATTTAATTTTAGTCCTGTGTCAGAGCAGAAAGTGCCCCTCTAAAATCCCATTTAATTTCAGAGTTGTAGGTTTTATTAAGTCAGTTTTAGCACAAGGAACAGCCTTTTGATGTCACTGAGAGCATTTAGGAAGTCACTCCCTCCCCAGGACTCAGCCCACACTGCACTTCACAGTTATTAGTTTATATTCCCAAAGTAAATACTATTTAGGTCTCTTCTTGTTTCCTAAACCATTTATTTGTTCTACAAAGAAGTTCCCATTTAGCCAGGGAAGCCATTCACAGGCCTGGTAAGAGATGGGAGGGAGGAAAGGAAAGAAAAGGAAAGAAAGAAGAAAAAACATCTCCTTATTGAGAGGTGAGAAATATGCGGATTTCAGGCCCTTGTGTCATTATTTTACCACTGGATAGCTCACCTTTTAGAAACCACTGCTTCGAACTCAAACAATGAAATGGGGCAGCACATTCTGAATGCAGAGAAACATTTCCCTCAGGTTATGTTTGGAAAGGGACTTTTTCAAGTGCAGCATTGCCAGGAAACATCAGCACTTCCAGGGAAAGAGCAGTGGGAAGTTGTGTGGGAAAGGGAAGGAGGGACCTGCACTCAGCCCTGTTAATTCCCTTTGGAACCTGCCATGCAGATTGCTAGAAAGAGGCAAACACAAGTTGAAAACTCACCATTAAGCAGGATAAAAGCAACCTGTTTCTGGCAGGGAAGCCACAAAGCAAACATGACTTCAACTGTTTATTTGCAGCACCTCAGCCTCTGTTCCTGGCTCAGGGTGATAAAGTTCTGCTCTTAAGTAGGGCAGCCAGCAACTGCAACCCATTTCCCAACCAGGGCCACAGGCTCAGCTCCCTCCCAGCCCTTTCCACTCCAAATCCTGGGCCACTTTTTATCACTAAATATTTCAATATTTCAGAAGTGCCACACGCCATGATCTGATTGCAGCTGGGGCTGCAGAGAGCTCCACCAGCACAGCCCAGGGTGAGAGGAAAAGCTGCAAAACAGATCCATAATTTAGGAATTACAGTTTTTAAAGCAGAGCTAATGGATCCAGAGCAGTTTTGCTGCACTGTTTGAGCTGCTTTTATGGGTAGAATCTGTAAAAATGTGTGATTCCATGGTGGTTAGGCACTCACTTATAAGACTACATGAACTTAATCACTTAAAACTACAGAGTAGCAAGAAAGGAAAAGCAGGAAAAATGAACCCATCCACTTCTACTAGGGAGAAAAAATGAAATAAAATAAGAGAGAGAGAGATGCTCTTTGATATCAAAGCTGCAGAGAGAACAGGTAACAAATAAATGAATGTTTTGTAGACAACTGCTGCATCAGCAGCAAGGATTTTGTGTAAATGAATGTAGCCAGGAAATGTTTCATGGCATTTTGGTAGGGCAGTAAAATGCCAGGAGAGGAAAGGGAAATAATAACTTGTTTTCTGTTACACTTCTGTTTATTTGTCATCACTGCAAAAACAGCTCAAAATACGACAAGAGACAGATTCTGCTGCTGCTGTCTCCAAATAGGGTTTGTTTATAAAGATGTAGATATTTATTCCCTTAAGACACCAATTGCTTTTTACATGTAGGAAAATTATTTCCCTTTCCTCATCTGACCATTTCATGCTGTGAACATTTCATTTTTAGTCCCATCTTGCCACCAGCACAATTTTGTTCAAAGACACAAGAAAGCATAATTACAGTTCTGCTGAAACCCTAAAGGCAGAGCTCTCCCTCACTAGAGAAGTCCAACTAAACCCTCAAAAATAAAGCGCAAAAATGCCTCCTTCCCCCCAAAAAGACCCAAATTTGTGTTATGCAGTGCCCACACTCACTTGCAAAGGAAATGCCTTCAAGAAGTTCCCGACAGAGCTTAGGAAGGAGCACCTGGACCTTAAATAGGGCAGGGCAGCAACACTGAATTGCTGCCACCCAAACCTAATGATTTAATTAATTACTGATCCCTTAGACAGCTGCCTGAAAGATTGGGAACTGTTCTTGCTCCCTGTTTATGAACCATCACACAAAGTTTCACATCAGAGGGTCCTGTATATTCAGATATTATTTTCTCTTTTGTCCCTGAAGTGTTTCCACAGAGCTGAAGGGAAGTGTTGTGGGACCTCTGTTTTAGGTATTTACACAAATTGAAGGGAAATGTTGTGGGGTCTCTTTGCACAGTGACAGCTTGGAGAGACTTCTGACAAGGAGGGAAAAGAGGGGGATGGCTCCAAACTGACAGAGAACAGTTTAGAGAGAGATTTATGAAGAAATCCTTCCCTGTGAGGGTGGTGAGGCCCTGGGACACAGAAGCTGTGGCTGCCCCTGGATCCCTGACAGTGTCCAAGGCCAGGCTGGATGGGGCTGGGAGCACCCTGGGACAGTGGAAGGTGTCTCTGCCCTGACAGAGGGTGAAATTAGATGATTTTTAACATCCTTTTCAACCCAAACCACCCTGGGATTCTGTGGCTGCAGAACAGCAGCTGCAGGACAGAATTTAGGAAAAACCCCTTGCAGCTGAAGTGTTGCAGGCACAGAACATCCTCCCCATCCTCAGGAACAGCTCCTGGGTGCTTTTCATCTCCTGTGAGGTGCTGCAGGCACTTGGCAGCAAAGGAGGCAGAGTTGGGGGAGGTTTGTGATCGTATTTTCTCTCTCTTTGTCTCTCAGGAAGGGTGCTTTGAGTGGTTTTTGTTTCAGAACTTTCCTAACACTCACATCGTGGTTGGGTCTGGTTGTCAGATTGTTGTAGATTTTGTCATTTTTTATCTGGGCTCCTTGAATATTGTGGAGTGTAAGGAAGGAAGAGAAATCTTGTGCTCCTGAAAGCCAGGCAGGGATCCAACAACCAAAGCAATGCAAAATGGTTTTGTATTGAACAAGAATATCAACCAGCAGTTGCTGCTCTGGATAAGGGAAGTGTTTGGTTTTTGACCAGCTGTTTTCAGAACTTTTTATTTAGTTGTGTAAGAGTTCAGGAGAAAAAGATTTACTGTGATGAGGAGGGTGTTCAAAGGTATTTATAAAGGTGTGTCAAAAGGAAGAAAAACACCGGAGTTCCTCACAGCTCCTAAACACTCCTGAGGGTTTTAGTTTCTCAGGTGTTACCAATTCTATTTTTAAGGTTTCCTGCTGAATGACAAGAAGTTTAATTATAAAAGTTCAAAGCGAGGATCCTTAGCAACAGGAGCTACGATTTCCCAAACGCTCAGAAATTAGATGGCATTCCAGGACAGTTGTGTGACTCGGTGATGCAGCTTTAGGCTCATTTGCGGTGATTCATCATGGATTTCAGCGAGGAATTTGCTGCTTATCATCTTAAGAGGGCAACCTGGAGCCTGGGATCAGCGCTGGGTTAAAGCCACACCACTGCACTGTTCATAAATCCTCCCATCAGGATGGCCTAAAAAATCCAGACAGGGCAGTAAAAGGTGGAATTTGCCTGCACTCGTTAGTGACAGTTTGGAGGAGTCAGGGATGTGCTCTGCTGGATGGTGCAAGAGTTGTGCAGCTGCAGGATAGGCTTTCCCTGCTCTCAGGGCAGTTTAAGAGAAGTTTAAAAACATTGAGGTGCTCTCAGACCTAAGCCCTGCTCTAAATGAGTCACATTTGGAAGTTTAGCCTTTCATCATTAATTTTATCAGGGTCTAAGCACAGCAAGCCCAGGATTCTTGGTGTCTCAATTCTTGGTGTCTCAAATCTTGGTGTCCCAAGATTTGCAAGGAAATCACCAGGAGAGGAGCAGCTTTCATTGTGAGGACACTGGTGTCAATATTCAGCATTTTACCAAACACTTTACAAGCTGAAAAGAGTGAAAACATCAGTCTGGCATTGGGGTTAATGCAAATATCAGAAAAGAGGCAGAGTCTCCTCTGACAAAGGCATTTAAAGCCATTAAGATTGCTAAAGGCAAAGCTCCCCCATGTGGAATTTTGGATAGGTCAGACAAGTACAGTGCAGGAAAAATTGAGGGTAAAGCTCATCTTTACAGAACTTGGGGCAAATCTGAAAACCCCAGATGAACATGATGACAAAAAAGCAGCAGAACTGGAATATTTTAAGAGGAATTTTAGCTGATTTTTTTTTCTTATTTTCCAAGGAACTTTTTACATTGCAAATTGTAATGTAAACAATTTTTTCCAGATTGGTGAAATTGAAGTCAGGGCACTGCAAAAAACTTCTTTCCCAAAATTCCTGCATCATCTCATGTGGTAGAAGATTATTCCATGATTTTTTGCTGCAAAAGGAAGAAAAAAAAAAAATCACTCTTTTTCCAGAGCATGAGAGAATGTCCCTGATTCAGATTGCAGCTAAAACACCAAAATTGCAGCAAAACTGAAGAGCTGCACAGAGCCACTTTTGTTTCTTTAATTTGGTGATCACCTGGCAGCTGTTTTGGGGTGGTGTTCATGAGACTTCAGCCTGCAGAATTATCCTCCATAATTCCTCTTGGGTGGAAAGTGATCCCTGTCATCCATTCCAGAGTGGGGTCATGTAATGATGTATTTATTGTCACTCTTGATTAGACCCACACCTTCAGTCACAGGGGGAGGGAGCTGCTGAGTGTTTTGAACAGGATTCCATGAATTCTGAGATGCTTTTGGTAAATCACAAGAGCACAAAACACAATTACAGGGGTTGATCTGAGCATCTAAGAGAGAGGCAGAGCGAGGCAGTGAGGGTTTGTTGCTCTCTGCTCCTTTTCCCATGATTTCCTCAGGCCTCTGCACTCTCCTGGCAAGGAGGAGCTGCCAACCCACTGATTTGTAAATCTGAATTCTATGCAATGAGGACATAACCTCCATCCTAACAGCAGAGCCTTGCCAGAGGCAGCCAAACCCAGATCCAGCTGATGGAGGGGCCTTGGGGATTGTGAGGAAGAGCCAAGGGCAAGGAACAGTCTCTGAGTTATTTAACTCAGGGCAGATGAGACATTTCCACAGGCAGGCTCTCAATTAGATTGGGGCATAAGGAAAAAAAAAATTAAGTAAGTCTGGCTAAGTGGAGAGGTTTGGAGTGTGGCAGCCTGGTCCTTGGAGCCACAGGAAAGCTTTTTAAGGGTACACCAAACTCCTGATGTGATCAAGCACTGCAAGGCAATAAAACCAATCATCCCTTAAATAGAAGTGTTGCTCTCAACATCCTCATCTCCTGGCTTGCCTTTAACCATCATTTCCTGCCTCCTGTGAGTGCTGTTAGTGAGGGTGCACACAGGAACACCAGAGCTGGAAGTGCTTGCCTTAGGGAGGATCCTGCTCTCCTTCACATTGGAGTTTCCCAGCTAATACAAGCAATCAGTTCCCTTTTAAATATTTTTTTTAATCCCCGTGAGTTCTAGCAGAATAACGTGATATGAAAACCTTCTGCTTGAAAGAAATGAGGCTGTATTATTGTCCTCATTTCTAAATTCAGTGAGTGCTGTGCCACAAGTCAGGTTTGATGGGAAAACTCCCCTCTCTTTAGCACTGTGTAATTAGAGATTAGCACTGGATATGCAGTTGCCAGAAATTTATTGATTATTTGCAGCAAAATGACCACAAGCAGCCTTTTTTGTTGTTGTTTACAGCTCCTTCCACAGGCCTCCAGCCTGAGCTCCTTGACCTCCACCCAACCAGCACAAACCGTAAAGAAAATTCCAAGTTCTGGAAAGCCAAACTCTGAGAAGTAAATTCTCTCAGATGAGTTATGTCTGGAAGTTTAGCCTTTCATCTTTATTCTTATCAGGGTCTAAGCACAGCAAGCCCAGTTGGTGTCCCAAGACATGCAAAGAAATCACCAGGAGAGGAGCAGCTTTCATTCTGAGGCTACTGGTGTCAATATCCAGCATTTTACCAAACACTTGACCAGCTGAAAAGTGTAAAAACATCAGTTCTGGCATTGGGGTCAGTGCAAATATCAGAAATGAGTTATCAGAATGTTAATAACCCAACATTTCACAGCAGCCGGTGCTAAAATGCACCCATTTATTGATTCTAATGGCAACACACATCACAAAAATCTGTTTTCAATAGTGGTGACAGTCAGAGGGGTGAGCAGACAAGTGTAATTAATAAATCTGGTTTGTTAGACATAACTTAACCCTGTGCAGCCACACAGAGGGGGATAACCATGAAGAACACAGCCCTAGCCAGGGCATAAATACATAAATAAATACATAAGCACACTTTTTTTACCAAGAAACCCTCAGCCCATGCCCACAGCATGAGAAGGAAGGAGGGCAGTGCCACTTGCAGAAGACAACACACAAATTTTAAGTTCGGCATCTTGTTTTTAAATTTTCCAAAGCAGATTCTGCCACCACTACCCTGATTTCTCGGTCCTTGAGGGCACAAGCAGCCTTTGGCATCCCTGTCTGGCAGTATGGAAGAGCAGATCCAGCTGTGGCAGCAGACAAACCTTCAGTGTGCTCCTGCTCCACCTTCCCTGTGCTCCTTCAGTGCTCCTCTGGTTTTCCCTCACTGCTAACTCGGATTTCCTCCTCTTCCTGCTGGGTTTCTGGCAGGCAGGCTGGGATCTCCTCTGATGTCTGCCCATCACTGGCCTCAGCCCTCTCTTCAGCTTGCTCTGGTTCACCAGCAGCTCCCTTCACACCTTCAGGAACAGGAACCTCACCTTGTTCCAGCTGGAGATCAGGTGGGGCTTCACTTTCTGCTTCCCCCTGCTCTTGTGCAGCTCTCTGCCCATTTGTGACACCTTCTCCTGGCTCTGCAGCCTCCATGGGCAGCTCTGGCTCCTCCAGAGGACACCAGGCAGCCATGGTGTCACCTGCCTTGTGCAGGGGCACTTCCCAAAGAGCCTTCCCAACACAGATGTGCTCTGCATCGCTCTCAGCCCAATCCTCCTGCTCTACACCGCTCTCAGCCCAATCCTCCTGCTCTACACCACTCTCAGCCCAATCCTCCAGCTCTGCACCATTCCCAGCTCCTGCTCTGCTCCACTCTGCTCCATCCTCCTGCTCTACACCACTCTCAGCCCAGTCCTCCAGCTCTGCACCACTCCCAGCTCCTGCTTTGCTCCACTCTGCTCCATCCTCCTGCTCTGCACCACTCTCAGCCCAATCTTCCAGCTCTGCACCACTCTCAGCCCCATCCTCCTGCTCTATGCTGCTCAGCAGCTCAGATTCTGCAGCAGCCTGACCCTGGCCAGGCTCCCCATGGCCACCTGCAGACACGTGGACATCAACCTCCACCGTGGTCCTAGTGAGAGGTGTCACCCCACGGTGGAGCTCAGGGGGCAAGGAGCTGCCAGGGGGGTGCAGAACAGCTCCAGCCTCGCTGCTCTCCTGAGGATTTTGGGGTCCTTGTGCCTCTCCAGTGAGGCCCTGGTGTTTCAGCAGCTCTGGGTGAGGTTTGGCTTCAGGCTGCTGGGACAGCTCAGCCCCTTGTGTGTCTCCAGCAGCCACAAGGACTGAGGCTTCGCTGTGCCGTGCCCTTGGAGAGGCAGCTGAGTGTCCTTCCTCTCCTCCAGATTCACTTCCAGAAGCTTCCAGCACCAGCTTGGCAGCAGGAGGCTCAAAGCCTCTGGGAGTCCTCCCGATCCGTGCTGAGCGGAAAAGGCTCTCCCCGGTCCAGGTGGCAGCATCGCAGCACACCCGGGCAGTCTTCCTGCCCTTGGCCCTATAAACAACCCTGGGGAACAGGCAGGATCTCCTGTTCTTCCCAAAAATACCTCCCATGGCCACGGGGGAGCACAGAAACAACAAGGGCTTCTCAGCAGGGGCAGAGGAGGAGCAGGGAGCTCTCGCTCTTGAGGAGGAAGGGGCTTCACACCTGCAAGAAATGGATATTTATTGATTATTAATGGATATTTATCAGCCCACGCTCATTAGGGTGAGTTAATTACCCAATTCTCACCCGGCAGTAGCTGAGGGATCACAGGAATGAGCCGGTGGGGTCAGGGGAGACACAAAGACCTTTTAAGAAATAAGAGTCTGAAAAGAAGGAAAAAGAAGGAAAAAGAGAGAAACAGAGCCCTTTTAAGAAATAACAGTCTGAAAAGAGGGAGGAAAAAGAGACAATTTGTCAGTTAAAGCAGAGCACTCTGGAAAACAGTGACAGGTCTCAGGAGCCACTCTCCACTCCAGTCAAGGAAATGTTTGGACTTCCAGTAATAGATGGGGGTAGGAGGGAAGAGAAGTAAGGCAGGCAGGAAAAAATTGCAGATAAATTTCAAATTTCACAGGACACAGCAGGGTTTATTCCTGAATAATGTTAGGAGAGGACTGTGAGACACAAGCAAAGTAAAAGGTAAAATAACATCTCCCAGCACAAAACTAATTTAAGAACTGAGAAGCAAGGTCAGCCTTAAACACTGAAGTGAGCTAAACACAACAAAATTACTTGTGCTCAAAGAGGCCTGGACCATAAAAATGTGCATGAATTAAAGCAAGGAACCCATAAATCCCATAAAAACCAAAGAGCAAGAGAGATGACAAACCCAGGGAACTCATACAGAGCCCCTGCTCACCAGCACAGCTCCACAGCCCCACTGCAGATCCCTCACCTAGGAGGTAAAGCCCTCACCTGGGCTTAAATAGGACAGGGAGTCACACTCAATCTCTTCCTCCCTTGACTCCCAACCTCAGTTCCAGCAGGTTCTGAAGTTCCCTTGCTCTATTTTCCATTTTCCCAGGCATTTCCAAGCCGTTGGGAACTGGATTGTGGCTGTGCTCCTGTGTGCAGCTGATGGGTGATTAACTTCACTTTGATAATGAAGTTATCGTGGCTTTATGATAAGTTATTATGGCATCTTGGTAATTGCCATTGAACGTTGAAAGCAAAGCTCAAGATCTGCACAGAGCAGCTGTGGACAAGACAAGCTGACCTCTGGTTGGAAGTGGTGATGCCAAGTGGCAGAAAAACCAGCCTGGGTTTGTGTATAACTCACAAATGATAACGGTGGTGTTGTAATCTCCCATTTTATTTGATATTGAGCAGTTAGAGGTGAAAAATTTCCCCTTTTTCCCACTTGTGTGCTGTCTTCAGCTGGCTGAGTGGTGCAATTAGCAGTTTTACAGTGGCTGCATATGATTTGAAGATCCCAGGCACAGCTGATCAGGCTCTGCCATCCCCCAGCCCTGCTGGTGTTTGCTGGCTGGGAGGGAGCTCTAACGTGGAATTGGTCACACGGGCAAAATACAGAAGCAAGTATCCATTAATAACAAACTAATCCCAGCCAGGAGCATGAAGGCAGAGCCTAAATATTCACTGCCAGCAGCGCCAGTGCTGTGGAATGAAAAAAAAAAAAATCAAAATGGATGGATTCCAGGCTTCTTTTATTTACATAAAACCCCCTCAAATCTGCAATTTTGGATGGCAGATCTGGTTCAGCATCCGAAACTTTGCCGAGCTCCAGCGACTCCCTGAGAACAGAGAACAAAGGAGGAGAATTTGGCCAGGCAAATCCGTGTGTGCAGCCAGAGCTGGGGCCAGCACAGGACAATGTCCCCCTCCTGTCCTGTGATGTGCTCCAACATCTGCTCTGCACGATAACAGGCAGGGCTCTGAGTCCTGGTGGCACCGCAGTGTCACAGTGCCATGGCTGGGAGGGCTCCACTCTGTGTCTGCTGTGGTTTTACAGCTTTTCAAATCTTTTAGAAAATATTTTTTATATAAAAATTTCATATAAATATAAATATATAAAAATATATAATATATAAAAATATATATTGACGGAACCCAGGGCATCCCTTTAGCTGCCCTGGGAGCTCAGGAGACCCTGGCCGGACAGTCTGGGAACTGAGCAAAGGAAGTTTGAGTTGTATCCAAAAGCACTGTAATATCCTGGACCCGTCCAGGGGGGTGAACATGGGGGTTTTTCGTCTGTCCATGGAGGTCACAGACCATGGCACAAAGCAGAGATGAATTACAAATCTCAAGAGTGTGAAATACAGTAGTTTAGTTTATCACAGAATGAGAAATATGTAGTTTTAGGTTTTTATAATAGAAGTAGATGGAGACAAGAAGGAGATTTTGGGGCAGTCCCTAAGGCTTTTCTTCATCTTCTTCACCTCCATTTTCTGTTGTGATGTTAGCACAATGTGGCTTGGGGAGATTGGGCCAAGTGGAGATGGTCTGTTTGATGTGGATGGTGGACATTGGTAGGAAATTGTAAAAATATGTTCGTAATAATCTGTATTTAAGACAACGACCTCCCATAGGGGTGGGAGTCCTGCCATGGCCGAGGTGCAAGACAGATCTTGCTGGGCACAGAACAAATTGTGAGATAAGAAAGAATAAACAAAGTGATAGACCTTGAAAAAACAGAAGCTTGAAGCCTCCATCTCTTTCTTGCATCTGCCCCGAAGCATCCAGAAGGGCAGAAAGACACTGACCACCTGAATGTCCGGAAATTGTAATCTGACAATACATTATACAACACAAAATATATTATAATAATAAATATGTGTTATATAATATATAAATATATTATATAAAATAATATATAAATATAAAATTATATAAATATATAGATATAATTAAATATTAATATATCTATATATATATTTACATATCTATATTATAGTATAGATATATTATTAGATATTTATAGATATATTTATCTGTTTTATATAGCTATTATTTATTTATAATTATTACTATAACTATAATTATAATTATAATATAAAATTATATAATAATTATATTTCTTGTAATATATCTTTATTATTGATACATATATTATGTAGTTTTTATTTTATATCTATTTTTTAATGTACTTCTTTTTAGGCGTCAGTGGAACTGAAACTTAGAGGCAGGTCAGGATTTCTTTGAATGTTGGCAACTTCTCTGAACTAATCTGTGATTTTCACATATGACACACACAGAGATGGCAGCAGAGGGTCACACGGCAGTGCCTGAAAACTCTGGTGGCTTTGGGGACATTGATGCTTTGCAAAACAGCACAGCTGGAAGGGAATTGCATCCTCAGCTGCTCCTGCATGGGGCAATGTCAGGCTGTAGCACAGGGAGCTTGGCAAGTGGATTTCCAAACCCTGCACGTGTTGCAGGGATTTATTTCAAGGTTCTGTTCGATGGGAAGATGCTCCAGTCATCGGCTCATTACGAGGTCGTTGGAATATTTCCGAGATTTAAAGCATAGAATTTAAAATATAGATTTAAAGAATTTCTTGCCCTTGAGTCATGGTGAAATATGGAAACATGAGACATATATGAAATAAATATATGAAATAATCCAGTTTCAAAAGTCCAACTTTGACCCATTTGAAACAATCCAGAAAATCTCCTGTGTGTGAGACACCACAGGAAATGGCAACGTAACACATGCAATGGAGGGAGGAAAACCCTCCTGTCAGAGCAATCACATCTTCCTTTTCCAGGCTTAGCCTTTGTTCCAAAAGCCTTTTCCAATCTCTGCTACTTTGATAAATTTAAAAGGGCTGCTCTAAAAAACCCCATACACCTCTTTTTTGACAAATAAAAGGAAATAATTGCTGCTCCTCCGAAGAGCTGGGCTCAGCTGTCACACCAGGGCTGTGCTGTGTGATGGAATGCTGCACTGCAGCACCATCACAGAGCCTTTCTGTGCCGTCCGTGCTCACCAGGAGCAGGCTGCAGGCAGCTCAGGGCATCCCTCTTGGTGTTTGGGGCTCTTTATTGCACAGTTCAAGCTCTTTGCTCTTCATGGAACTGTCTGTGCCTTCCAAATGGCAGGGCATCGTGGAATGTTTGGTGCGGCAGCAAAGCCAGGGATGATCTGCCCTGGTTCAGCACAGAGCTGGCACCACCACAGCACTGTGGGTTTTTATCTTCTTTTCTTCTTGAATGCTCTGGAGATGCAGTTTCCTGTTCATACTCAGATGTTTATTCATTCTTATCTATGTTACGGTCTCACAAGTTGTGAGTTCTGGCTAACAACACGAAAAATGGCTCTATCTCTTTCCAAGGTCTTTTAAACACAAACTGTCCAATTATGAAATGACACCTACATTATTTTTGCTTTTAATCCAATAACCAACCACCCCTGGCCTGCAATGCAGATTTTTCTGCTCAATTATAAAACACCACCCAAACCATGAAGCATAAAGTGAGAAAGGACTCAGCCTCTGCCCTAAATCCTCCATCTTGCTTTATATCTCTATTGCTGTATTCTAAACCCTTAAACTCTGAGTTTTGCACCCTGTGATATCACACACTTCTATCCAAACTCCACCCCCACAATCCCAGCGCTGTCACTCAATTTTGGGAGCTGTTCCACAGCCTCAGGTCAATGCAGGGTTTGCTTGGGGGTCAGTGCCTGGCAGCACAGAAAGCCTGGAATTCTCAGTGCCCAGGGTTCCGACACAGGAGGACACCACAGGGCTGAAAAATCTTCTCCTCAAGGAACAGGAAGGGTTTTCCACCACTACAGCTCTGCTTTTCCAACTTGACCTTGGAAAGTGTGCCCTGTCCCCACACTAAGTAGCCACAATGGACTCTCACTGGATAAAGAACATTTTCTGTAGCAGAGTTCCTGCTCAGAATCCTCCTCAGCAGAATTAGATAACCAGCTCATGGTCACAAATGTGATTGAGGCTGGTTTCCCTCAGGGTTTCTTATTCAAGCTTTTTCCCTGCCTGAGTTTGGGTTTTGGGGAAGGCTGGGACAGAGTGGCAGTGAACACACCCAGATCTCTCCTAGACAGCAGCAGGAGTGGGTAACTTTGGCAAAACAAACAAAAAGTAAAACAATTGAGCTGAAAAAGATGAGCCTTCAGTCAGCTTTGTGTGTATTTATTTAATAACTTCCCACCTTTCAGGGCTAAGCAGCCCATGGTTTAATGGCACTGCAGACACAGCCCACCTGAGCAATAATTGGAGTTTATTAGCTCAGAGAAGCCTTCTGAACAACAGGAAGGAATTCACGCATCTCCTTTCCCCCAGTAAGTGAAGGAAGATTATTTTGCAAGTCTTACATACAGGAGGTTTGTCAGGGACAAAGGACACAAGGCAAGATGTTAAAAAAGCCCATCCTTTTCCCAAAGTGTTAAATTTCACCCCCAATGTCACTGGTCACAGCTCTTCCTTCTCATCCTTCAACTCTCAAGATAAAAGAAGAGGCAGCTGCAGGATATTTTGTCTTGCACTTTTTCCATCAGCATTTCGTTCCTCAAGCACTCCGTGATGTCTAAAAAATCTCCAATCCACCACTGTCCCTCCACCCCACACCCACATCTGGGCACTCTGTGCAGTCAGACTGGCTCAAAAGTCTCCTTTAAAAAGGAGTCAGGCCCTGTTTCTCCTTTGAAGTGTAAAGAAAAGCATTCGACAGTTTTAGCCATATTCTCTGTTCTCATTTATTCCCAGCAATTAAAACACACTCAGTTTGGGGTTTTGGCATGATCTTTAAAAGTGTATTTTATTGGTAGTACAAAGTGAGGAGCATTAAAAGTCAGTAGATTTCTGCTGCAATACACTGACTTCTGCATTCTGATCAAGACTACATTTTAACTTCTGCATGAGCTGCACAGGTTACACAAACGTTTGTACTACTACAAGAGATACCAAGAACAAGAGACAATTAGGATTTCATCATCTTCCTGTGAAAATATTTTGTTCAACATTGACAAGAAAGCAGGAAGCATCAATTGTACAAGAGAATTACTCAGGGAGGTAGCTCAAATATTTCATTATTCTGAGGTAGCAGAAGTGGCTGTTGGCTCCACAGAAAACATCTGACTGCACACAATTAGAGGAGCATTTTCTGTTCTGTTTCCAGACTCTTCACACCAAGGGATGAAACCTCCCATCACCAAACCCCACTGGGGGAACACAGCAACCACCTCAGCTCAGTGAAATCCTGCTTGGAGTGAACCAGCTCCCTCCCAGTGAGGCATGATCTGAAAAACAACTACTGGGAAAAGCAAGAAACAGATCTGTGACTGAACAGCAATTCAGGAGAACGTCTGGAAAGCTCTATAAAAACTTCACAGATCTATCTGGCAAGAGTTTCTGAAGTCCAGGACACATCCTGTGAAATCCTGAGTCCTGCAGCTGGGGCTAATCCCTTCCTGAGGGCAGGCACCTCATCCTTGGCACTGGACACGTGTGACACCAAGCCACCAGAGGAACAAATATCTCAAGCTTCAACATTTTCAGGCTCTATTTCCCCACTGCTCCCAAGCCCTTCAGGCAGCAAGGGGGGCACATGTGGGAACTTGGCTTCTTGCTTCACAGGCACAGGGACAAGAGTTGCTGGTTCTTCTGGAAGCTCCAGTGCTGGCTGCATGATCCTGTGCTGTGGCTCTGCCTCAGGTCCAGGGGTGCATCCCCTGCTCCCCTCCTGGCCCAGCTCACACAGGGCTCCATCCTGGGGCTGCTGCAAGGTCTCACTGAGCCCTGCAAGCCCTGCACAGCACAGGCTGCCCATACCCTGGGCTGGGGACACACTGCCCTGCTTGAAGATCTCCAGCAGCTGGTTTGGTGGCTCCAGAGAGCCCCACTGAGGGCACAGGGGCTCCCAGGACACAGGAGAAGTGGAGCAGAGCTCAGCCACCCCCCTTGCTATGACCTCAGAAGGGCTCTGCAGGGTCAGGAGAGACATGGTTTCTACCAGGCAGGAGAGCTGAGCCCTTTGGGCATGTTGAGGACTTGTCTCAGCAGCTTTAGCCCTGCCTGTGCCCTCCGGGGGCTCTGGCTGCCCTGCCACCTGCACAGCACACAGCACCGCGTCCCTGCCCAGGAGAACCCCCATGGACTCTGCAGGAGATTCTGTCTCACAGCCTTGGCCAGGCTCAGCTTCACTCTGGAGCTCCGTGAGGCTGAGCTTTCCCTCCTGGAGGGTGATCCCAGCACAAGGGGCTCCCTCAGGGCCAGGCTGCTCCTCCTCTGCCACCAGCTGAGCTCCCAGAGCTGTGTCTCCCACAGGAACAGGTTTCATTTCCTCTTCTGTCTTACCCACTTTCTCCTGCTGGGTTAAATCTTCAACTTCTCCTTCAACCTCTTCATCAGCAGGGGCCACAAAAAAGTCCATGGGGTTCCAGGCTGCCTCCCAGCCTTCTGCCCTTCCCATGTGATCTGCAGCCCAGCAGAGCTCTCCATTCTCCTCCAGAGCATCAGCTGATGGCTGGTGGTCCTGGCTCAGGTCCTTGGAGCCCTGTTTGGGGACTTTCAGGGCTGGAGTGGGGGGCTGTGTGTCCAGGAATGTCCGTGTGTCCCTGGGGGTCTGCAGGATGGGCTTGGTCTCGCTGGGCTCTCCCTCTGCTGCCTCCTGCTCCCTGCACCTCTCACACACCACACAGCACAGCTGCTGGCTGAGGCTGCTGCCCATGCTGCCACCCACTGCACCTGCAGGAGAAAATGGCATTTTGTCACTTTGGAGCATTGATGTTCCCTCGTGTTTGCTGGTTTAGCTCCTACAGACACCTGTGAGCTTCAGTCAGGGTCCTGCACCAAAGCATAGCCAAAGTTTGGCTTTTGCTTCTTCCACCAGAACCAAACTGAGCTTCCCACACCCGGGAATATTTCCCCCCACACCTGGGAATATTTTCCTTTTCCCCCCACACCTGGGAATATTTTTCCCCCCACACACCTTGGGCAAATGTGATAAAAACACCACTGCCCAACCGAAAGCAAGAGAGTTTGAGCCCAAAGCCCAGTGCTCAATCCAGGATTCCCATCAGTCACCCAGGCAGGTTTATTAATTAGCAGAGCAGGTTTATTAATCAGCACCCAGCAGTAGGTGCTGTCAATTCTGTCCAGTAACAGTTCAGGTGGAGCATTTTACAAGGGCAGCTCCTTCAGTTTGAAGGGAAAGGTGAGTTTAGTTTTGCAACTGGAAAAGAGACTTACAGGCCCACAAAATACCAG
This sequence comes from Brachypodius melanocephalos, assembly GCA_013398615.1. Taxonomy (NCBI): domain Eukaryota; kingdom Metazoa; phylum Chordata; class Aves; order Passeriformes; family Pycnonotidae; genus Brachypodius; species Brachypodius melanocephalos. Next base: position 2,728,210 of record VZSR01000243.1, on the reverse strand, counting down.
CAAACCCACCCAAGCAAATGCTGCTCATTAATTAGAATAAATGATTTAAACTGCCCACAGAGAAAATTATTTTCTTCTGACTGAAGCCACCAGGGCTTGTTTCCTTCTCAGGGACAGAAAAAGCCAGTTTCAGTCTGTGGGTTAATCAACTTCACAGCATAATCCATTAATTGTGTTGTAGACCCAGGCCCAAATGTTTTGGAGCACCACATTTTCCTGCTCCAGAGCAGCCCTCCAGCCTGCCCCCAGCACTGTGTTTGCAAGAGCTGTTAAAACATTAAAATCTGAAGGCATTAATTTAAGATGTGACCCTTAAATACCAAAATATTGTGGAAACCCAAGGTTATTTTCTGTCTTTATTTTGCATCACAACAGAACACTTGGCTTAAGAACCAGAATTCCCAATAATCAAATGGTTTCTTCTGAGTTTCTACTCTCATGTTTGTATTTCCTTTAAGAAAATGACAAAAAAACCCCAAGAGGAAGCACTTCATATTATCCTCCAAACACTTAAATACACCTGAACACTTAACGGAAAATTAAACAATGAACATAATTCCATTTTGAACCTCAGCTTTGAGGAACAGTTTCAACATTTGAATGAAAACTAAAAAGTAAACCCACATACTATCATTTAAGGGCCCAAAGTGAGCTAAAAACCACACAGAACAATTCCAGTATCTTATAATTTACATATTTTCCTAGCACCATAATTAATCAAATGAAAACTAGAGACTGGGTTAAAAATCATGGGTAAAAGCAATTACTCACCAGCTTAGAACAAAAGAAACCACCAGAACACAAGAAAAAACCTCCCAAGCACCTTTTGAACCTCAAGCTCAACATAAATACTACCAAGGGGTCACACAAAACCACTTCCCCCAGCTCCTGGAGCATCAATCCCCTGAACCTTGAGTTCCTTCCCACTCTCATTCCCTTTGGGAACAGCTGCTATCCTTTATTTTACAGCTGGGAGTGTTTTACTGCTCGTTCTGTGCTGCTTTATACCAGGGGGGCAAAGCAAAAATAAAAAGGACAGCTTCTGTTTCTGGCTGAGGAGTGCTCACCAGAGATATCCTGGAATAACACAGTGGCCTAAAGCAGAGGAATATTCCAGGAGCGGGGTGTGGATTTGAGATCTCCCATGGGAAATTTGGGATTTCCCTGGGCTCTGTTTGCCATCCCCAGAGGGAGTGAATTTCCAGTGTTGCTGGATTTTCTGCAAAGGAGATGGGGCTGTTGGACACCCACCCTGCTCTGCCACCTCTGGGATATCTTTGGGATATCAGTACAAGTACTTTCATGGAATGGAAGAGCCAAGTCTCCAATAATTAATTCAGACACTATAGCAGCAGCCCTCATTATACTCAAGACCTTGAGGCTGATGCAAGGAAAATAAATTAAATTTTCCTCTTGATTTTTTTCCCCACCCTAAATAGGTCCCTGTGTTCTGTAACTCCTCTAGGTGTGGCTGCAGGGAATCCTCCCAAGGCTTCAGAACACTGGAAATCAGGGTTAGGGCTGCATTTTCGGGAGCTTTCACTCTGTTGTCTGCAACATCTACTGCATGACAAGAAAAAAATGGAGCAAATCTGTGTCTTCAGTGCTGGTCCTGCCCTTGGGGATCTCACCTGAGTGAGGAGAGGACACTGGAGGCTGTGGCAGAGCCCTTCCTCCCACCCTTTGTGCATTTTCCCAGCTCTTTCCCTTGGTGAGGAGCACAAACACCCCCAGAGTGCACCTGGCCAGGCTCTGCAAGGTGAATTTTTCCTTTTCTCTCCCTGTTTCTCAGGGCAGCCTCTGGGTCTGAAAGTGTTCTGCCATGGATTCCTTTGGGTGGGCAGAAATTCTGCCACACCTCAGGATGTGCTGTTTTCCCCCTTTTTTCCCTGAAGGATCAGATGTGATCCAGGCCAAATCCAGCACTGGGAATGAACCCATTGCCATGGGCAGTGCATTGATATTTTAATACTAAAATTGCACAAATAAATTCCATTAGCACTAAATAATTGTTAAAATAAGAGACTTTAAAGGCACCTTTTTATTTATGATTCACCCTCAGTCTTGACTGACAGGGGAGGAGTGTGATCTCTTCTAAAGAGGAATAAATATGAGGTAAGAAAAAGTATTTTTGGTAAGATTTTTTTCTGCTTTTGACAGTTTCTGGCTGTTTCCACAGCCAGACTCTCACACTCACAGACTGACTGTGAGTCAGTCCTCAGTCTACTTTCATTAATTTCCTCATGACTTTTTTACCTGTAAATACGAATAATTTAGGCCAAATTTAGTGAAAATGCCTCTTCAGGCTCAGTCAGATAAAAAAGGCTTTTAGTCAGAGTTGGGCAAACAGCAAACAAAATTATTAAACCCAGAGAGGACAGAGCTGCCTGCTTTAAACCTGTTCCCCCTGTTCTCCACCTTCCCTTTATCCTTCCATATCTATAAATATAAATATATATAAATACCTTCCATATTTTATACTTGTAAATAGATATTAAATAACTTCTGTATTTTTAGCAGAATAAATCACCCTCTTTGCCAGTAAAACTCTGGATCACAGCATCCACCCTGCCCCTCCAGCCACTGCCTCCAGCTTCCTGCTGGAGACAACTCTATGTATTTTAGAAACTAGAAAGTGGAAGCAAAACACTTCCACAAATTATTGCTTTAATATCAGCACTGCAGTTAAAATTGAACTGCCATGCAATTACGCTGTATAATTAAAAAACCCAGCATGATAAAGCTTTTCCGTGGCAGGATTGGAAAAAAAAACAAAACCAAAACCAAAATATCCTTTGGGAAAGGGACGTGGTGTTGATGCATGATGGAATTGCTTGACTTTGAGGAGAAAAAGCAGCTTGAAGCTCCTGTTTTCTTAGCAAGCTTTGAGGGACTTGCAGAAGAATAGGTGCCTAGTTTCCCCGTGGGGTATCCAGGGCATCCAGGGAGAGATTCCTGTCCTGGGAATTACACCCACAGCTCCCAGGATCTGCAGTTTGATAGCCAGGATAATTTCTTTTCTATAAAAGTTAATGTTCTGTTGCACAAGCCTGGATGCTGGCAGTGTTGTGAAATGGAGCAAGGTCTTTCACTTTGTGGGGTGAGGGGCAGCAGTGATGTATTTTTGGGCTACCTAAAAACAGAGGCCAGACCAAACTAAAAGGATAAAAAGCTATTTTTTAGCTTTTAAATAGAAGCTAAAAGTTCTATTTATCGAAGGACCTTCAGGTACATTTAGGGCAGACAAAGCCCCCCAGGGGCTGCACCCAAAATGGACAATGGTCACGGGTTTGCACACTTTGATCAGTTTGGGCCATTTGCAGATTGGGGGTTCATCTTCCAATTACAGCTTCAGCTAATGAAGTCATTTACCCAAAGTTTGCTGCCCCCAACTCATATTTGTTCCCATCTCTCAGGGCCTGAGGCAGTGAGGTGTCCTTGATCCCCAGGCCTGGAGAGGAATTGTTGTGTGTGCCCAAAATGGGGAAGCAGCAGCTCCCGCTGTGTGTGGAGTTCAGAGTTCTACACTAAAGAATGGCAGGGTTACAAAGAGATGAAAAATAGAAAAGCTGAAATCCTCAGGCATCACTGGGAACTCCAACATGCCAAAATTGGGTTTATGGTGCTTAATGACACCAGCATTTCACCAGGCATTTCATTTCCCTTTATCGTGTCCCTAGCAGGTGGCAGAGGAATGTTCACCACGTCCATCAACCACAACTGCACATCATCATCTGCTGTTAAACACAGAGCAAATTCATTAGGAATTGCACACCTCCCCTATTTCAGCATCTGGACACGTGACAAGCAAAGCTTAGCCCACTAATTCTATTTTCCTGAGCATTATTTCCATCCAGTTTCTCCTCAGACTTCAGCATGTGCCACTGATGGCACTGATGCCGTTTAAAAATACGTGCTTGTAAGGAATTTAAATATTGTAGCTCTGTTTTTTGACCTGTTAACAAAATAAAACGAGAAATCTCATTTTACATGTTTTAGTGTTTGCATTTACAGCACTGGAGGAAGACATGCACTGGAGTGACAAGGAATAGAGAACAGCAGACATCAGAATCTCTTCAGAACAATGAAAATTAAGGGTCAAAAAGATATTTTTCTCCTCAAACCTTGAAGCACATCCCCCACCTAACTGGACCGAGCACAAACAGGGTTAACAAACAGCTGAAACAGAAAAAGAAATGAGACAATTTAACAGCACAGCAAGTGCAACACAGCATTTTGAAAGATGAGACAGCTTTGAACAGAAATGGAGCTTGAGAGCCTGTGGTTCAAACCAGCTTTGAAGAACCCACGTGGCAAACACCTTTTCAAGGCAGAATGTCAAAGTCTCACTGTGGCATTCTGAATTAGATACCAGGACCCCTCCACCACATCACAGCCATGACCAAGGGCTTTGTTGTTCACCCCTGCACAGAGGCAGTTGCAGGAGAGCTGTATTAGCCCAGATTTTAGGCTGGGCTTTTAGGCTAGGCTTTCAGGCTGGGCTTTTCTCTCCCTTCTCTTACCCAGTTCTTAGGTCTGGTTACAGCATCACAGAAAACAGAAAAAGGAAAGAAAAAAAAAACCAAACCAGTTTTGTTGTAACTGGTGGCTGAGATAGGTGGAAAACACTCAAACCACAATTCCAGCTGCAGTTTTCCTCAGGTTCTGCACTGTTTTTCAGGCCCTGAAACCACCCATGGCCTTCAGAAAACTGCTTTTGCACTAAAACTCTTGAAATCTGTAGGGTATCCTTATGCCTGCAGCAAAGTCTCAGTAGCACAAGGCTTGATGCATTAAGAAGCTTCACTAATGGTGTGGAAAAAACATTTTAAACTCTATGTTCAGCTGCTCCAAGTTCTCCTATTTAGTCTCCCAGAAGACAGATCCTTGTTTAATAACACAGAACAGAATCAGCTCAAATGTGCATCTGGCAGGAGCAACTCCAGTCACTCAGGACAGATCCGAAGGACACTGGGATTGTCACTTTGGATCTGTCCCTGCCACATCCATCAGGTCCCACACCATTCCCTGCACGGAGACACATCCCACTGCCAAGAGGAACACCCAGCCTGCAGTGAAGACACACAAAGCTCCTGTGAAACTCCCAGAAATTGGGAATTCTGTTGAGCAGGTGTGGAAATTCAGACACTGAAAGGTTGTTTGGTGTCACCCATCATCTTCTGAACTCTGGGAGCTGTTGGAGAATAAGCACCAGTCCTCCCCACTGGAAACAGAGCACAGGATGGGCTTCAGACTAAAAGAAGGGAAATTTAGGATAGATATTAGGAGGAAATTCCTCTCTGGGAGGGTGGTGAGGTACAGGTTGCCCAGAGAAGCTGTGGCTGCCCCTGAAAGTGTCCAAGGCCAGGCTGGACAGGGCTTGGAACAGCCTGGGACAGTGGAAGGTGTCCCTGCCCTTGGAACAAATGATTTCAAAGGTCCTTCCAACCCACCCCATCCTGTCTTTCTGTTCTATGAGTGCCGTCTGCCAGCAGAGTACACAGTGCTATAGAAAGTCAAATCTGCCTCTTTTACTCCCAAACTTTTCGACTACAACTCAGTGCAGGGACACCCTCCCCTGTGCCCAGGGCTGCTCAGGTGTCAGGGCACTCTCACACTTCAGCTGGTGTTCCCATATTAGGAAAAGAGTTTCAGTTTCACCCCTGAACTTTTAAGGAAGAAGAAGCACAAACTTCCATGCTTCTCTCACTATAATTGGCCCAAAGGCACCTGTTGGATCCTTGAGTTGTTCCTCAAGGAATGTGGCTGTTTTCTCTCTGGTAGCAAGCCAAAAATCCCTCCTAGATCATTGAATACTTAAGAGAGAGCACAGAGATTCTCAGGGCTTTTCAGGATGTCTTAGCAGGTGCAAGGAACCTCCCTGCATTGTGTATGGCTTTTATTCTTTTGTTCTGTATAGTTTGTTATTTTCTCTTTAATTAAAACCCTTTTGCTTTTACAAACACCTCTGATCAGACTCACTAATAATTATTCTGCCATTTCTGGGAGGTTGCTGGCAGCCCTCAGAGTGTGATGCACCTTGGTGGGGCTAAAACCACGCTGGCCCCACACAGAAACTCATCACAGCACCACAAGGGCCCTTTTGGCCACAAAATCTCCATCAGGTCCAGAAGCTGTGTGCTGGACATGAGAAAAATGGGAAAACATCCACAACAATGCGGGCATTTCATTCACGGGATTTCTAATATCTGGCACCAGAGCAATAATTACACTGCTCATAACAGACTCATTTAATCCGGCGGGGCCGCTCCCATAATTGCACAGAAGTGTCTCTGGAGGACAGTTGCAAACACCCATTACAATCATCCCCACAGAAGTGAGTGGTGCTGGCAGAAACACAAATCACAAATCACCTCCTGCCAGTGCAGCTTGCAGGGCTGTTAGGGGAGCACACATCCTGCTGCTGACAATAAAGGAGCTGCTCGTTGCACTTAGGCTTTTTATTATTTGTTTCTCCCTAATTACACTAATTTCCAGACAACACTGATGGCAGCCCCAGCAGCATTTGTTCACTCAGCAAAGCATCTCTTGATGCCAGGTCAGGCTTAAAAATAGACTCCTATGTGTTGAGGAGCTCAGTTTGGAGATGATTTCTTGTCTAGAGCATGAGTGATTACATGGATGAATCTATCTTACAGCTCTCCAGCTTGCTTTTCCCTTCCCAACCCACTAAAACCTCATCTGTAATCACACAGTAGATTGCAGCAGGCCATTAGTTTGGAAAATAATCTGTTTGTGCTGTTGAGCATCCAACTTCCATGTGCATCAGGATGTTATAAATGTTATATCCCAACCAAAATTTCTGCTGAGCTCCTCCACATCCACCAGTATGCTTTGAGTTTTGGCTCTAATACTCCTGGAAGGGCAAAACTCAAATTTTCAGCAAGGTGGATTCTCACAGTTGGAAATAAAATGATATTTAAGATATTAAAGCCCTTTGGGGAGCTGAGAAGAGGTGAAAGTTGCTATACAGACACAGCTAAACAGCCTGTGAGGTCACTGTGCTGTGACTTAAATTTAATTAAGAGGTGCTTCCACAGGGACAAGAAGGCTTCTGAGGTAAATGCAGTGTTCAAAGGGCACGGAGCCAGGAGCTGGCAGCAGTGCCAGATAAAAGCCTTATCCCAAAAATTCAGCCTCCCCTCCCCCAGCAGCTGTCAAGAGTCTCTTGTACACACAGCACAGCCAGGAGGGCTCTGAAGGAGAGCTCTGCAAAAGGAGTTTATCGAAAACAGGTCAGTGCTGCCAGCCTCACACAGCACAGCCAGCACACAGCATATGCAGCAGCTCTCCCAGGGCCATTAAACACCGAGCCCAGGCCTGGAGAAAGGTGTTCAACATCTTCCAGAGAGCCCCTGCAGCAGGGATGGCTGCTCAGCCTGAGAGGTTGTGCCTCCTGCTCTCCAGGCCAAGGTTAAAATTCATCCCTGCAATGAATAGTGCTGCTCAGCCACAGGCAGGAAAATCCCAGCCTGTTGCTGCTCCTGTGCCTGATTTGTGCCATCCTCCACCTTTTTTGTGTGTTTCTTAAAGCCTGAAAAATCTCAGCCTGTTGCTTTTCCTGTGCATGATTCGTGTCACCCTCCACCTTTTTTCTGTGTTTCCTAAAGACCAAAAATTCCCAGCCAGTTGCTTTTCCCGTGCCTGATTTTGTGCCACCTCCACTTTTTTGTGCTTCCTAAATGCCAAAAAATACCAGCCTATGGCTGTTCCTGTGCCTTTCGTGCCATCCTGCACTTTTTGTGCTTCCAAAGGCTGAAAAATCCCAGCCTGTTGCTTTTCCTGTGCCTGATTTTGTGCCACCTTCACCTTTTTCTTTCCTAAAGGCCAAAAATTCTCAGCTTGTTGCTTTTCCTGTGCCTGATTCATGCCACCCTCCACCTTTTTTGTGTGTGTTTCCTAAAACAATTCTGCTGTGACCAAGCATTTGAAAATTGAACTGGTACCCATGGATCAGCACCATCTTTATGGGTTGTTGTGAAATTGCCTTTCACTCAACCATTGTATTCCAATTTCAGAGGGTAGTAAAAATAAGGAAGAATCTGGAAAAAAAACCCCTGGATAAACATACATGTGCTCTGGGCTCCAGTAACATGTCCAGCTGGTATTAGATTTTAAAATCTAACCAAGCTTAGCACTAAATTCGTTTTTGAGGCTTTGCCTGAATTGATGCTGAATCAGAGCCTGCCAGCACTCCCTCGCTTCTACCCAAGTGTCAGGATGTGTACAAGAGATTATTCAGATAATTTACACCAAAATCGGGGCAGCATTTGCTTCATAGAAACCTCAGCGAGCACTCTGGAGAGCAAAGTCTGCTTTTATCTGGGCAAACAGCACTTGCAGCAGCACAAACATCCTCTCAGGTAGTCCCTAATCTGACAGGGGATTACAGGAGCTTCTGATTTGCTTTGCTTTGTTTTTTCCCTCTCTCCAGTTCTTACCTCTGTGTTACTCCACAAAAACTGCACAGCAGTTCATTAATGATTGATGGCCACGTTGAGCTCTGCAGAGCAAAACACCAAACTGAATTATGCTGCTGGTTTTAAAAGAGCAAAGAAAACTCCTACAAATATCCCGATCCCTCTGAATCATTTTCATGTCGGAAATTTATTCTCAGCAGCCTGAAAAGGCTCAGATGTTGATGAAAGGCAGGGATTTTTAAATACCTACACGTCTCTAACTGGTTCTGTGCTGCAGGATTTCCTCTGAGCCGTGTCTTGAGATGAAAGTTCTTGTTCATAAGGACAAGTAACCAAACAGACTCTGTGCTAACAGGTCCTGGGGATGAGGAGCACCAGGGAACACATAGATATAGAAATTAAATCAGAAATATAAATTGAACAGCACCATGGATGTGCCTCATAATGTGCACCCAGCCTGGGATTCACACACCTGGAAGCCTCAGGAAAGGGGCAGCTCTGTCAGTGCTGTCACAGTCAGGGAGGAATTTTATTCCAGCTTTTTCAAGTTAAAAAAAAAAAAAAAACAAAAAAAAAAAAACAAACAAACAAACAAAAAAAACCCACCACCTCTGCAGCATGGGTGAAAACATGAGTGATACCAAAGTTTGTGCTATCAGATGGAAAGAACATTTTTTTAATTATAATTTTTTATTTTAAAACCCCCCTTTTTAATTAAAAAAAAAAAAAAAAAAAAGGTTGGGCTCTGCTTCCACAGAACCAAAAACCCTGAAGTTAACAAAGGAAGCTGAGCTGGGAGTTTTAAGTCAAGACTAAGTTTGGTGACTAAAATTAGGCTGGAATTCCACCACTGGAATGAAATCATCAACCAGGAATTCATCCACCAGCAGCTCAGATGTTGAGTTTCAAACGGAGACAGAGAATTCTTGTGGGTAAAGGAAAGGTTCCAGAGAGAGAAGGGAAAAAAGGAGACTCAAAGGAAGATTTGCTGACAGAACAACACTGAGAGTTCTGGGATTGGAGAGATACTGTAGGAAAAAGGTAAAAAGCTGGCCTGTCATTTCTTTCTAGTGCAGCAAACAAGCATTTTGCAAATTCCCATATGAAGCTATTTTGAAAACAAAAAGTTTCTTTAATATAACCATCTATTCTAAAGGTGAAAAACAAGAGCACCTGTAATAACAAGGGATTTGTTCCATGAGAATCAGTAAAGAAAATCTGTAAACAATCCAAGAATAGATAGATTTGGTGGACAAGTTAAATACTTTTTACTAACCAATAGAATAATGAACAAGAAAACCATTAACCAATTAAAGTTGCCCACAAAGCTTGTAAAAAACTGTATAAAAGACAGCATGGGGCCATAATAAAAAGAACCTTCTGGAAAATTTCACCACTCTGTGTGTCATGACCATCTCAACAGCAAGACACAACCCTGGTGATGAGGGAAGAGCGCAAACAGGGATCTCAGTCTGTTCCAGAGGATTTTGAGGCAGAGGAGGCACACACAGGGTAGAGCAATGAGTGAGCAGACATGAAGAGGTAATTCCTGCTCAGTGCAAGCTCCTGAGGGCAGCACAGCTCTCCTGTGCTCCCAGGTGTCAAATCTCACCTTTTTCTGAGGCTGCACCTCATCTGGAGCTGCTCCCATTATTGAAATTGAGTCTGAAAATAAAGAGATGAAAGCTCTGATGGGGAATGGATGGGTGACATTTCCTGGGGCTGCCAGGGATGCTCTACAGAAAGCATCACAAGAGGAGCCCAGGCACACAAAACCTCCCAATTAACGAAGCACAAGAGTAATTGCAAGAACAAAGCCACGCAGGGGTCTGGGCCATGACTTCCCACCTTTATTAGCAAGCCAAATGAAAGCTGCCTCAGATGAAATAGGGACAGAACTGTGGAACAATATTGAAAAGAAGAGTTGGTGGAAATGAATAGAATTTTAAAAGATAAAATGAAATTTTTTAAAAAGGCCCTCATTATTGTAGCAGAGAGAAGAAAGTGTTGGGTCAGTGGGAGTGCCCAGGAGTGTGTGGAAGTAAAGGGAAAATAAAGGCACAGAGCTAATAAAGGCAACTGATCAGAAATTAGAACTGCCCTTGTTTGGGACAAAGATTTTCCCCACTTAGCTCCAACCACAGCAGCATCAATCACATCCATGAAACCACTACGAACTCCAGACTTGGATCAGCTTCAGATGAAAAGCCAAATTCAGCCTTCACAGGGCTCACAATTAACTCCACAGAGCCCTGTTCCAGTACTGCAGTGACACCTCCCAGGGAGGGATTTCCTGCTCCTGCCATGTGGGCAGCACCACTGGAGACACAGCCAGACACACACCTTTGAAATTATTGAAGAAATTCCTCTTCCCTTTACTTCTTTTTGGCCAAATTCAAGTGAAAGCATCCCAGACTTTCCAATTCAAGACATCAGAAATACCTGTGGTTTTTAATCCCATCATTTCTCACTCCCAACTATCCTTTAAAACTCCAAATAACACCCTTTATAGCCAGAATAAAATCTATATATTCAATTCAAATGTTAATTTTCTGGTTTGAACCCATTTTGTTAGTCTATATTTTTGCCTTAAGGTTTATTTTTATGTTAAATGTTTCTGGTTTTTGTTTGAGAGACTTTGAGTCGTGCAAATGTGGGGTAAAGTGTTGTAGTTAAAAACACCTGGGTTTGTGGTGTGGAGTCTTATTGTCCAAAATAGGTGCTCGAATGCACTTTTAGTTGTATCAGATGAAATTCAGGATGTGTTTCCTGAGGTGAAATTCAGGATCTGTTTCTTGGTGGTGGTTGTTATCTATTTTGGTGCAGCTGAGGGAAAAAGAAAAAAAAATCCTTTACTCAAAATAAATAAAGAGCATAACCGCCAAGGAGAAAAGAATAAATAATTCTCCGATTCCCTCACTTGCAGAGCTGCTGGAGGTAAAATTTAATACAGGAAACCAGAAAGGAGAAAGTTCAGCAAGATGAAATTTCATCAGGCTGAGGTGGGTTAGTCCCTTGTCTGGAAGATAATCAGGTTGGGGGAAAGCATGGGAGCTGGGGATGGGGAGTGAACTGTGTGCTGAAATGGGCAAACACCAGGATAGGAGTGCTGGAAAAATGTGTTCCAAGTGGTTTTAGAGACAGCAGCTGTTCAAAACTTGATTCAGAACTTGATTCTTGCCATTCTGTGATCTTACCCCACCTGGTAAAGCCTGGTTTTAGCTTTCACTGGTGTTGAGAAGGTATGTTTGTAAGATAATTTGGCTTATTTTGGCTCTTTAAGTCACAGGGTCAAAAGAGTTTCTTCATGGAGGAGCTTCTGAAGTGGTTTTTTTTCTGAGATGTAAAATCAGACAGATAGTCCTGAAACTGAGATCAAAGGTTTTGCCCTGACAGAAACTCTCCCTGTTCTCTATCTAGGCTGTAATTTAGGTTTATTTAGTCCAAGCTGAAAACTCTTTTCTGCTCTGATTTTAAAACACTCATTCAAATAACGTGTGGCTGTCAGAAACTTGATAATTCCATCAGCCCCAGATATTTGTGCTAATCAAGGGCAGACCAACAAGAGCTCTGAGCACTGTGAGCAATTTCTCTGTGGGAAAAGAGTCATTCCAAAAATGGATTTTGCACTGAGTTAACACGTGCTGCTCAGGCCACACATGAAGCTGCAAAATCAACCCATCTCATAAAACAAAAAACACTGAGATAATGATGCAGTTTTAGCCACCAAGGAAAAGAAATGCTCATCTTTAGAGTGCTCCTAAGTTGGCAAATGTGGATAAACCTGCAGAGTGTTGCTGGCACTTATTGGCCAGGTGCATTTTCCACTGTGTGTGATTGAAAGGCTCATTGAAATAAGAGGTTTGAAGAGATGGAGCTTTTGTGTAACTGAGAGGTGGCTTTTCATCAATAAATGGGTTCTCTGCTGGCTTTCCCCCCTTTTCTGGGAGCTGTCACTGCAGCCTGAGAGGTTTCTTTGGAAGAATGACACGCTGCAGCTCCTGCAGGAGATGGTGTGAGAGGAGTGAGGATCAGAGAGATGGGTTTGGTCTCCAGAAACCTCCCTTGTGGGCAATGGATTTATAGAGGATTCTCAAAGCCTGACAGAAGGCTCACACAGCCTCGTGCATCTGCGTGCAAACTCTGAGATGGAAAATGCTGGCTTAGAAAGGCCATGGGATGGGACAGACATTGAGAGAGAAATGGAACTGGAAACAAGTTTTAAATGATGGCTTTGCAAATAGATCAGATATTTTTGAGATTTACAACTGTAAAAGATGTATGGTAGCAAGACCCATCTGGGCTATTTTAATAGATGGTTGGCTTAGAAGCATCATCAGTATTGTGTGGCAGAAGCTGATAGGCCAAAAAACACTTGTAATTAGGAAATATTTTGGCTTCTGATTGTGATGGTGTGAATTGTAACATCTGCACCATCTCACCCTTCTCATGAGACTGAAAATGGAATAAAAGTATTTAAAACACCTCTCAGGAGCCCCATCTCTGGGTCAGAAAAAGGGGTTTGCCTACACTCCCTATGGAATGGGGTGAGAGAAATCCTGAGGAAGAGCAGGGATTTGTGTCTGCACAGGTGAGAAAAGGGGCAGGAGGTGCTTTATTGCAGCTCCTTCTGCCTCCCTCCAGCAGCAGTGGATTCCTGTGAACCAGCAGAATGCGCAGGGCATGCTGGAATCCATTGCAATAAATCCAGGAACGCTTCCAGTCTCCTCAGAGTTTTATCTGTTGCTCCCATGGAGATGAAGGAAGCACAAAGGGAAGTCCAGGTGCTGATGGAACACATCCCCCTCCAAGGATTTCTCTCCTCGTGGCTCCTTTAGAAGGGTTTTTCTGAAGTAGTTAATTAGTGCTTGCTCAGAGAAAGCAGACAGAGTGCTGCCTCTTCAGGAAGGTGGTGGCTGAAGAGCTCAGGTAATAAAATAACTTTATTTTCAACCGAGAAACACTGATTAAATTGCACTGAGGGTCACAGTCAAATAAGTGCTGTGCTATTGATAGAAAAATTAAACCAGATGTAAACTGACTGTTCTGACCCCTAGAAATAAGCTGAAGTTACCAGGTTTTTTGTCTGAAATGGATTAATTTGGAGTGGTATTAGGATGTAGCAGGACTTGTGGCAATGCAGAGCTGAAAGGGTTTGCATTTGGCACATTCCTTACTGGAATTTGGCCTCTTTTTGGTTACTTAAAAAACATCGTGCCAGTTGCTATGGTCGTGGGCTGTTCCAGAGCAGGCAACAAGGCTGAGAGAACTCCTTTTCCCAAAAATCAGAAATCTGTGGTGAAATCTGCTTTCCCCTCTCAATCCATCCTCCCTTGTAAGTCCTGAGGTGTTCTGTATAAATCCAGTCAGAAATCCTGAGCTGTTCCCTCAGACTCCCCAGGCTATCTGCATTGTTTTCACAAGTTATAAATTGGGAAACTTCCAAAGGCTTGGCATAACAATGCATTCCTGGGTGTGTGATAAGCTCCAGCCCTTGCTTTTTAGTTTAGAGCTGGAATACAGATCAGCCAGAGCTTTTAATGGAGTTTTAATGAAGTCCTGAGCCTTTGGAGAACTTGAGAGACAGGCTGAATGTAATTTTTGGCTCCCTTTGTGGCTGCAAATATAACAAATATTTAAAGGTCTTTACAGACTGGAATTAAGGTTTGAGAGAGAAGGATACAGATGTTGGATCATAGACAAACACCTGGTACCCCAGAATCATCTGTCACACGGGAAATATTCAATATTTGGGACTCACACAGCTGTGGAAGCTCTTCCAGGAAGAGAAATACACAGAGGACTCTTTCAGAAGGCTCAGAACAAGATTTCACAGGAATCCTTTCATTATTATTTTTTTCCTTGACCTTTCAAATGCCCCTTAAGACTCAGAACTCAGGCACTCAATTTCAGAAACCAGATTTTTGTTGGAGGCCTCGAAGCAACAGTAAAGAATTATCTGGTCATTATTTAATAAATAATGATTATTACTTTAATAAATATTATTAATAATCAAATATTTTAAAAATATTTTAGGGCAGCAGCTGTGGCTGAAACTGCCTGGCTGAGATGGATGCTGCCCACGAGTGTGGCATTTATTGGCACGTTTGAATTGGCTTGTGAAGGGCAGGATTATGGGTGCAAACCAACTTTTTTTCTCCTTTATGACAGCTGATAAATAAATGTACAAGATTGTGGAGGTTCCCTACCTAAAGCAGCCGTGGTTTGGTAAACGCAGAGTAAATTTTGTTCATCTGTGGATGGAAATTGAGTGCTGGGCTGCATTTATGGTGCTGGGAGTAGCACAAGCCCCGTGATGGATAATAAGGGCGCTGGAGAGCTCCGGGGAGGCTCATTTACATGAGAGCGAGGGGCAATGGGCTTGCCAGGAATGAGAATTAAGAGGCTGCTATTGTGTGAGTTACAAAAGTGCTTCTCAGGTGGGAAAATCCCAGCCAGCTGAAGTTATGGGGAAAGGGGTGTAAAAAAGGCGTTTAAAGCGATTGTTGGCTTTTATTTCTCCTTTGACTTAGAATGAGGGAAAGCCTCTTTGTTTGTAGATACTCGGAAGAGGTTTTACTTATCCTTTAGAGAGCTGGGGGTTTGTTCTGCCTGTAAAGATCCTGACCACAGCCAGTTCTCCTGAAGAGAAGCCAGGTATTTACCTCCAGCGGGAAATCCAGGCTGTTTCCAAGACTTCTGAATTCCGTAGCCAGCTGGGAGGGAGGAATTTTGCCTGATAAATTCGTATTGTACGGGTACAATTTGGATTTGTACATGTTTATCTGTTGGGTGTCTGATCTCTTTTGCACTGCTTTGATAATATTGGTGAGTTTGAGCCTTGCCTTAGTTTGGTGATGCAGAATTTGGTGTCTCCATGGGCTCTGATAATCTGCAGGGCTTTTAATAGAGGTGACACTTGGCTGTGTCAGGTGGGTTATGGCAGATGGGAGGAATATAATTCACATAAATTCAGTGTTTGACATGAAATACAGCAGAAAATGCACTGAGTGTCCTCCTGCTGCAGAAAGAAATCACAGCCTGAATAAACTCATCTGGTTTTTTTCCCTGAGAAAAACGAGAAACTTGGAGAGTTGGGCTGGCAGTGAAAGCACCTCAAGGGAGGAATGATCCCTTGTAGAATAAGAGGCAGAGAGTGAAGATGGATCCATCAGCTTCTCTTGAAATGGAGGAGTTTGCTGCTTGTTATTTGATGGGGACATAAAAAAATGAACCAGACTGATATTCCCCACGCTGCCGTTGAGACCCTGTGAATTTATCACCACTTGTCACCTGAAATGGTGAATTAAGTGCAGAGGTGAGAGGTGTATTTTTTCCCCAGTGCTCCCAAGCTTCATTTAAATGGGGAATCTAAGGGTGGCTCTTTACAAATGCCAATTTTCCCTGCCTAGTGAGAGAAACAAACTCCTTCAGGGAATGATTTGCATCAGCCCTGACTTAGCTCCAGCCTCTGCTGCGCTTTGCAGCAATTGGCTTCCTCAGCTGAAATTAGCCCTGAGTGCTCCCAGAGGTGCCAGGTCCATCACATTCCTGAGGAACACTGAGATCCAGCGCAGGATCCTGCTGGGAAATGAATATTCCTCTGTCCTGAAGTTCTTGGTGCAGCTGTGTCTGAGGGGAAAGCACTGGGGGAGCATAAAGTGGGTTTTCCACCCTGGAAAAAATTGCAGGTCTCCCTGTTTATAAAATATATTTATCCTGTTTATAAAGTGAATTGATGCTGTTTATAAAATATATCAGTTGCCCATAATCCTGAGCTGTGCCTTGTCTCGACTGGAAGCTGCTGGAGCAATCCAGGGATTTAGAGGGAGCTCAGGCAGAGGCAGGAGTTGCCAGCTGACCTGGCAAGGGGCTGATCCAGAGGTTTATGTGGCTGTGTGGGGATGAGTGAACACCACGGGCTTCAATCAGGGCCGCCTGCAGTTAAACCTTTGTGTGTTCTTCACCTGGAACACCCCAATTTTTCATTATCAGCACAGATTTGCCACTGAGAAGAAGCAATCTTTTATCCCTGGGAGCTGAATGCTGGAAGAATGCTGAATTCTTCCAGTTGGGCTGGAGGAAGAAACAGTGAATGTGCCTTGCTGTGACTGTAAGGGTGCTTTTGGGAAGGGATTTATGCTTCCATGTGCTTTAATATTGCCAAAATACTTGTGGATCTCGGGCTCATCATCTTGGTTTGCTATCTACGAGAGTCATTTAGAGCGGGGAGGTTTCTGGGCTCCATTATCTACTTTTGGCCTTTAAAAAAAACCCCTGGAAAATGACCTGTTGTTGTAGCCTGAGCTGTCCGTGGTGCTGAAATCAGAGTTCAGGGGATTGCGGAGCGCGTTCCCGCAGTTTTTACCCGGGGAACAGCGCCGGGGGCTGCTTGCCAGGAATGCTGCAGGAATTCCTGCCCTGGAACGTGCTGGGACATCAGAGTGATGTGATGCCTTGGAGTGGCCATCTAGAACAGAGGGCAGACAGAGTTAGAGAATAAAGTGGGTGTGAGGGAAGATTCCTCACCCCTTAGGGTCCCTGCCGGCAGGGATTGTGGCTTTAAAGATAGCGAGACAGCACGATCAGGCGTGTCTTGGTAAATCAAAATGTTTAATAATGAAATAAACTGAGAATAATACAAATAAAAGAGTTAAGCCGAGCACAGCAGCGAGACAAGCTCATCCACCTGCTAACAAAACCCCCCAAATGCCCTTGGAGCCTTTTGTCTTCTCTCTTTTCTACTCGATGGTCCAGGATGGTTCCACTGACAACCTGCCAATAGAGACAGGTGCAGGTCTTGCAGACAGGGACAGGGTCCGATGGGTACCGGCTCCTTGGCATTGGGCCAATCCCTTCCCTCAAAAGTTGTTATAATTTAGACAAGAAAAG
>VZSR01000243.1:2685771-2710777 GCA_013398615.1 Brachypodius melanocephalos | reverse complement strand
GAAGAAAAGGAAAAAAAAGCAAACCAAACTAAACCCCAACACGGGTGCCCTTGTACCACAGAGGGATTGTTTTCTCTGACCAAAATGTGAAGACTTAACTACACTTTATATAGAGTTTATTTAGAGTTATGCACTAATGCATTCCGGTTTCTGAAAAATATAAAAACTAAAACCCTAAGGCATCAATTCTCTGAGGGCAGTCAGCAGAGCATCCCTGGGAGAAGGTGGGAATGGGGAAGGTCTGCCAAGTACTGCTGGTTGGCTGCTGAGGTGAATAAAATGGCCCAGGTAGTGCCATGCAGGAGTAATTTTATTTATATTGTTGAGGGAACACGTGGCATGAGATGGGGCTGCTCCCACTGCCCTGAACTTGGTGTAAATTTAATCCTGGATGTGCTGATGTCCCACAGATTAACAAACCTGAGCATCCCGGACATCCCCACCGCCAGTCTCCAGCTCTGTCCCCAGGATTTATGGGTGTTGGGAAGTGGATGGGAACCCAGCACTGCTGTGGCTGTCCTGAACAGCTTCTGAAGTCAGGCTGGCACAGCCCCTGTGCCTGAGGTGGGTGGAGAGGCTAAAAGGAAATATCTCCTCTAGCTGGAATAAAGCATCATTTTAAAAGTGAACGGGAGTCATCAGCACTGCCTTCCTGCTGCACTTTAATTGGATTGTACAAACAGCCCATAATTTGCAATGTCTGTTTTCCTGCTTGGCTTCTTTGTCTTTCAGCTCCCTTTTTGTCTGGTTTTATGGAGCTGTAATGTTCTGTGATAGTTCACATCCCTTCTCGTGACCTCAGCTCATGACAGATAAATTCTTACAAGGATTTGCACGAGATGAAACCAGACAGAAATTACATTCCTCTGTGTTAACATGGCCCTTCCGTAATTGAAATTAATTTGTGGTTAAGGCTACAAGAGAATTAAGATTTTCTGGAAGTAACATGAAGGGATAGACAGCTTTGTATGAATAGCACCTGCAATAATTATGTGTGAATGTCACAGAAGGGTTGGAGAACTTTTCTCTGTGTGGCTTCAGATTTGTGCAGTGATTTTCACATGGCCTCTGCTGGAGGATCTCGACATCAAAAGGGAGAAAAAGAAACAGTGAGGATTTTACTGTTTTTAATAGAATGTCCATTTTCTGCTGTGCTGGAGCACTTAAAATTTCTATTTGGGGCCATGAATATATTACTTTTAGATCAGAAAGAATTAATTGATGGATAATTACTGGGCTAGAGAGTGAAACACCTGAACACACTGAAACCCCTTCTCTCAGAACAATCACTGGCAGTCAGTCTCCTCTCCTTGTTAGCTTGGTCAAGTGGCCACGAGGAATTTCCAGCCATGAACAAAACCCTGCAGATGCTCCCCCTTCATTATTATTCACACAAACCTGTCTTTCCTTCTGCTCAGCTTTTCATGGTCCAATAAGCAGGACAGCACATCCTGGAAGGGAGCAGAGCCAGCCCAGCCCTCCATCCTTTCCACTTGGCTGGAATTCCTATAAATAGACAGAGCAAAGGCTCTGGCTCCCTCCTGAGCATTTGGGTTTTTCACCAGAGCTGCCTGATGTGCTCCTTGGGCCTCGGAGGGTTTCTTCCATGCTGCAATGTGTGGGTGTAAGCACAGGATGTGCCTAAAACTCACGGAATTATCCCAGTGAAAAATCAGCCAAAGGTCTGCGGGTGTCCCTGCCCTGCACAGCAGGGTAATTAAGAATGAAAAAGAAAGTGCCCTAAATCAAAAAATGATTTGGTCTCAAGTTTCTGGTGTTGGACAAAATTAGTTCGGAAAAAAAAAAAATAATGGCTTAGGTGAGGGCTGGCTGGAAGTGTCCAGTTGTAAGGTTTGGATTAGGAGTTGAGGGTCTGGTGAAAAGGCAAATCCCTTCTTTTCCCTCCTCAAAAGATGCACACACTTCTCCCAAGGTGATCTCTGTGCCAATCCATGCTGCACTGCAATCCATCACTGTGTTCTAAAGCTATTTACTGGAGATGACCTGACTCGTGTGCTCCAAACTTCCTCCTTGGGTTGGGAAACCCTCAAACCTCCCAGCTTTTAGCCAGGAAAGGATTCATTCAGCTTCAAGTGCCCCTGACAGGCTGACAAGTGCTCAGTGCTTTTATATCAGCTTATGGACAGCATTCAGTGCAATTCAGCTGCTGGAAGGACTCAGAGCTCTCTAGAATTGCATTTTTCTCGAGCTGATAAAGCAATAACATCTTGAAGGGGACTGGCTGCCCACAAACAAGCAGGGAGCAGCAAACCAGGTTGTTGTAGGGGCAGAACTCTGCTGCTTTTCCCCAGGATGAACCCCTCGCAGTGTGGAAATGCTTTCCCACCCCTCTGGCCTCGCTGTCCTGCTGCTGCACTGGAGAAAAGAGGCAAAACGCAACTGGTTTTCTCACCGGGGCTTTTTATCCTCCCTCGGAAGTGAAGCAGCTGGGAGGAGGCTCCCTCGGAGCTGTTCCACGGCGTTTCCATGGAAACCCCATGGAAACCCCCGGCTCTGCAAAGGGCACAAGCTGTGGGTGCCTCGGGGTAATTCTGTTCATGTGTTCCTGAGCATCATCCTGGGGCACCAGCCCATCCCTGCCATTGGTTGCCTTGGTGATGGCATTTTCCATCTCGTGGGCAACCACGGGCAGGTTTGCAATGCCAGGCAGAGATTTCTGCACCCCTTGGAACATCTGCTGAAATCCCAGGGCCACGGGTTTCTCTCTGAGCTGTTTCCTGCCTGATGGAAGTGCTCAGTGCCCTCAGAATGTGTTGAAAAATTCTCTTTCTGAAGGATGACTCCATTTAAGGGGTTACTCTCTGTCCTGAAAAATGAGACACCCGATGGGAAATTTGGTGTGTGGGTTGATTTAACAATTTCTCTGCTGTACTAAAAGCGTTAAGCACTTGCTTGAGTGCCTGAAACCTTATTTTGTCATTACATGTCAAAAGTATTGACAGATACCCAACTTCCCTTGATATGCAACAAATCTCTTCTCTTTTGATTCAATAAATTGCTTTTAGCCTGTTGGTTTTCCTCTGCTGGAGTTGCTGTGGCTTTATGGGGCACCATAACAACAAAAAGCACCAGCAAAGAGTTTTGCAGTCCACGGGGAGTCTGCCATAAACTCTGCTGTATTTGTAGGCTTTCTATATAAAGTGTAACACCCAGTAAAATAAAAATAAATGGTTGCTTGCTCTGAGTGCACTGGAGTGGAGGGGGAGAAGGGAAAAGGACATTTCTTCCCACTGAAACTGCAGCACTAATTTAGGGAGGCAGAAAGCATTGCTCAAGGTTTTTTGAGCTGGCGTCTTCATTTTAATGGCCAAGGGCAGTCTGGTGTTTCTTATTCCATTTTTTTTTCAGCGTGTTTGGGGGTGATGCCACTTCCTCACTTGTTTCATGCTGAGTTTTCTGGGGAAGGAGAGAGGGAAGGCACAAAATCCTAAACCCCAGGTGGTCTTCAGAGCTTTTTTGGCTGTTTTATTTGTAGGCATTTCCAGGTGACAGAGCTCCTGTGGCTGCTCTAAGGCAGCACTGAGCATTTTGAGACAGGAGTGAAAGGAAGGAGAGAAATTTGTCTTTCCAAACACACCATGGGTCTGCTGGGAGATAAAACCAGCACTGAGAGAGAAGGGAAAAAATGGGAAGGATCCCACTGATTGATGAAAGGAATGAGAGAGATTGGTGTTTCCAAACAAACTGTGGGGCTGCTGATAAATAAAACTGGATGCTGAGAGGTGGAAGAAACAATGGGAAGAACAAGAAATTCCACAGGAATTCCATCGATTGACACAAGGAAAAGAAAAAGGGGGGTACACATTAGAAGGGGTCTGTATTGGGTGATTTGGGAAGTCTGAACCTCTCAAGTACCTCAGCCAGTGGGAAAGAGAGAGGGAAATGTGGCTGGGAAATTGGGATAAAAAGGAGGCTGCATGCTCTAAAAATTTGAGAGACCCCAGGAGAAATGCCCCATGGCCTCTCCCTTTATCTATTTATTTATAAACTGGGAGGGTGGGACTTCATCACCTGAAGCTGTAATTGGACAATTAATCCCAATATGAAAATGGACCAAAACTTATAAAAGTGTGAAAACTCCTGACCCCTGGTCCATCTTGGGTGTAGCCTCTGCTGGGCTCTTTTACTGCCCAAACTGTAGCCTTTAAAATCCTTTTAATAAATCCCTACTTTATTCCTTTAACTCTGCTCAGCCTCTGTTCCAGGCAGCCTCTCCAGGCATCAAGCCCTGTGTGAATCCAGACCTGACTTCCTTGTGCAGCAGATATTCCTCCTTTTCGTGGGGAAATAACCATGGGAGGGGGTGTAAAATCCAGGCCAGGGAAGGGCAGGTTTGTTGGTTTTTTACAGGACTCTCACACGGAGGGACAACTTTCTCCATCTGCATTTTCCTGGCTCTGAGAGAGCTCAGCACTGGCAGGGCCCATTAATTTTTAATTTAGTCCTCTCTATGCTGCACTGCTATTGTGGTTTATGAGGATATTATGCTGGAACAGAGGCCTTTAAAACAGGATTTTAAAGTTTGGGAAAGGAATGGTTGTCATACATAATATGCACGTTGTAGTGGAAATGAGTGGGTATTTATAGCACAGCTAATATTAATTATTTTTATTGTGATGTCAGCCCTGCAGGTCAACTGAAGAGTAAGCTGCTGTGGAAGCCAGAAATCTCCAGGCATTAAATTATGTTAATATGAAATGTTGAAAAGTGGTTAATTTGTACTGCTGGTTTTGTTTAAAATGTTTTCCTGTATAAAGCCATATCTCCAGTGTGATAGATTATTGTTAGGAGGGATATAATTCAGCCCCATTAGAAGGGAAGCCCATGTGCTTTATGAAACCCAGAGCTGGGAGTCCAGCCTAAAATAAACAACTACAGTAAAACAACACTTTTTGAATGGCAAATTGCTATTTTTAAAATTGCTATCCACATCTCTCTGTCACTTGTGCTTTGTCAAGGCAATATGAAAATCTTCTTATTGCCTCCAAACTTTCACAAATTCCTGCAAGGGACATTTGTTCCCCCCTGCTTCATGAAAAAAAACCCTGTGAGGGGAAGCTGACAGCAGAGCACTGGCTGTGATTCTGTGAAGCTTTGGGGGGAAAGCTGGGGAGGATCAGGGGAAAAGCCCTGCAGTGCTTGGAGGAGCTGTTTTGTACCCACCGTGTGCTGGATCCCTGCAGGATGTGTGAGATTTTTTGAAGGTGTGTGTTATGTTTCAGAGGGAGAAATTGCTTCCCCTAAAATGTCCTCCTGAGCTCATAATTTCCTAAAAGCTCAAATTCTGTCATTGCCCTGCAATGGACCCCTCAGCTGCTCTGCCCTGGGTTTTTCAGCAGAGCTGACTGCATGGAAATGGAGACTCAATCGATCTTTAAATAATCAGAAAATGATTCAGCTTTGATCTGCTGAAGAGGAGAGTTAATGGATGAAGGTTTTCAAAATACCTGTGCTTTGTGTGCCTCAAAACTCACAAGGTGACAGTCTCACAGCTTTGGAGCCAGGGGCTTTTCCAGCCTCCTCTGCAGAATGTGCAAGGTGGGGAGCAGCTCCTGTAGAACTGTGACCTCGAACGGAGATCCTCAGTTTGGATCAGAGTGAGGACAAGGCTAGAGTTGTTTTCTCTGCCTCAGCATGAGAAAACACTCGAATGTGGAAATAAAGAGCACCAGGAACAGTTTAGACCTGGCCTGTTTGTGGGCACAATGAAGAACCAAGAACTTGAGGCAAGGCTTGGTCTGTGCTGTGCATTGCCTGAAGAGCTTCAGGACCAGCTGATTGCTCTCGCTCTTGAAAAGGCTGCTGCCAGAGATGGTGACTGATTTGAGAGGCTCATGCAGCCTGAAAATTGCAGCATCTTAAACCCCTGAAGCCTCCCTCCTCTGCAAAAACACGAAAAGATAATGAAAACTTGATGAAGCGCAGGAGGAAGTTCCTCGTCAGCACACTGCAGCGGTGGGGAATCGGATTTTCACAGCTCACTAACCCCTTAAGTGTTTAATAAATCCAAGAGATCTGCTCCAAGGATAAGGTGGCCCTGGTATCTGAGCAGACAGACTCTACCTGCTGTCATCTTTCTTAAAGCTGACCCTGCTCAGCAGGACCAATTACCCAGCTAACAAAGTGGAGACAAGTGTCTCCTTCCGTGCCACCCTGTCCCTGCAGCTGGAGGCGTTCTGGTTGCCATGGCAATATTGCTTGAGATCCTGAGATAAGAATAGGGGATGGAGGCTTTCCTCCTGCTTTTCTGTACGGATTTTCCTGCTTATCCATGTGCTTCTGCACGGGCAGGCTGAGGGATGGTCTGCTCCAAGCAGCAGTGGCCACTTGCTGTGGTAAATTGGCAACTTGGAAGCGTGGTGGGTGCTGAGGGCAGGTTGGTGACTGAGTTTCTGTGCTGCACAAGAGAGCTGACCATGAATACCCACAGGAAAAGGCTCCTTTGTGCAGAGAAACCACATCCCAAGCCTGCCCAAAAATCACTTTTTAAGCTGTAGTGCCTTGTGCAGGTGACACTTGCTCTGCGAGTCGGGGTAAGAATTCCTGTCTCTCCACCCTCAGATGCTCCTTGAGGAATTCCTGCTGGCCATTGATTGGTAGTTGGTTGTATGGTGGAGTTTTTTAGTATGTGTTTTTTTTTTTTTTTTTTTTAAATTAGTGAGATTAAAGTTTTTATTTTTAGGTTAATTTGTAATTATCTTTAAAATTTTAGGGTGTTTTAGTTTTTTTTCATATGGATGCATTGTGTGATGAGAGTAATTTATTTTTTTCATGTGGTATTGGTGGTATGGTGGGTAGAGGGAATTTTTGTTTTGGGTATTTATTTTAGTATTGGTGGTTGAGGTGTTGAGATCTGGGCAAATGAGGATTTCAAAGCTGAGATCCTTCCCAGGAGAGGGCAGCTGATGGGACCAGGCCATTGATGTCCCAATCAGCTGCTGGTGACACTGTCGCCCTTGGTTTTGCATGTTTTACTTTGCCTTCTGATGTTTTCCTACACCTCCTGATGTTTATAGAACTTGGAGCTGAGTTCTCACACTTTCTCTTGTAAACAAAGAGATGTTTACATATTTGTCCTCTAGGAGGAGTTTCTTGAGTGATGGTGATATTCACCAACGAGACTGAAAAGGTGGAGACACCTTTGACCAATCTTTGGTCCTTCTGTACAGTTGTAGATATATTGGAGTCAGAATTTGAAAAAACAGAGATCAAAGAACATTCCTGCTGACCTTGGGCCTTGCCCTGTCTTGTCCTTTCATGTCCTATTGTGACATGACACCTCAGAACTGACCTCGGGGGTGAGCTGCTTGTCTCTCCACCCTGGAGAAGCCCTCTGGAATGTGTGCATTCGTGCTTTATTTCTTGGAGAATTTTCCTCTTTCCAGTTTCAAGTTCTGAGCCAGGCTTCAGCTTTTGAAAGCTCGGAGACATTTTTTGGTGTTTGAAAAATATTGATCAAAAAGGGCAACTCTAAAGTTTTCCCCTCGTTTTTTACAGCCTGGCTGCCTACACAGAATTATGAAAAGCCCGAACTTATTTTCTGACAGCTTGGCTTGCATCTTTGAGCAATCCAGCAAAATTTGAGACAAGTGGAACCAGCTTTGATGCAGGAGGTCCAGGACTGGCAGCCAGCCTGATTTATTGATATTATTGTTTAGGGATCTTAGGAAAAAATCGTGTCTGACCTTCTTGTCTTGGTTTTCTTAGTCAATATTAAAAGTACTGACTGACCTTGACTCATTCAAATCTGGTTAACGTGCCTCAGCCGAGGGAGGATGAAAAATTCCATGTCCTGATGTTGCAAGCAATCAAATTGTCTCAAACCAAGATGACTTTCTCTGCATATTTTGTGCAGTTTTATTCTTTTTTTGCCCTGTCAGAGCAGTGATTGATGACCATCCCTGTTCAAGCCTGGCTTTCCTAGGGCTCAGCTCTTACAGCTGCCCTTGTGGGTCAGAGCAATCCAACGTGGTCCAAATAATTCCTGATTAAACTGGCCAAGCTCTGCCTCAATCCTAAAAAGATTTGGATAAATCCTAACAAACAGGCTCTGGTTCTGTGGAACTGGGTTCCAAGTATTTTGTTTTAACAATTTCTCTAAGAAATAAAGCATTTGTGTCCTTTGGGGATGTGAGACGTTGCTGTGTGAGGGCACAGACCTGGAATGGCAGCAGCAAGGCATTGATTTGCATACAGAAGGCAAATCCTTTACACAGTGCAGATAATGCACATTGTAAAACAGTTACAATAACATTCACTGCAGCCATGAAAACAATTTTACAGCAGATTAAACACACTTAGAAAAAGGGGAAAGATGAGTGAGAAGGCAACGCTGACACTAAATTAGACTTGAGTCAGCAGCAGTGAGAGAACAGAGGAGAAAATGAGAAAATGTTCCATCTGTCCTGCTGTGTTGGTTTTTTTTATCCCCCAGGCCAACTCCATTCTGTGCTCACCTATTTTGTTGAGTTGGGAAGCTTTGGTGCTCTCTGAGATCATGGTAATGAGTGAAAAATACTGGAATTGAGGTGAGCATTGCCTGGAATGGTGCTCAGAGGGCAAATCAGTGGCACAGTTCTGGACGAAGAGTGGTTTAGTGGGTTTGCTCTTCCCTCTCTGTCATGTCAAACAACCTGTGAGTGCTGGAGAGCATTGGAGTCATGTTCCAGTGCCTCACTGAGCCCCTGGTCAGCACTGTGGAAGTATTTAAGGTGCATTGTTGTTGCTGGTTTACACCACAACGACACAGACTCCAAACATTAGAAGGCTGAAAATTGACTCTTTTATTTCTGGGATTTGTCTCCTTTTCATACTATTTTACACAGATCAATTTGATTGGTGAAACAAAAGCAAACTTTTTCAATCACCTTGGTCAAACCAGAGGGACATCAAAGAGAAATCCCTCCCGAGAAAAAGAATGCACAACATATGTACAAAACATAAATATTTGTCCTGTTTACAGAAAGTTCCCTGGGAAAGGAATTTTAGACACCAAAACATCTCAGGCAAGGAACTAGGGCGACACATTTCCCTGCAGGTGAATTGTTTGTGTGAGGCACAGAAGCTCAGCAAAATGCTGAATTTTGATCCACATAAGGTCTTGAAAAAACGAGGTTTTTTGCCATTGTAAACCCATTGTGGGATTGTAAACCACACTTTTGGATTTCTGGATGATCTTCTAAATGCTGTTTTTTGCCTCCAGGCTCTGGATCACATCGGCAGAGGGGTCCCACGGTGCAGAGGAACCAGGAGGTGCTGGAGGCCTGGCACTGCTGAAGGTTCAGATGAAATTTGGGAGGTCAAACACATTTGCTGCAGCTGCTTGGCTGTGTCTATAGAATTTTCATTAATGAGCCGTCGCTTCTTGACTTTAGATGTGTTTGTGATGGTTGATTATGCAGGATTATCTTCTCGCAGCACACAGGCACCTGCTAAAGAGGGAGTAATCTTGTTAGGAGGCAAATCTCATCTGATCGTTAAACACGGTGTGCTTACAACCCACTTGTCAGCTCTGCTTAATTCAGCGTGCAGGGCTCTGTCACAACGGCTATTGATTCATGGGGATTGCTTGGCATCTTTGGAGATAATGATCTCGGTGTCTGACAAGCTGCTGGGCCCTTTCAGGAGCTGAGCTGGTCACAAATGCCACGGGCTGTGGTGGCTGGGTGACTTTGTGGCGTTTCCTGGCTCCTCTGAGCCTTCCTGGGCTGCTCCTCCTGCTCAGGGGGTTTAGGACAACCCTGCTGGGGTTCAGGCTTGGGGTGGGTGGCAGTGAACAGGGGGTTCTTTGCTGGTTTGCATCCCACAAACCTTTGGAGGACATCAGTGGCTTTTGTCCCATAAAGTCTCTGTGGGATGAGGGTCCAGGCGTTGTTACAGCAAATTTGTGTCTGCTGATGTTATAAGATGTTATAAGATGTTATAAGATGTTATAAAATGTTATAAGATGTAATAAAATAAGGTAAGATGTATAAGATGTTGTAAAACATCTGCCTCAAATGATGTGTTTTGTTTGGAGCTGTGCCAAAGTGGTGATGGTGATGCCTGGAGAGGCTGCCTGGAACAGAGGCTGGGCAGTGCCAAAGGAATAAAGTAGGGATTTATTAAAAGGCCTTCAAAGGATGCACCTTGGGCAGTACAAGATCCTGTAGGGGATGAGGATGGATGAGGGGTCAGGAGTTTTCACCCTTTTATAAGTTTTGGTCCATTTCCATATTGGGGTTAATTGTCCAATGATAGCTTCAGGTTCTGCAGTCCCACCCTCCCAGATTGCTCTCCTTATTCCCTGTTGTCTGCACTGAAGTGCCTCCCTTGAGGATGTGGAAGTTGTCCCCTGTTGTCCCCATGCTCGTCCCTGCTCAGGGTACAACCTGTCACTTCTCTTTGTGAGGCTCCCTGCCTTTATACTGGCGTGAGTTTATTCTGATGGAAGTTTGCAAAAAGTTCCTCCTCCTGTAGGATGAGAGCAGGTGAAATGAAAGTCAAGAAGTTGATTCTATCAAGATCATCTGGGATTTTCCGTCCTGGCAGATTCATTACTTCCAGAAATGATAACTGATTGTATCTGAAGAGGTGAGGGGGAGAGCGATTTAAATCGTGTCCGTTACCTGTCAGCAAATAATGCTGTGTGCAGCTGTGAGGAGTGAAAGGAGTGCAGCTGACACTCTTGTAGCCTCTCCTGTTTGACTTTTCAATGACAGCCACCATTTGTGCTATTTTGTTTAACTTTTCGCACATCTATGCCCCATGGAAATTTCAATTATCATGACTGGAGGGAGAGGTACCTGTGGAATGTGCACAGCAAGTGCTCCTGGATAAGGGAGGCAAGTGGAACAATTCGTTACACATTAAATTTTGCAATCACTGAAAAACCTGGCCTGGTGCAGTATTCTGATCTGTTAATCACATTTCTACATGGCAAACAGCTTTCTGGAGTACTGTTTGCTCTCTATCTCAAAGCAAATATGTATTTTTGATTTGAGAATAATTCCAGGTTTAAGTAACTTCTGCTTCCCTGTTAACCAAAGTCATTGCTGTTAATTAGTCATGGGCAGAGATGAAATATTTATTTCAGGGGGTGTTTGCTCTAATTTCACTTCTTACTCTGTCCTTGCATGAGTGTTTAGGGCTGAGGCTGGAGGAGAGGCATAGTTCTTGTAATCTGTAATCAAAGCAGACAAAACCTGGCTGAAAGAGCCACCAAACCCCCTGGAATTCCCAGTGGAATGTGTCTGTCAGGCTGTGCAGCAACTCTGGAATGGCTCTGCGTTGGTAACAGGAAATTCGGTGCCTCCAATGAATTGTTCAGCTGGGGAGTGTCCGTGGTGTTACAGCAGAGGCCACTTGACTTCTCTGCAGTTTGTTGGTTTTTTTTAATGTGCTCTCCTAGTCCCTGTCCAGCCCTGTTGACTTTCCAGGTTTTAGGAATTTATTGGGTTGGGGTTAGACTGTTCATTTTCACCTGTTACACATGCACACAGCTCCATGTAGGACATGGTGAAAGCCTTTCCTGACCTGAGTGGAGCTCCCAGGAGCTCGGATTCCATCCTGACACCTGCCTGTTATCTTGAAAATTCCACTCCGAAAATTCCATTCTGAAAATTCCATCCTGAAAATGCCATCCTGAGATCTGCCTGCCATCCTGAAAATTCCATCCTGAGCCTGCCTGCCATCCTGTAAATGCCATCCTGAAAATGCCATCCTGAAACCTGCCTGCCATCCTGAGACCTGCCTGCCATCCTGAAAATTCCATCCTGAAAATTCCTTCCTGAGCCTGCCTGCCATCCTGAAACCTGCCTGCCATCCTGAGACCTGCCTGTTATCCTGAAAATTCCATCCTGAGCCTGCCTGCCATCCTGCAGGACCGCTGGGCCCTGCCTGGGAGCTGATAAATCCCATTTATCCATCTGTTCCTGTGTGTGTAACCTGCCTCCCTGCTCTCTCCCAAGTTAAAATCCTGTGGTGGTGCTGTGAGGCTCATTAAGAACTAGGGCTTGGAATATGTTCCAAGATTTTTATGGGAACGGCTCTCAGCAGTGTGGAGAGGTCGTATTTTGGTTGATTTCCTTGTGAAATAAAATGCAGAGTAGCTTGTGCTCGGGATTTTGGGGGTGTAAAACTTGTTTACAATGTGTGAAGTTTATATGCAGTTTACTTTTAGAGGTTTTGGGGCTGAATATTAATAGAGAAATAGTTTACCTTCTAGGTAGTGGAGTAAAAACATCATTAAATTTTTGGAGAGGGACAGTTTTTGTGCAGAGGGTTCTATTTTCTGCCAGCCTAAAATGTCCAGAATTTGGGGTAGAGACTCTCTCAGTGCAGCCGAGCAGATTTTTTTACTTCAATCATAGCAATCTCCTATAAAATAAACCCCCTGGCAAGCCAGAGGGTTCACTGGATTAAATACCTGGCAGCTGTTTAATTAAATGGGATTTCTGGGAACAGAGGTGCACATGAAATTAGACATCCATGTGAAGGGTGATGGATTTGTAAAACCTACAGAACAGAAATGCTGGCAGACATGGCAGCAACAGGTAGGACAAAGTTCTGCTGGTAATGTTTTTAGGAGAATTTAGCTCATTTCTTGTGGGTTGGACGTTTCTTGGCAGGAGAGAACGGGGAATTCTAAACCAAAGGCTCCTCTGTAGCTGCTGGGCTGCTTCCCTGGGAGCAGAGCCGCTGTGTCTGCTCCTGCTTTGCTCCATTTTTGAAAATTCCCCTGGCAGGTGTGGCAGGTGTGTGGGTAGCTCTGCCCTGGGTTCAGGGATGGGGAATGTTTCCTGAGGAGGAAGGGGCTCCATCTGTTCAGGAGAGCTGTGCTGAGCTCTGCCATCCTCATTACAGAGGACACTCCCTCCCCTTCCCTGCACGGAATACAAAACTCCACCATTTATTAACAGAGCCGGGGAGGGATGGGGACAAGGAGGAGCATTTTCCAAGGCAGGGATAAAAAGGGGATTGTCACTGCTCTGCATGGCAGTGCTGGGATCCTCGAGGGACACTCTGACCTCCTGGGGAAAGCAGTTCTAGCTTGAGATGCTGAAAATTCAGTCTCTGAAAAACTGGGGAATATTCCATGGGTTTGCAGAGCAGAGAATCCTGAGTCCTGCAGTGACAAGGGGAGGTGCTGCCAGGAGCTTGTTCCTCTGGGCTGCTCAAACTGCTTTTGATGTTCCCTGGCCACATCCACCAGCTTCATCCGGAGCAAACTGACACACAGAGGGTGATTTAATGTTTAATATTTCATCCCACTCCTGCTTTGGATGCCAGTAGCACAACGTGGGATAAGGAGAGAGTGCTGGAACAGGAGGAATAGATAAAAGCTGTTCTTTTCCTGCCCTTGGGGGGTTTTTCCAAACACAGCTGTTGAGCCCCCAGAAGTTTTCTGACAGCTGCTTTGCACTTGTTCTCTTGTAAGCCGTGTTTACAGTTCAGCACTAACACTGAGAACTCTTGTTTCATGTGGAATATTTTAGATTGAAAAAAAAAATATTTGAAAGCATCACCTAACTTCACATGTGAAGCAGGATTCCACAGCAGGATTCCACAGCAGGATTTCCTAGTCCAGAGATAAAAAATGCCATTATAGGCATGAACTGGCTGGTGAGAAGGTGGTGGCTGAGCTGGGGAGGTTTTTTTTCTGCTCTTTGGCCTCTCAAGTTGCTCTGTTGTGCTGGAGGATGATGCTGTGGCTGGGGACCAAATGTGTCTCCTGTGCACACCCCTGCAGCAGGGGTGCTCAGACTTGTAGGGAAAACAGTTTTCAACTACATCTGGTGTATATTTCTAGGTGTATCTGGTATTTTGACAGTTGTGAAAGTGGTTTCTGTATCAATGTTGGGTTTTTTGTGTCAATGGGCTTTAGGGCCCTTTCCTATAGCCAGGAAAAATAAAAAACGTTTCTGCTGAGTGCAAGAGCTGCATCCTCCAGAGCAGAAAACAGGGGAGGCAAAAGGGGCTGCAGCTCTGAGCCTCTGCTGAAATGCAGATAATTGTCCTCTGTGGCCAGTAGAACTTTCTGGAGGAACAAAAGCTTTTGAAGTCCCCCACTCCAGGCAGTGATCTGGGGTGAGGCTGAGCTCAGGGGATCTCGGGCAGTCCTGGGGCATCAAAAAGGCAATTTGGCAGCTCTGATGTGCTGCCTTCGAACCCCACCTGCTATGGAAACAGTGGTTTGGAGAGAAGATTGGTTGTGAAATGTTAATTAGTGCTGGATATTGAAGGGAAATAGCCAGGGTGGATGTTTGCACCTGCTCTGGGGAGTGAGGAAAGGGAAAGAAGGGAATAATTTGGAAGGAGGAGAGGGAAACCAACAGACTTCTTCTGATTTAGTAACTCTGAAGCTCATTTCTCTGACTGAGACTTTCCTAGTGAAGTTTTGATATTCTCTGCAGTGTTCAGACCCAGCTTTTCCAATTAAGTGATGAGAAATAAGAATATTTGAGGGCATGTGTATGTTTATACCTGGACAAATAACAATAAAAAACCCACCCCAAAACACACCTGCCTTTATCCTTTCTAATGTTTTGAAGGGTAATTAAGTGCAAAGGTATCAAGATGCCAAATATCACAAAATTGAGGCAGGAATTTTGGGTTAAGGGGTACAGAAAAGGCAGTTTATGTATGGCAAATGAAAAATCATCATCATCTGGCCACAGAGGGCTGAACATCTTTCCCCTCACCATAGCCCAGCTTTGTGGCACTTAGTGAACCTGAGATGTTTGGCAGGGCTGGGGAGAATTTATTTAAGTGCAATTTTATTTTCAGACTCCTTTTTGGCTGTTTTTGACACCTCCTGGCAGTTTTCCTAAGTGCTTAAACTGCACATTACAGCGAGGAATGTTTTTAAGCAGCTCCACATTGAAATTGGGTGAGGCTTATTTACTGTTTGACTCCTGCCTCTGACAGCATTTATTTCTCCCAACGATTTCTGCTAAATTAGTTATTTTTCAGTTGGATTGAGCAGGTTCCCACACTTTCATCTCCTGTTCCATTTGCATTTCCTTTCTTTCCTGGCAGTGCCAATCTCAGAGCTCCCTGGGTAAAATGATGATTTCAGGAGCCAAATGTTGCCTGCCGTGGTTTGTGCAGCAAAAGGGGCAGAAAAGCAAAGGGGGCTGAGGAAAACCTTGAAGCTCTTGACTGACACAGGCAGCTGGAGGAGAACAACAACTTTGTTTCATTTTAATCCTTGTTTTCTAACAAGAGTGTATTGATGAAGCAGAGGAGAGAGACACAAACCCAAATCTTGGTATTTCTGCAAAGAGGTTTTGTGTTGCCTGGATTAAGAGCTCTGAAAGGCTTTGAGATCCTTATTTCCCATTTTCCATGAGAAAAATGGAGTGGGCAGAGATGCTCAGACTTCATCTGAGTGGCAGGATTTAATTTCCAAGGAGAGAGGGAAGCTATTTCAGAATGGTTCTCCTCTGGGACTTTAAAAAACACCTGATTTGAGCTCCTTTTGCCCTGGATGTGAACTGAGCAGAGGGAGCTGGCTGTGTTTGTATACTTGATTTAGATTTTTGCTGCTTTTGGAGCTCAGAGCTTAATTCTTTAGCGAGCATTCAAATAGGAGGGCGATTAAAACAACCCAGCTAATCCACAGTGGCCTTCCTTTTGCCTGCCAGCACTCAGGTATTGCTCTTGTGAGGAAGAGAAGGAAGATCCTGGTGCTGAAATCAGGAATCTTCAGTTCTTGGGCAGTATTTTTGGTCTCTTTCTCCCTTGGCTTTGGCTGTTGGACAAGAAATCACTTTGGTTCTCTAGGTTTCGTGTCTGTCTCTTGCTCACCTGGTTAATTTGTGTTTCTGCTATGGAATTGCTGTAATTCAGATCCCTCCTGTGTTGATGAATCTACACCTGTAGAATTTGTTTGCCTTTGCCAAAAGGAATCTGTCTTTATTTATATTTGTGCCTGTCAGCTGAAATACAGCTGAAAAAAACAGAGGATTTCAGGGCTGTTTCATCATTTGTGCTACAGCTGAGACTCTTAGAAGAGCTTCTGCCTCTTTAAGCCTGCTCCGCTTAGCAGAAGAATATTCCAAGTTTTGACCGAGGAAAATTCCATTGGTAATTGGAAGTTTGCTTCCAAACAATCAATAACAAATGTCATAAAGCACCAATCTATTCAGGAAATTAATTGGAGATACTTAGGAGAAATTAATAATGAATGTTCAAGTGATCATTCCTTTTTAACCTTGCAACATTATCAAGACAAAGTAAACATCAGAGGAATTATAGTAAAGCAGACAAACTGTGGGGGAAATTAAGTATGCAAACGAGAGAACTGCATAAATCTCCATGTTATTAATTGGGGGAGAGTTCCTGAAGTTATCATCTGGGCTGAATATTAAGTATCATAAATAAAAATGAAACGCAGAGGTGCTCTGTAGGGGGAAATGGGAGGAAGCATTGCAGGCATCCCTCAAAGGATTGCAGCTTTTCCTGGTGGTGGATAATGAATGTGATGGGTGTGATGCTTTAAATGGATCCTGTTTCCTGTGTATGCTGAAAAAAAAGGAATGATCAAAGCCTGGAATAACCACAGCGAGGAACTTTCCATCAGAAACCTCTCTAATTGCACAGCCATTGTGTTTTACCTCCTACAACCCCCAGCTTTTCTGGAGGAATTTTAGCTCAGAAGCAAGCAGGTAATTCACATTCTGACTGCCTTCTGAAAATGGCTTCAGGACGTGCTCTAAATGTTCTTCATGCTGAAATTTCAGAAGTGCTTCAGGTGCCTAAAGCACTTCAGCAAAATTCTCTGACTAAGAAAACATTTATTTGACCATCCCCTTATTTGAGCTCGTGTGAAGTGCACGTTTTACAGAGGATTTCCACTCAGAAATCACACTAAATAAAGATGTGGAGAGCATTTTAAGTGATGCTGGTAAAGCAGTTTAGAGCTGTTATTTATGCTGTTCACAGCTTCATCCCCTCTGGTAGAATTCAGATGCCTTAAACACAAGCTATGTTCTATAACCTTCATACATGCAATTTTATCTTCCCTAATGTCATCAGGTACTCTGAAAATAGGTGAGAACACAGTTTGATAGCTGCTAAAACTCCTGAGATCAAGAGTTTAGCTGAATGCCTCCAAAATGAGTCATAAAATTGCTGCCAGTTGTTACTGCAGTGAAGTTTTTTGGGATCTTCATCAGCACAGTTGAGGAGTTGGCTAAAAAGCCACCAGTGGCACCTCAAGAGCTGTTTCTGAATCTCCTCTTCATGTATCTCGTCACTTTCTCCCTCTTTAAGGCACAGAAATGTTTGCTGAAAAGCCCATTTATTTAATTTTGTGCTCAAGCTGCATTATTCATGAGGCAGCACATCCCCGGTTTATCACCTCCGAACAACGTTCTGCAGATGCTCATTGTCAGGTGTCCAATGATGCCCCTCCTGTGCTCAGAATTATTTCCAGCTGGTAACAGTCTGAAATTGGTCCTGCCTTAACCCACGAGTGCTGTAGTTAGGTGAGGGTTTAGTCTTAGTCCTGAAAATTCAACAGGAGGGATCTGTGCTCGTAAATCAGAGCGAGGAGGTGAGTGGAGATTTTCAGGACTACTCTGAACTTGTATTTGCCTTGAAATATGTTGTTTTCAGCTTGAAAATCACCCTGCAAATTCATGATGTCTGTGATGCCTCACAACTGCTGTTAAATCTCCACACAATATGCATTTTGTTCCTCTTTTCCAATTAAGGCTGAGGCATCACTTCCATTCTTCCCAAGCAGTTATTGAAGAACTGAACCTGCCAAATGTATGGCTCAAAGTGTTTGGGGACATCTTTCTGGCTTTATGCATTTCCCTGAGGGGAAAAAAATTGCTTTTGTGAGGAGTATTCCAATTGATTAAACAGGAAATTAATGTGGGGGTATGCCATCGTAAGTGTGAAGAGATCAAATTTCTGCTGTCTCTTTTTTCATTATGAGCTTGCAAAATGAGAGTGTTGGGATCTTGAGGGAAGTGACAGCAGGGAGGGTGGAGAGGGAATCCAGGAGGGACCTTCTGCTCAGAATCCCTGAGATATGAACCTCTTCCCATCTTTTTTCAGTGATTTCAAACTTCCCTTGGACACAGCCCCTCATTTTCTCCCACTCCAATGAGGAAAAACGGAAATAACTCAGCAGGTTGTTGACTAAACCTCGCCCGTTGTTTTGCACTTTAAAATTGTGTCACAATTTTGGTTTGTTTCTGCTTTGATAGGAATAGTTCAGAATGGATATTCTATTTATTTCTTCATCTGCTCAGGGAGGCCAGACAGCTTTGGGGTGGCATTAAAATTCAGGTTAAAAAGAGTCAAGTTTGTAAGTGAGCTGCTTGCTGGACAATGGCTCCTCTTGAAGGAAAACACCAGGCACTGCCAGTGAGAAGAAGCTGGAATACCCTTTAAAATATCCCAAAAAACTTTCCCCCATGGTTATGAAATGTCGACTCTGTGGAATCCTCATTTTGTTCCCAATTCCAGGCATTAAAAATGATGCAGAAGGAGATGAGCTCTGACGGTGCTGCCAACACCTTGGAGAAGACACTTCTTAATTTTCCTTTCTGTCCACGGACCCGGAGCCTTCCTGAGGGGATGGAGGAGTGGATATTCCTGAAGAATAAAAGCTTTTGGAGCTGAAATGTAAGTGGTAAAATTTCACTCTGGATTTACAAATTGAACTTTGGGAAGCTCAAGTACTTTCTCTTCACATGCCCTCATTTTTGCCCAGTGGCAGGAAAAAAGCTTTTGGTTTGTTTTCTTTTTTCGACAGTGATCATTTTCTGCAGCTCAGAGAGCTGGGTAATTAACAGTTTCAAGATTGTGCCTGAACACCTGATGCTTCTCTGCTGCACAGCCAGAGCTGTACAGCTGCAACTCTTAACAGTTCCTTTGGTTCCCCCCAAGAAAATCTGTTTTCATCACGGGAAATTATTTCCTTCCTTGTTTTTGTAAGGGATGAGACCCCCTGCTACCATTTCTGGGATAATTGGCTTCTCCTGTGACTCCTTTGACACAGAGTGGTTATGGCAAGGCTGAATCTTTCTGTCTCAGCTCCAAAAGTGCTGTTTCCTGCATGGTTTATTTGCCTAACATCCTCTTTTACTGTTGGATTTAGTAGACATGTTGAATGTCAGCTGATCCCTTCAGAGTCCAGCTCGTTTGGGATCTGGCCTCTGGTTTGTGCTGGGTCCAAATGAAGTTTTTAATGTAAAGTTGAGCGGGTTTGGTTTTTTCCCCTTCTGAAAATTGAAACATCATCCAAAGAAGCACAAAAACACCTCAGGGAAACACAACTGAGAGCTGGGAGACTTGGGGCTTTGAAATAGTTGCATTTCCTTTAATTTTTGCTGGATTTGTAGCCTGGTGTGGGGTTTCCATCAGGGACTCACGGTACAGATGAAGCTGCCCTGAGAAGTGGCATCGTTTCTGGTCAGTGATTGCAGCTTCAGACTGTGGCACATCTTCAGAAGGGGCCAAAATCCCCTGGTGAGGGGCTGAGGCAGAGGTGTCAGCCTGACTTCATCCTGAATTCTTGCCATGAGTGAATGTTGGATCTGGGAGTGAGGCTCAGATCTCCAAAACCCTGAGCACTCATTCACTCCAAACTGAGAGTGGTCATGTTCTTGACTCCAGGCTCTGCTCCATCCTGGTGTTTTCCCCAGAAAACCTCACAGATTTGTGCAAAACTGTGTCCCCATGGCATAGCAAAAGAGACTCCTCTTCCTAAGCAAATTAAAGAAAGATCTTAAGAAGTGGCAAACTGACTAAAAATCCCATATTTTGTCTCCCTGCACTGTCAGTGGGAAAGAAAGAAGGGTTGGGGTGGAGGGAAAGGTGTTCTGAAGATTTATTTTAGTTCTCATTATCCTCTTTTAATTCTGTTAATATTTTTTTTTCTTTATACCTTTTAAACTTTTGTGCCCATTTTGCCCTTGAAGCGTTTTTCTTCTCATCCTTATCTCACCCCACGATTTTTCTTTCCCTCTCCTCTGCTTAAATATAGAAGAGGAAAATGAGTAAATTATTTCTGTGGGTGCACTGGCATTTGCCCAGCATCAACCTGATGCCTTGGGAAGGCTGAGCTGGAACAGAAGCTGGACAGAGCTGGAGAATAAAGCAGAGATTTATTGAAAGGACTTTGGGATACACCTTGGGCAGGACAAGAGCCTGACCAGGGCTGCACCCAAGGTGGACCCAAAATGGGCACAAAATGGGCACAAGATGGACCTAAAATGTTCACAATAATGAACACAAAATGGTCACAAAGTGGACAAACTGTCACGAGTTCTCACACTTTTACAAGTTTTGGTCCATTTGCATATTGAGGTTTAATTCCAGCTCCAGGTTCTGCAGTCCCATCCTTCTCGTTCCTCCCTTCAAGCCACCCTTGGTTGTGCTTTTGGGCTGAAAGTTGTCCTTGGTGTGCAGCAGGAAAAGGATTTGTTTTGTGTCCGTGCTGTGTGCAGAGCTGAGTGACCCTGACTGTGAGCTCAGAGCTGCACCCCTGGGCAGCACAGAACCTGAAACACATCAAAGCTCAAACTTAAAGGCATCAACCCATCACAAAGTGCTCAGGACTCGAGTTCTGCAGTGGAGAGATGCGACATTAAGTAGATTACTCTCGAGTGCTCCCTTTCTGCTGCACTGGAACAGAAAACAAAAAATCCTTCCATTTTCAGAGCCTTCTCCCCAAGCTCTTCTCCCAGTCCCTTTGCTGGTGGTGCTGGCCAGTGTAATCCACCCCTGAACTGCCTTGCCAGAGGGGAGAGAAGGGAACAAAAAGAATTTTAATCGCTCCACACTTGAAATAAATAGGGCAAGGAGACCAGCTCCTTTTTAATGCCTTTATTAAGATCAGCTCTTTTAACATCAGCTCTTAGTGGGGGCCGTGAAGGCTGCACACACCACTGCCGGTGCTCCCGATAGACGGCGCAGAGGAGGAGATAGTCAGCTTCGCCTAGTGGCAAGGCTGGGAATCCCTTCCTCGTGAGAGTCCCTGGGATGTTCCGACGGCTTGTTGTAGAGTCTAGGGGATCCATGCTGACAGAGCACCATTTAAGTTAGGGCGACAAGACCCAAAGTCTCAGCAGGCAGCCCGATGTCCTCTCTCCTCACCAGTGCAGTCTGGAGTCCCGTTTGGGCCGTGGCTCGTTTGTTTTGGGGGGTTTTGGGGTGTTAATCCACTCCCGGCTGGACCCTGAAGCCCCTGGGACTCGTCTTCATTTCCATGTAGGAGGGGTCATGCAGCAGAGGTTGAGGCGATACCTGATACCCACTCCCGATACCTGATATCCACCCCCCCCCGACACAGGAGGGAGTTAATTAGCATATGACAGAGACAACACTTCAGGGAGGCAACCACATTACCATACCAATGGACTTTTGGCTGAGCGGCTGTATAGCTTAACAGCCTTACTGAGAAGGCACTGATTTTAGGGATTTTTATTTCTTACACACTCATCCTGTGCTCCCCTGTGACCCAGCAGCAGCACCTTCGTGTGTCTGCAGAGACAGAGGTGACCCAGGGGCTCTTATTGATGTCCCTGCTTGATCCCAGCCTGTGGCAGGTCAGGCAGGCTGGAAGATCAGGCACAAAGTGCTGCCTGTCTAATGAACGCATTCAAATGAGCTCAAATTAAAGCATTAAGCTCTTCCCCCCCGAAGGTTCTGTGGGTTTTTTTGGTGGTGGCTGTTGTTAAATTGAAGGTTTCGACAAAAGCGAAGCCATTAGCAGGGCTTTGACATCGGTCCCGAAAAGGATGAAGGGGAAGGATGGG
This sequence comes from Brachypodius melanocephalos, assembly GCA_013398615.1. Taxonomy (NCBI): domain Eukaryota; kingdom Metazoa; phylum Chordata; class Aves; order Passeriformes; family Pycnonotidae; genus Brachypodius; species Brachypodius melanocephalos. The sequence goes on along the minus strand of VZSR01000243.1, from coordinate 2,688,995 downwards.
GTTGGAGGAGCAGGGGGAGATGTCACGATTTCACACTCCGCTGGAATGCTCAGCGTTAGCTGGAATTGCTTCAAAATCCTTTAAAAACAGCAACAAAACTCAGTCACAGGTAGTTTTTGCTTGATTTTTGAGTGGGGGTGGAAAACACACTTGAAAATAAAAATGTGGCAGCGTTTGAACGCCTCAGGAACTCTGAGCTGTTGAATCTCACCAAAAAAAGAGTGGTCAAAAAACCAGTGGAGACCAACCCAGCAGGCACAGAACAACCCAAGAGCCTGCCAATGATGGAAATTCCCCTGAGGAGCCTTTTTTGTGCTACTTTATTGACCTGGCAGGTGTTTGCAGCCCTCACCTGCAGCGGGGAGGGAAGGAGGGCTGTTTGTCCTTGGTCCCCAGCTGAGGTGACATCTCTGGATGAGCCATTTCCCTGGCAAGGCTCAGCCCCTGCTGCCCTTGCAGCAAACCCGTGACAAACACAGAAACCCGTGCCAAAACCCCACTGATGCTCGGCTGGTGTCATCTGGTTTAGGCGCTGGTTTACTCTGAATTTTTAGTGCTTTCAGTTGGATTAATTTTCAGAGGGAATGTTGAACAGCGAGGAGGGAAAGAGAAGCTGCCTGCTGTCTTTGCAGTTTTGTTGCAATCAGAATCCCTTGCTGTGTAAAAGAGAATGAAAAACACAGGTTTTCTTAAATCCTGGTGTGTGGTGTATGTGTGGCTTTCTCCCTGTGCCTCTGTGTGGGTGTAAATAAATCCACAAATCCCCTAAATATTGCCATGCTCCTGTGGTCAATTCCAAAAATGTGGAATTTCCGGGGGTATTTCACACTATCTTGGAAAATCAGGCAGCTGAGGCAACCCAGAATGCTGGCAGGAAATACTGGGAAAATCTGCTTGTGGTCAGAAGCTCAGTAGCGAGAGTGTGAAGTTGTGTGAACTGGTAATTGAGCAGGAACTCCTTATTCCAAAAAATTTCCTTTGTGAATGCTTGGAAAGGCTTGGCAGGGGCAGGAGTTGTTGTAATACACGTTTTATTTCTCTTGCATCTCTTCCATTTCTTGTGTGAGACTGATTTTTTTTTACTGGGTGTTTTTGGTCCTGCAGCTGCCTCTACCACGGTGTTTATTTGGAAAAAAACCCCAACCCAACAACTTACAAATATGCATTTGCACAGAGCAAGTATTTGTGGATAAATACCAGACCCCAGCTTGCTTTTCCTCTGCTGACACAATATCTCAGAAATAATGGTCTGAATAAATGCTATCAATGCAGAGTGCTTAGCTCAGGCCTTTGCTGCTGAAGGAATTGATTATTGTAATGGTTTGTTTGGGGATTTTATTGTGTTCTACCTCCTTTAGTCTCTCTTGGCTGGTTACTGGCTCATTTCTAGTTGGTTTTGGAAGCTGTTTAAATTTCAACTTTGCTCTGGGCACTTGTATTTTCTCACTTATGTTTCTGTGCTGCTGTACCAAACCATTCATTCATCAGAAAATGACTTTGCTGGGGTTTTTCCAGCAGTGGTGAGAAGAGCCTTCTTCCCAGCAAATATTTATTTGCTGTTTGCCTTGGCTTCTGAGGGGTCTGGAAATTCCTGTCTGGAGTCTCATCTAGAGCCACCCTGAACAAGGATTCATTCTGAAATAAAGGTGCTGAAAGCCCAGCAGGAGGGTTTGGACTCCAAGCTGCCACATGGAGAAGTTTAAGGGACTGGGAGGGAAATTCTGACTGAGTAATTCTGAAGAATTATTCCTCCTCCTCAGCCAGGTTGGCCGGATATTGTCCCTTCCTCCTGTCCTGTAAATCAGATTGTTGAGCCCATGGAGAAGTTCCTCTGCTCTGCATCTGCATGAGGGGATATAATTTTAGGGATATTCTCATTATTTCTCCCTCAGCCTCCAGGATTGTCCTTGGAGTGAGCTCAGCACTGAAGTGCAAATGTGCAGGTGTTGAAGTGTTGGCACTTGGAGTTGATCTGGGATTTTTCCTGTGCCTTCACACCCAGGGAGAGCAAGAATTCATCAGTACCTTTCATTCTCCCCTTAAAGGAGGACTGCAAGGTTAAATTTCCCTAAATTTCACTGCTATGCAACAACCTCATGTATTTTATTCTGTATCAGTTAAAAAATGCAGAGCACTCCCCAAAAGCAGAATTTGAAATTTCCTTGCTGCCGTTCTTTCTCCAACCACTGTGTTCTTTGGATGATTAATATTGGTGCTCATTGTCTTAGAGCCAGATGGGTTTCCACACCTGCTGTGCCATCCCGAAAATAAAGCACCTTTCTCCTGAACTTGCATTGCTCCCAGGTTGGTGGGAGCTGGAGCTGTAATTTCCCTGGTCTGAGGTTACTTGGAGCTGAAATGGCTTTGGAGCTGTTGGTACACGCCTTGGTGCTCAAAAGCAGAGATTGAAGGAGGAAATGAAAGCCCAGAATGGAGAAGAAAATGAAACCCCCTGCTTGGAAAACGATTCTCTTGTACTCCTCATGAATGCGACTCGTTCTCTCCGGGTCCTTTCCCTGCCAAGATTTCCCAGCCCCAGCTCTCAAACCGGTGTTTTTCTGCCTTTGTCTCTCTGAGCTGACAATTAAGCTGCAGTTCAATTTCCTGAAGGGTCTCCAGCCCTGACCTTGCCATGATTGCAGTGTCAAAAGGGAGGCAGAATATGAAAACGAGTGCTGGGATTGCTGTGGCAGCTCGGCCAAGGACCAGGACAGCTCTGCAAACTGGCACTGGAGAAACACATCCCACCCATTCAAGCATCTCACATTTCATCTACTTTGGATTTTACAGGTGTCTGTGGCACTGCTAATGGCAGGGCTAATACAGCTTTTGAGAAAATAACCTGTGTCTGTGAATTACTACAAAAATCACCTGATTTTTGGTTTATTTTAAGCTGCTTTCACTATTTAGACATCTTTTCCTCCAAGTATCAACTGCTGATGCAGTGCCCTGATGGTGCTGGTGGCAGACTTGTGGCTCCTGGGTATGTTTTTCTTGTTCCAGCTGGCAGTGTCCCTTTGGGGGCTGCTGGGGCTGTCAAGTATCCAAGGATCACACTGGAGAGACCTGGGGTCAAAGCCAAGTTGGTTTCCACAACAAAATCCACAGCAGCTGCTGGTAGGGCAAAGCATTTTGGTCCTGGTCTCATGATAGGAAATCTTTGCTGAATTATTTGAGGAGTCTTGGGTTGCAATGCCAGATGTCCCCAGCAGTTTGTATTCTAT
>VZSR01000243.1:2663384-2685671 GCA_013398615.1 Brachypodius melanocephalos | reverse complement strand
ATTGGACTGACACCAACACCCTGACCAACAGGGGGTCAGGCTATATTCTGACTCTGGCAGGGTTTTTTTTCATTCTATTGCATTTATTTTTAATTTTTGTAGTAAAGGACTGTTATTCCTATTCCCATATCTTTGGCTAAGAGCCTCTTAATTTCAAAATTGTAATAATTCAGAGGTACGGAGTTTACATTCTCCATTCCAGGGGAGGCTCCTGTTTGGTCTTTCCAAACCAGGACAGAAGGTTTGAGCAATGAGAAAGCTCCAAGACAGGGATGGTTCCTGATCTGCTTCATGAAGTGTGAGCAAGCTTTGCTCTCCTAAATGAGGATGCAACCTGAAGCCAAGGCGTGAGGAGGCAAATCTTCGCTGCCCCTGCAGAATGACAGAAATCGTATTGCAAAAATCTCCAGCTGCTGCTAAAGAAGCCCGTGTGTGTCATCCTGCCCAGCTGAGCCTTGGTTTTTACCTGCACAATCCCATCCTTCCCTGTTCAGTGTGAGTTTGGATCCCCCATGGTGCAGGATGGATGCATCACTGCATCCCAGGAGTAGCAGGATCACTCCCAGACCTGATCTCAGGAGTCTTGGGTGGGAATTTCTGTGGAATGAGCTGAGGAGAGAACCCCTGGGCCTTCTCCCTGAGGCAGCTGCTCAGCTGGTGAGTGCAGCTGTCCCCTAAGAGGGCTGCTGTCCCAGATTTCATATGCAAACAATAATTAAAGCAATAAATGCTCTGGATGCAAATTCTGTTTAGAGCTGGCTTTGAAATTCTCTATTTTCTGCTGCAGTGGGGACGGGAGAACAATGGAAGTGAAAACCATCATTTTCACAGAAAATTCTTTGTGAATATCTTTGTGACTTTAAAGGAAAACAGAGTACAAAAAACATAAATACAAAACGCTTTGATTTTGGAGTGGAATTGACATTCATTTTTTTTAGATGTAAACAATAAGGGTTAATATCAAGAGAAAAAAGTTTCAGTCCTTTTTCTCTCTACCAAAAGCTTTTCACTTGGTGACATTTCACCAAGTAATCTTTTTTTTTTTTTCTTCCTTGAATTTCCAGTAAGAGAATCTAACGTGTGATTGGTATTCTTGGAAATTGGTCAAACAGTCTTTCCAGGCAAGTTGGATGATTTGAAGTGAGCTCAGCTATTAGAGACTGACATTTCTTCCTCTAAGAGCTCTGTGCAGAATTATAACCCTTGTGAGCATTTCAGGGGTTGGATTTCCAGAGAAGTTAAGGTCAAGGGAGAAGCGGTGAGGGAGAAGTCACATCTGTAACTTTGGAGTTATTTTGATGAAAAATATCTTAATGTAGAGGACTTTAACTGCTCAATCCTGCCATTCTTACTCATGATGAAGAATAAGTAAAATTGGATGCCTGGCTCAAAATAGGGTTGAAAAGTGTTAAAGAAAATTTCCATTTTCTGTTCTGGGTAAGAACAGCTCCAAGTGACCCTAAAATGTAGGAAATAAATTCATTACTGCCTTTGTCCAGCAGAAATTATGATCAACAAATTAAAAGTCATCTGTATGATCTCCTTGGAGGGAGATGGGATTCCTGTAAAGTCCTTCTCCGGTCAGAAAAAAACCTTCTTAAGTTTTTTTTTTCCAGTTGTGGCAGCTTGGTAAGAAAATGAGAGCAAAGTGATGGTGGCTGGAAGGAGCAAGGATCAGGGGAAAAGGGGAAAGACAGGGATGGCAGAGCTGTAAAGAAGAAGGAGCTGAATGAAGATAAATGGAGATAAATGAGGAGTGGAGACAAAGAGAAAACAACAAGTGTGGGGGAAACTTATAAACTGGAATTGCAGTAGAACAAGGGAACTAATCTTAGCTGGGGGTTAAACACTGCCCCAGCACTGAGAGGTACAAAATTAAACACAGATCCCTCACTTTATAAAAATCCCCACGTTTAGTTCACCTGCTAAAAGAGATGGATTGTTCTAAAAGGTGCCTGGTCCTGTTTTTTAAGGAAAAAACCACAGTTTAAAATGGAAAGAAAACAGATTAGTGAGGAGCAGCTCCTTAGTTCACACCGTCCAGCAAACCTGAAATGATGAACAATGAAATCCAAACGTCTTTTTGTGGCAAAAGCTTTTGTCTGGAGCAGTCAGGGAGATGCCAACCATCCCCGGCCATGGGGAGCTGTCTGTTTTGCTTAGGAGAAGTGAAAGCAGTGCCTGAAACCCTTGGAGCAGGGGATGCGCAGCGACATTGGATGGCAAAGGTCTGGTGTGACACAGCTGCTGTGACACTGCTGACAAGGGGACACCCTGGTTCAGCACGGGCCTCTCCAGCTCAGCAAATTACCCAACAAGGGGAGAAGCTGTTGCAGAATTAATCTCTACTTGGGAAACAATTTCATGCTAGGCTAAACAGGGATTAAAAAAAGAAACCTCCCTGGGCTGCTTCACAAGCCAAGCCTTGGGTTTGAAAAGGATTAAAAGAGTTATCTCCAGGTGTGACTGCAAACCTGTCCTGTAAACAAGACCTGGCTTGGGGTGGCCTAACCTAAGGACAATTGGCTACTGATTATAAATTTATTAAACAATATTTTTGGGGGGTGATGTCTGCAGCCTGAGTGCCTGGGGAAGGAGGGATAATGGGAGAGTATGCAGAGGGGGTGAGTGGGAGGGTTTATCAGTCCCTTGCAGGTCAGGGTGTAATCCAGAATCCAGATGTTCAAAACAAGCTTCACTTAATCCTGCAGAGAATTTCAACCTGGGGCTGGGCGGTTTTCTCTGTAATTTACACTGACCTGAAGGAGCACATGGAGAAAGACCTGAAATGGGCACTTGTGTGGATTAAATGTTCACTGGGAGTGGCCACCTTTGCTGGATGGGAATAACCAAGAATTCATCCAGGATGGGAATAACCAACAATCCATCCAAATTTACTGGATGAAAATGATGAATCCAGTGAATGAATCTCAGGTTCTGTGGTGAAACAGCAGCTTCAGCTGGGTGCTTGCAGAAAATGCTTTGCTAAGGTGGAGCAGGAGGCTCTTAAAACTGGGAATTGTGGGGCTCTGTTCCCTGCTGTGCTTTAACTCCTTTTTGGCCTCCTTTTAGGCAAGGCACTACAAGGAGGGTCTGGAAAAGCTTTTAACACTGCATCCTAAGGCACTGCCACTTCTGGAAGGTGACTGGGCATCCAGTGGAGAAGAAACCACTCAATTCTGGGCTGCTTTTCTCTGTTTTAAGCCGAGTCCAGTCAAATCTGTGTCTAATTACACATGATATTGCAGATGCCTGAAGGGTTGGGTGTTTACCATGGTTAGCACAGAGTAGAACCTCTCAAAAACATTTTCCTTCATGAATTTGCATGAAATATGCCTCAGTGCCCCAGGTGTAAAACACATTTGGTGCCCTGACTCACGAGGATTTTACTGGGGGGAAGACACTGGGTAACAGGAGAGAGCTTGTAAATAAATACAACAGCTCTGAGAATGCGCTGAAATCCTGTGCCCTGCCCTCTGATCTTTATTTTTCCAAAAAGAAAAAGAAAAAGAAAAAGAAAAAGAAAAAGAAAAAGAAAAAGAAAAAAAGAAAAAGAAAAGGAAGTGTTCAGTGAGAAGCACCAGAGTTTAGAAACTAAGAGGTTTTTTTTTGTCTTGTCTCACTCGGTAGAATTTTCCAGAGCCACTTTCTCCTTTAGAAGTGCTGTCACTCAGAGATGTGTGCCCTGTTTAAATTTCTTCCCAATTTTCAAGCCTATAAAGTGAACCTTTGAGGAAAAAAAAAAAACTTAAATGAACTTTCAGGCAAAGCTTCAATGAACTTTTTAGTGCTGCTTGCTGAGTGACAGTGACTCACCAGCACAGGAAAAAAAATCCATTATATGGAGCATGGCCTTTGTTCCAAGGAATAGGGGATTTTAACAATAGCTTTAGAGATTTCTCTACAGCGAGGGAAGAAGTTTCATCTCTTCAGTTCCCTGGATGCAGCCCTGGTGCTTGTGCTAAAATTCCCCCTGGAAAGAGAGGTGAGTTCCAGAAACTCAGCTGGCAGAGGATATTGCAGTAGAAAAAGGGATCTGAAAGATGCTTGGAAGAATGGAGTCAGCACGACTGGGCCAATCTTTAGGTTTTCAAGTGTTTTTTTCATGATTGCTAAAGTTTCCTGACACTCTTGGAGCAGGTGAAAGTGAGATAAAGAGGCTGTTCAAGTGTTTAAGCTTGGAAATGAGAAATAATGATTTTTGGGCACGCTGTGGAGAATAAATCAGGAATGTGGATTTAACACTTTTTTTTTTTTTTTTTCCCCGCTCTTATCAATTCTAGTGGATGCAAGACACCTGTAATTCAAACTGTACTTGTACAATGCTGGCTCTGCAAAACTTCCAGGGATAAATAAACATCCAAGCAGCTTTGTTCAGGGCTGCAAAATGAGTCCAAGCCACAAATCCCTAAAATCAGGATCATATTGGCTTACAAAGACAGTGCTTCCTGGGAGGAATTCAGTTCTAATAAATGCCCTTTAGTTGCAGTTAGACACGGTGAGAATATTTAACTTTTTCAGCTTTCAGATGAATTCCTGGTGGGATCCAGCTGGCCTGAAGTTTTTCCTCCTGGATGGACATGCTGGTTTCATCTCTGCTGTCCTGTTGGAGCCACTCTCTGCTTTCATCTGGATCTGAGCATTCCACTGGAAACATCTCTTCTGTCAGGATTTGAGGATGAAGAGGGAGCGATCATTAAGTGCCTCTGATATGTTATGTGAGCTTCCTCAATATAACACTTGCGACTTTTGATAAATTACCAGCCTGATGTTTTGAAAACCTTTTTTTTTCCTCTTGTCCAGAACTCCTTTCAATCATTTCATCTTCTATTGCTGGCACTCACTTGAGGCTTTTCCTCTTTTCCAGACTCTGGCTTTTAAGCTGCCAGCTTGGCCTTGGAGACTCCTGCCACAGACCAATTTCCCTGCTAAAATCTTCTGCAAGGTCTTGGCACGGCTTTAAAAGAGTTACTGCTGCTGCTGCTGCCTGACAGAATTGATCCTGCTTTTGAGAGGATCTACGAGGCTTTAAACTTCTCTGTCCCCTGCAAGGAGAGGTTTTTTTGAAGGGACACTTCCCACACTCAAAGCAAAGTTTAAACCTGTGCTGATTATGCTGATGCCTTTGTTTTGTTACCTACTCCTGTGATTTTATTAATTAGGAAATGAGGCAGATAAATAATGTCAGTGGCGGGGGCACTTTGAAATTAAAGTGCATTTTTGTTGGAGTCAGCAGCTACCTCTGCTTTTCTGCTGTGGCAGCAGTTTGGTTTGCCAATAAAATGCAGAGCAGGGTCTCTCTAAAGCAGCTCTGGTGCTGGTTGGAGCATTTAAACTTCTGATATTTCTGCACTGTGTGCTAATTTATCGGTGTGTGGAAAGGGTTGGGTTGTCTGGACTCCAGTTCTTGGGTGTTGTGAGGGGGGGTTTGTGTTTTAAGGTTGGACCCGATGCTCTGTGAGGTGTTTTTCTAACATGAAAGATTCTGTGATTAAATCAAAGGTACAGCATCAAAGCTGCATGATCCTATTGATATTTATAGACTTCAGACCCTCCAGAGGTTGTGGCCAACCCTCAGCTGGGAGGAGAAACAGCACCCTGTTGTTTTATTTGTTGTCATGTTTTTACTGCCATATTTTTACCCTGGTGTTCCTGCTGCTTCCCTGCTCCATTCTGGGATATTCTCTTGAAGTAGCCACGTTTTCCTGAATTATCTTCTCCTGTGCCTGTTCCTAGTCCTGCACAGAAGAGAAGAATTAACAGTCATAATCCAGATCTATTTTCCAGGGTGGTGTTTCGAGATTTATTTCTGTTTATTTCCATTATTTCTCTTAAAATGCAGCCCACTAGAGCCAGGCTATAAGAATACACACCCAGGTAAAATTCCTTCCTGAAAACTGAAATATTCCTTCACCAGAGCATAAAACCTCTGCATTTAGAGATGCCTGAGGGAGTTGGATAAAATGCATCCGTGCGTTTTTACACCCCTGCTGTTTATTTTGCCCATTTTTCCCTCCCCATAGGCTGAATCCATCTGGGCACTGGAGTATGCAAATATCTCCAGTGGTGGAAGTGGAATAATTGTGTAAATCTATATCCTTTCATTTTTTTCTTGTAATTCAGGCTGAAGAGCTTCTCAGGGGTCAGTTTTGGGGGTGTCTCACTAATTCTTCTGCTCCAGTTTCCCACACAAAGAATTTTTTATTGTTTAAAAATAAAAGCCAAGTCAAAATAATTCCCCCATTCCACTGCAAGAAATTTTAGGTTTTTTTTTTTTTGTTTGTTTGTTTGTTTTCACAGAGTTGAGGAATGTTCCTTTATTTGAAGCTGGGGATGGGGGCTCCCATTTGGTTTATTGCTAACAGCAACAAGGGAATACTCTGGGATGTAAATATGAAATGGGGAAGGTCAGCTGGAGTAAATAAGCAGGAAACCCTCCAGTGCCAAAATGTGGTTTATTATCCCAACCTGACAGAAGCTGAGATGGGATTAATCCTTGTGCCCAGGATTCACAGCTATTTATATTTATAACTATTCATATATTTATGACTATCTATTTTAATATATTTATATTTTTATATATTCATATTTAGTCAGTTTGGTCAGCTCAGCCTTTCCCTGATCCTGAGCTGTGCCAGGTTTGGAGGTGCCCTCCAGCACTGCTCCTTTTGCTGTGCTCTGTGTCAAAGCTGGGCCCTGCTGCCTGTCAGGATTCCAGTGCTCATCCCAGGGAATTCCCAAGCCTGTCTGCCTTAGCTTGGACAGGAGACAGCAAAGGATTGGGGCCTCTGGAGAGAGGGAGAAGCCAAACCCAGGGAGAAACCAAACAACTCCACGTGGCCACAAGGTCTGAGCTGGGATTGAGAGTTTTTATCGCGAGGCTGCAGAAATCCCTGGGTTGTATCTCCAAAATGTTGGCTGTGCTGCTGCTCTCGTTCCAGTCTGGGCTGTCCTGGCAGGGAGCTGGAGCCAGCCCTGTTTATCTCTCTCCATACCCAAAACATGCCTCCCTTGCTCCCTTTGGCAAACCCTCTGCACATTTCTCTTGCTTTCTCCAGCTATTTCTGCACCAGCTCAGTTTGGGAGCGAAGCACTGGCTCTGCTTCTATTTTCTGAAGATTTTATGATCCAATCCTGTGGTGGAGGATTCAACATCAGTAGTGTGGATCCAACATCAATAATCCCATTTTTGCCTATTTATTTCCTTTCCAGTGATGCACAAACCATATTTATGAAGCCACTTCCCCCTGAGCCTTCCAGCAGTGGGGGCTGAGGGCAGCATCAGCTGCTGTGGGGGATTTCAGATGTGCTTTTTGACACCGAATCAGGGGATGTCAACCAGACTCAGGAGCTGGGAGACACCAAGAATTATAATTGCTGCTGGCCACAACTGGATGTGAAGGGTTATAGGCAGCAGGGATCAAAAGGCACTGAATTTTATTAAATTTTCCTGCCCTCCTCGTGAAGGACATTATGAAGAAATATGAGGTTTTCAGCAGTGTCTCGGTGTAGTTTTCATTAACTGCAGTGTAATTACGTGATCATTTTAATAAATGTTGCTTGAGTCTTCTCAGGGTGCAGGCAGCACCAGCAGACATACATCCTGTGTTGAAGTGGGATTTATAAAATTTTGGAAGCGTTGCCTGCCCTGTGACAACAGCCAGGGACAGCCCTGGGCTGTGTTCCAGCTTTAGCAGAGGAAAATCCAAAGTTCTGGGTGGCTGCACCAAGGAAGGCTCCGTCTGGTCCTGCCCATCCCATTAAAGAAGAATTTTCTGCTCCCCCTGCTCGGTGACAAGTGGGATAAATGCTCTGGTGTCATGAACAGCACTTGAAGAGTTGAACAAAGTTCGATTTGCAGTGGGGCAGGAGACAGAACTGATCCATCAACAGGTGTGAAGCAAACCAGGGCATCCTGTCGGTGTGAGAGGGATTGATGAGAGCTTCTAGCAGCCTCTGTCACCGCAGCTGGGAGCACCTGGGGCTCTCAGAGCCCTCCTCAGCCCCACCCTGGCACTGAGTGCCTGTGTCTGTCCCTGCTGCCTCTGCCACACTGCATTTCAGAGCTGGGAGGGCTTGGTGGTGCAGCAAATTTTGTCTTTTGTGTGTTCCACCACTCCGTGTCTAAGCTGAGTTTAATGTAAATACATCTGATAGAGGTTATATCAGTTTTGTGCCAAATCTTAGCCCTGTGGAAAATGTTTTGCTGTTGGATTCTCTGGATCTACCATTTCCCCCCTTGGTTTTTTTGCCTCCCCTCCTGCTGCCTTTCACTCCCCGTTTCCATCAGCTTTCCATGCCGTGCTGCTGGAGATGTCTGGGAAAGCTCTGCTTCATCTTCATCTATCTTCATCTTCATTTTCCTGAAGCTCTAATTTTCTGTGTTCCACCATTTAATTTTTCCTCTACATCGTTTTAAATTCAGTATTTAACTGTGCAAGCTTAGTGAGGTTGGATTTTAACAGGAAGAATAAAGCTGTGCTGTGATTTTACACTGCTGCAGTTTATTCCAGAAGGGGAAAAAACTTCCAGTTACACCTTGGGTGTGTGTTGGCATCCTGCTTGTGCCATCCTCAGGCCAAGGGTTTGGAACCAAATGATTTCTGAGGTCTTTTCCAACGCAAAACATTCCTGATTTTATTTTTTTAATTTTTTTTTCATGTAAAATCTGCTTTTTTTTGTCCTCTTCCCAATTTGCTCTGGGACTGCCCAACAGGAAAGTAGCCTCTGTACCACTGCAGCACCTCTCAGTAAATCTGGAGGGGTTTGCATTGGTAAGTGATGTTAGTTTGTGATATTTTCTCTTTTATTTTCTCTCTCCAGGTCATTCGGATGAATATATGAGAAGCACTGGAGCTGCCCAAAATCCCATAATGAATTATCAATGTGTTTTACAGGTATCATTAACTTGCAGAGTTTATTTTTATGGGGGGGGTGTGTATTTATACAAATGTCTGCAGGAAAGATGCAGCCCTGACTTTGCAGCCTTAAAAGGGGAATTTTAATGTATTAATCCAGAGAATTCACTCTGTTAAAAAAAAAAAATTTAAAAAAAAAGAGGAAAAGGGAGAGGGAAGGACAGGAGAGGAGGCTCCACCCCCACCCATCATTGCCATTCCTGACATTTCGTCAAGGGGGTGGCTTGAAGTTGAAATGTCCTTCCTGCTGCTGCACAAGAAATTTGGATTCAAAATCACAGATTTTTCCATTTGTTTTGAAACCTCTGTGAGCTGTTGGTGCTACTGAAATCTCTTATCTATACAAATAAGTAATGAAATAATTCCCAATGTGATTTCCAGATCCTGCTTTTCCCCTTTCCAGCTTTGAGCTGTCTCCGTCCTTTCCCCACTTCCCCTTTTCACCTCCACACTCGCTGTGGGTGAGATGAGCTGTGCAATTTGGGGCATTTGCATATTTTTCATTTAGGAAAGGGATATTTTATCAGGTTTGATGGCTGAGGAAAATTGCCTGCGTGGAAATGGAAACCGATTTCAGGATGAGTGATTGGAGCTCCCTGTCAGGTTCCAGGTCATTCCTGTCCCTCCCAGGGTGTTCACACCCAAAATTCTTGCTCTGAGGAATTCCTGCCCTTGCAGTGCTGCTGATCCCACACCTGGGAGGTGCCACTGAGATGAACAGAATGAGTTTTTAGGTGTCAAATCAAGAAAAATCCTGAAGGGCTCCAAATATTTCAGGGCTGACAGTTTTCTTTAGGATTGATCAAAGAGCTCAGGGAAAGGCAGAGCTTTCCAGACACAGTCAGGGCAGCAGGAGCAGTACCAGGAAGAGAGATGAGTGTGTCAGTGCTGGAAGCTGAGCTATTTGTACCCCAGAGGGATGAATATGCTGATTCTTGGTCATCCTCCAACACCTGCATGGAGAAGAAGACATTCCTATTTATTTTCCTTGCTGGAGCCACGCTCCCATCCCTGTGGGTTGATTTATAATTCAACCCGTGTCCATTTGTTTGCTGACAGAAGAGGATGGAATCCGAGCAGCTTTTCTTTAGAGCCAGGAAGAGAGAGCTCAGGGTGAAGTGCAGGGGTTTGGGGATGTTTGGGATGAGTGATGCTGCTGCTGCTGTGTGGAAGCAAATCCCAAAATCCCAGAGTGAGTCCCAGGTCACTGCTGCCTCACAGGGCTTTGGATTCTGGGCTTGAGGACAAGCAATCAGGGTAGATTTTCCTTGTTGCTGACTGCAGTGGAAGGGGATGGTTCAAAATGGGTGTGGATGAAGCGGATCAGGACCTGATTTGAGAGGATTTGTGCTGGGAATTGGGAATTCTCAGGGGTGCTATCCCAGGTGAGGCTGTGACATTCAGTGAGCCAGGGCCCCTGAGAGCTCCAGTGGCTGATCAGAGAAAAGGACAAGGCAGCATTTCATCCCTCAAATGAGACCATAATTAAACAGCTGACCCTTCCCCATGCTCCAGTATGTGCCACAGGAGGGAATTTGACCTGTGAATTGTCTCTGCATAAATCTGAGAGTTCTGCAGTGCAACAGGAGGGAATTTGACCCCCGAACTATCTCTGTATAAATCTGAGTATTCCATAGTTAACTGGGGAACTGGAAACCAAACCAAGTGAATCAAACCCTTCCTCTTATCTCTTCCACCTCCTATTGCATCTTCCACCTTTTCTGAACTTTCCGAAGTACAGGGGACAAGCAGGTTGAAAATGAGAAGAAAATGAGAAGCACTTGGCCTGGTGCCTGCCTTTACACTGTGTTGATTAGGTTTTAATTGGCAATTCTTGCCTGTAATGTAAGATAATTGCAGAGATTTTCAGGAATGGTTGTACAATGGGAAGAAAAGACTCATCTGAGTTCTGCTGGAGGAGTTTAATTGAAGAGTTTTTAAAAGCGGGACAGATGGTGCTTTGCTGGGTGGGAAGAGAGGTGCGAGGGCTCTCTGTGGACATGATGTGATGGTCAGAGCTTCTCCTGCCTCCTGCCTGGAAATGTTCTCCCTCACCTGCATCAAGGGACTCGCACAATTCAAGGACAATGCACAATTTACGTTTTGGTCCAAATTCTAAAGGTGATTGTTCAGGAAGTGGAGTCGGGCAGCCCTGGAATGAAATTCCTTCTGTGTGTGTGTCAGGGCTGCCCTTCCCAGCTGTTTGCTGTCACTGAAGTTGTCCTCAGCTCTCTTCCAGGAGTCACCAAACAAGGGAGAATGGCTTCAGACTGGAAGGGAGAGGGTTTAGATGGGGTTTTGGGAAGAAATTCCTCCCTGTGAGTGTAGGCAGGGGCTGGAATTCCCAGAGAAGCTGTGGCTGCTCCTGAATCCCTGGAAGTGCCCAGGGCCAGGTTAGAACACCCTGGGGTGCTCCAGGAGGTGCCCCTGCCCATGCCAGAGGTGGGACTGGTCTTTAATTCCCCTTCCAACCCAAACTATTCTAGGATTCTACAAAACTTGGGAGAGCTCCTTCCTCTCCAGTGCCCACATTGTTGTACTATTGGTGCAGCATTTGTGGAGTTTGGAAAGGACGAGGCAGAACAGGTCCGGGGTCAGCGTGCAAGAATTCTCTTTATTCCAATTTCTGACTCCATTTATATACACTGTACATAGATGGCCAAGTATTGGCCAAAGGCATGTCACCTCATCATTTTGGTTGGTGAATATCTCAATCACTCAAATGCTCCTCTCAGAGCAAAAGAATGCAAACATTTTCTCATTTACATGAAAAGTGTGAGAACTCTCTCTGAGTTCTACAAAACATCAGAAGGCTAGTCTGAAATATCAGAATGCAAGCTTAACATGCAAAAGCAGGGTGACACATCATCATCAAAGGGTTACCCTGGAAAAGGAAAAATGAGTGCACAGTGAACATTCCAAGGGAGAATCCTGCTCTAATAAGAGTTCATCCAGGCCTTCAGCTTCCAGCAAAAAATCTCCAAACTGCAGAACGAACTGCTGGCAAACAGGGAATGCTTCACCTGGAATATTTCACTGGGGTGTTGGGGGAAAAGAAGACATTTGTGACCCTGCAGGGCCTTTTCCTTGGGCAGCCAGACAGATTTGTTAAACGGTGAGAAGTTGTTCTAGTTTTAAGTTCATAACTGGGCTTTTGTGAGAGCTGAGACCCACAAGAGAACTGTTCTGGATTGTCAGAGGGAGAAAATGCCATGGTGAGCCAACAGAGAACTCCTCACCTGAAAAACTTACAAAAGATTATTTTTAAATGGTGAAACTGAAAGCCACAGGTTTTGTTTCTTTATGTTGTTTGTGAGGAAGTGAACAGCTTGTAGGGGGGGAGGAGGAAGACTGTTTTGAAAGTTTAATTTTGATTTTTTTTTCTTCTTTTAGTGTGTGTGTTAATAAATCTACCTTTATATCTTTAAGTTTGAGCTTGCTTTGCTTTTCCTGATCCTATCTCAGAGATGGAAAGAGAGCGAACACTCAGACCACTACACTAAATTTGGCAAGCAGAATTTGGCAAACGTAAAACCACTACACAAATGTACTTCAATTTTCCCTGTGGATGCTCCAAGGGTCTTCATTATCTCCCTTTTAAAGGATTTTTCTCACATTTTAGCCTCAGCAGGGCTGCAGGGAGCTCCCCTGGGATGAGCTCTGTGTCCATCTCCTCTTTCTGCAGCTCGGTTTCCATTTCGTTTGGGCTGGGATGGAAAGTGATTACCTGTGAGGGCTTGGGTTACCCTGAGCCTCCATAAAGGCAGCACCAGGTGCTCAAGAAACATTTGGATCAGAAGCTCTGAGCTCTTCTTCCTTTTAGGAACTGCTCACAAGCTCCCATGACTCAGGCTTTGAGTTGGCTGGTTTTGTTCTGGAGCCTGAGGATCTTCCTCAGAGGTGAGTGGGTGACTTTTGTACAAGAAAACATCATTTTTGATTTGTTCTGATGGTTTTTTCTTGTGTTTTTCAGTTTATTCCTGTTTATTGCTTGTTTGTTTGTTTGAGGTTTTTTTGTCGTTTGGTTTTGTTGTTGTTTTTCTTTTGTTTTTGAGGTTTTTTGTTTGGGGTTTTTGTTTTGTTTTTGTTTTTAATTCTTGCTGATACTGTTTCCTTCTCAAAGCTAGGCAGCATTAAAGATGGCAGTTTTTAGCTCATTTTTCTCCTAAAGTGTGGCTGCACAATCTTTTTAGGAATTCGTTCAGGAGAGAAGACAGAGCAGGTGGGAGATGTATTCACCAAGAAGCTTTAATTTTCTAAATAGAGAAAAAACCCCACAAAAATGTCAGTGTGCTGGGATAAAACCAATCCCAAGGTGCTTATGTGAGAATGAAATAAAGAGGAAAAATTCCTGGAACTTTCCTTCCCATCCTTCACACTCAGGTTTGTCTCCTTGTGAGGAATTTCCTCTGAAATCCTCATGGTGAAACTCACTTTTAAAAGCCAAAGTAATTCACTGGGATGGAGGCATGACAGAATCTAACTCTTATAGTAAGAAATGCAAAAAAAGGAGATAATTAAGTGTTTTTTCAAAATTTTAAGTTCAACTTTCAGGTGTCTTCATCTTTGTAAAGAATTTGTCACTTTTCTCTCACAGAATGTGATGTCAGGAGGTTTCTTGAAGAGAGATGGGTAAATTTGCTTTTACTATGTGGATTGAAATAGAGAAGAAAAAGCAGTATTTGGTTGAAATTATGAAATTACATGCCTTTATCCCTTGGCTCTTTCCATCTGTGCTGTTTGCACTCTCCTGAAAACTGAGTTTTTCAACTTCCTGGCAAAAAACCCAAGACATTTCCCAAAGCTGAGAAAGGCATGGAAAAGGCTCCCTGCTGCCTTTTCCACAGGTGAACGGCTTAGCTCAACAAAACATCTGAAATTGGGGTTTCCCCCAGGATTTTGTGCTTAGAAAATTTACTTAGATATCTTAAGGGAGCAGATTTGATTTTTTTCTTAATTTTAGCTGTCAGCACTTTAGGCTGAGTGTGATAACAGGCGGTGATATTGCATCGTGGTGTAATAATAAGTGGCTGTTTGGCTTGGAGCCTCGAATTTTTGTTAATTTTACCTTAAATTTATTTGATTTTTTTTTTTCCTTTCAGGGGTCTCTTCCCTCTCAGCTGACTGCAGCCTGGACTGTGAGAGCCACTGCCTCGTAGACTGCAGGCAGGGGCATTATTACACAGCTGGCAACTGCCTGGAGTGCCCAGCAGGCTTCTAGTAAGTCCCCTGAAAAAAGAGAGTAAAACACTCAGGGCAGCTGATATTCTGAATATTCTGAGGGTTAGAATGCCGGGCTGGAGGTGAGGAACAAAAAACCCCACAATTTTATTTTTTTTATGTGAATAATCAGCTGAGCAGGAAAACCCTTATATTTGGGTTTAAATCCATAGTTCTGTGACCAAAACCACTTTATTTTTTTTTCTTTTTTTTTTTTTAGCAGTGAGTGAAGCTATACTCTTTGCTATATTTGCAAGGGGATGTTCCTGTATTTATACAACCCCCAGGCTGGTTGACTGGGAATGAAATTCAGAAGGAATTCAAGAATTTAATTTTACAACCTCATTATTTTTAATCCAGTTGTCCTGGTTAGAATGCAGGGCTAGGGGTGAGGCACAAAAAACCTCCACAAAATATCTTTTTCTTTTTCTTTTTTTTTTTTTTTTTTTTTTTTTTTTTTTTTTTTTTTTTTTTTAATGTGAATAATCAGCTGAGCAGGACAACCACTGTATTTGGGTTAAAATCCATTGTTCTCTGGCCAAAACCAATTTTTTTTTTGAGCAGTGGGTGAAAGGGGATATTCCTATATTTACACAACCCCCACACTGGATGACTGGGGATGGAATTCAAAAGAAATTAACGAATTTAAATTTATAACTTCATTGTTTTTGATCCAGCTGCCCTGGAGGCCAAGCAGCTCCAAGGAAATGCCCGCTGGGAACTGCCAATGAACTGACTGCTCAGGGAAACCTCTCAGCCTGCCAGGTGAGCTGGAGAGAGCAAGCAAGTAAAGTTCTTTTTCCCTCCAATGTGTTTTGAACCACCTGATCTCAGGTTCTCCTCAGATTTTTGCAGCCTGCTTTGAAGTTTTTTTCAGGAAGTCCCTGCACTTTTGGGCTCAGAGAAAGCAGGTTGTCCCTCCAGGTATCCAGCAAGGAGCTCTGCCTCCATGCAGAAAAAACACCTGTGGGGAGCTCAGGAGTGCACAAAATGATCCAAGATCCTTCCTGGCATTACAGCTGGGATCTCTGGAGCTGCTGCTTCACATTATTTGTGTATAAATTCTGTGTTTCTGTGGCTATGCTGCTGTACCTGCAGGTTTGTCCCCACGGCTACCTCAGCCTGGAGAGCAGGGCTGGCTGCCGGCCGTGTCCCCAGGGATATTCCTGTGACCCTGGCACGGGCACCCAGAGGAGCTGCGGGCCTGGCCAGCACTCACCAGAGGGACAGCTGGACTGCAGGGAGTGCCCCGAGGGACAGGCGTGCCCTGATGGACAGAGCACACAGGTACAGAGTGAGAAATCACAGAATTCACAGGTTGGAAGAGACATCCAAGATCATCGAGTCCAACCCATCCCAACACCTCAGTTAAACCCTGGCACCCAGTGCCACATCCAGGCTTTGTTTAAACACATCCAGGGATGGTGACTCCACCACCCCCCTGGCAGAGCATTTCATTACTTTATTATCCTTTCCATGAAAAACTTTTTCCTCATATCCAACCTGTATTTCCCTTGGTGCAGCTCGAGGCTGTGTCCTCTCCTTCTGTCAGTGCTGCCTGGAGAAAGAGCCCAACCCCACCCGGCCACAGCCACCTTTCAGGAGATTGTAGAGAGTGATAAGGGCACCCCTGAGTCTCCTTTTCCCCAGGCTGAACAGCCCCAGCTCCCTCAGCTGTTCCTCACAGGGTTTGTGTTCCAAGCCCCTCACCAGCCTCATGGCCTCCTCTGGACACAGGAAGGCTTTGTCAGGAAAGAGTTCCCCGGTTAAATAGCAGGGTGTGGATCTGGATTCATCAAAGAAAAGCATTCAGAGCACTTCATGATGTAGATCTAAACCTCAGAGAGTTACAGAATACCTTGAGCTGGAATAGATCCACAAGGATCATTGATCCAGCTCCTGGACCTCACGGACACCCCAAAATCCCATCCTGGGCATCCCTGGAGTGGTGTCCAAAGGCTCCTGGAGCTTTGGGACCCACAGGGATCATCAATTAATCTGAATCCTGGCAATGTTAGAGCTCAGCTTTTCTGCCACCATGAAAACCCTCGGATGAGCACTCAGATTTGGAGGTTTGGAGGTGCCATTTTTGGTACCATTTGGAGGTACTGTTTTTGCACCTGGAAATTGTCATCAGAGAATAGAGTTGAGGCAGTGCAGGGCAGAGAACAAAGAATGCAATAATGGGATTTTTCCTGACTCAGGCCTCCCTGGGATACTGTTTTCGGGCCCAAATTAGACCTTTTTGTGCTGTGAATTTGTGTTTTTCTCCCCAGCCCTGTTCAGCAGGTCAGCAGCCCGACCCCACTCGCACTCTGTGTGTCAGCTGCACTCCTGCTTCCCTTCCAGCTGAGGACACCAGGCTCTGCCAGCCCTGCCCAGCAGGTAAATACACCTCACAGGGCTCTTCTGTGCTCATTAAAACACAGAATTTAAGGAGGCTGGAGTGGCATTTTGCTCTGGTAACACCTCTCTGATTTGGTGGAACCTTGTGTGAGGGTAAAAACAGGAGGTCAAAATTAATTCCCGAGATCAAGCAGCTGCTGCTCCAAAGAGCTCCTGAAGGGCAGGAATTAAAGTGAGAGAACACCAGGGATCACAGCTGCTTTTGAGGGTTTACGGGAGAGGTGCAGAGGATGCAGCCCCAGGATGGAAAGCAGAGTGTGCAAATGTTGCTGAGCAACAAGGGAAGCTCTTGGATTCTCTGCTCACACAGAAAGCAGAGCTCTCACTCTCTGATTCTTAACTGATCATCTGTAAAATTGATTCACGTACAGCCCTCCACTCCAGGCCTTGATTCACTGGCTATCACAAGCACCATTTATTGTGGGAGCTGTAGGCATCAGGAACCAAAGGGGGAACGCTGATTTTCTTACCTAATTTCCCTTCCTGCTCGATGCTCTCAAAGAAACCCAAACAAGCCCGTGTTGAGGAAATTGCTGTGTGTTGTTGAGGGTGTCACTGAGATGCAGAATGAGGCAGCAGGGGGATAGACTGAGCAGGTTTTGTTGCAAAATCATTGCCTGTTGAAATTCTGACTCTTCAGTGAGAGGGCAGGAGAAGCCTTCCAGTATTGAATGGCCATGGGCCATAGTTTCCCTATAAAAAGAGAATTTTCTGCAGAATTAAAATCCTGGCATGTCCCAGACATTGAGCATAAACCCAGTGAGGATTTGCTAGTCCAAGATGAGTTTATTCTTAGTGCTTGTTTCCTGTGAGTTATCCCTCCATGTAAATGCTGTCCTACCCTTCAGTGCAGCCCCTGGGAAGGGAAATTTGGGGCTAAAAGGAGCAGCAATATCCCCAGCCATTCCCTGCACACACCCTCAGCCTCAATCCCCATTCCCCAGCCCACCTGAACCCAGGGGAAAAGGCCTGATGGAGAGTGGGGTTTTCCACTTCCATGCTTTTCCCCCCGTCCCAGCCTGGGTTGCCACAGGAGATGATTCCATCAGCAGCTCCAGGTGCCCCCTGCAGAGTCACCAAGCTCAGTAACTTGATTCTGATGTCTGTAATTAGAACCCCTCCTATTAAATAATGAATTCCTGTGCTCTGGGGATCTCACCTGCTGTCCAGAAAAAGAGTGAATGCAAAAGCTGAAGAGATCAAGATCTCAGTAGTTTAGTTATAAAACAAAGAGGAGGGAATAGAAACAGGATTTCTGTTATTTCCAGTGCCTGGGGTTCAGTACAGACACAGACTATCCCATGCTGGAATTCAGTGTTTCTAAATCCAGGCCCCCCAGACCAATCCCAAAGCCCTGAGGTGATAAGGAGCCGGGATTCCACCACCAGCCTGAGATTCCCATGTTCTTTTCCGTGCTTTGGCTGATTTTAATGACACATAATCTGTGTATTTATTGTTGCCTGTGTGAGAGAAGTGCACAGCAATGGATTTCAGCATAGCAGTTGTTGCTCAGTTAATCCCGCTTTCCTTTTCTTTCTGCTCTTCAAACATCCATCTGGAGTTTGGGAAACCATTTGCTGATCAGGTTCTGCAAAACCTTAATTGGGAAGAGCAATTAATTCTAGGTGGATGTCAGCTTTTTGTCTCAGTGTACAAGTGGCAGCAGGATTTTATGTGAAAGATCATTATTGAACTGGGGAGAGGAATGTGGTGCTTGGGAAAATATTAGGAACACCTCAGCTGATCTTTAATGTCCATGATCTTGGAGACAGCAGAAGAATTGGAGTAGAAAGAGAGAACAATTGACTCTAACCATGCTAATAATACTAATCTAGCCAGAAATTTCACTGTATGTTTTAAATTTTAAAACATCACTTTGTATTAAATGTTTGTATTTCCTCTGCCAGCTCAGCGTTGCAAAAGGAAGAAATTTTTAGGCAGGCAGAGCCTGAGCTGCCCAGAATGTTGGGATTTATTTTTTTTTCATTCTCTCCAGGTCACTTCTGTCCTGATGGTCTCGAGGTCCCTCCATGCCCAGCTGGGAGCTTCAGGCCCAAGGAGGGAATTCCCAGATCCAGCAGCATCTCCTTGTGCTTGCCAGGTCTGTGTCCTAAAATTTTCATTTTGGGCCTGCTGAGGTCACACAGGAGGTCAGTTTGTGATGAAAAACTCAGAAACTTTCTGCTTTAAAACTTATTCAACAGCAGCTTTCCATGGGAGGTACTTTTTCACCACTCTTACTGAACTTTTCCAGCACAGTCTCCTCGCTTAGACTCTGTTCCAAATTTTCTCTGAGTGGGAGCAGAAGAGGAACACAATGAAAGCTGAGCACCCCCCAGCCTTTCCTTTGGGGTTCTTTATTCTTTATTTGTGTTTGAATCACAACTGTCCTCATCCCATTCTTGCGTCCAAGAGAAATGAGGTTACGGATCAAGGAAAAAATTGTATTATAATAGCCAAAAAAGCCCTGGAATATCTGCCTTCAGAAGCTGCTGAGGCCCTGCCCTTAAATTCAAAAAATGCCACAGGCAAATGAAGGAGTTTGAAATGTTTGCAATGTTCCAAGGGCTGCAAGGCAGCAGCACAAGGCTTCCCCACATTTCCAGCTGTGATGCTTCCTTCTAAATATTTTTGTTTTGCTTTGGTTTTCTAAGCCAGTAGAACGTTGTTTAGTACGCACAGCACTGAGTCACCCTAATGGCTGGGAAACGTGGGGAAAGCAATCAGATTTAAGTTTAGTTATGGGGGAATTCAGTTTAAAAGGCAGAATAATAGAGGTTTCTTTGTCTTTTCTGGTATCAAATCTTTGCTTAGGCATGGGAAAGGGAGCCCTGGCTTTAGGCTTTATAATCACACGTGGCTGAGGCTCTCTCTGCCCGGGTTTGAGCATTTCAGAGCATCTCAGTGCCTCTCACAAAGATATAAAAATCCTTCTCTGTCCTTAACAACACTGTACAAATAGGAATATAGTGGGAGTTTCAGGAAATGAGCTCAATCCACCAAAGCAAGCCTTGGCCCAAGCCCGGAATGTTTTAGCCAGGGTCAAAAATCCCAGCCAGGAGCACAAACCTGGAGTTCAGATGCTCGGTCTCCCTTTGCGTCTCTTGGGTTCTTCCTTTTATGTGCTAAGAAAATAATTATCTCCCTCCACTCAATCCATACCTTTGTCTATCTGATCATTTCTTTTCCAGCAAATGACTCAGCTGCTAAAGGGTCTTGACTGTTGAATGATTTTTAATTTGCTCGAAAGGGAAGTCCAGGGAATTGCTGCCTTCCACCCACTGCTGGAATTAAATCCAGGAGTGCCTTTCCGTGGTGCAGCAAGGAGCAAACCTCACATCTCATCCAGACACCCAAATTCAACAGACAGGGCCAGTGGCATCTGAGAACAAAACCAGTGTAGGGTCCGCTCAGTACATTAGAGTTTGAAAACTCTTTGATTTTAATAATGTAAGCTGTTCTACTGTGTCCGTGCTGCTTTACATAATGATGCTGTCATCTCTCCTAAGGAACCCTTGGCAAAGGCAGGATAACTCCTGATGCCGAGGTAAACTCTGAGAAGCCACAGGTTATCCCAAATACACTGCCCTGATGGTCTTCCTGTGCTCTGTTGTGTGCCAAACTTGTTTTCCAGTGAGACCCAATGTTTCACATCACATTTATTGCACAGCAACAGGTCCAGCCTTGTTCTGCAGAACAGAGGAAAGCTCAGAGATGTCAAAGATAACAGGCTTAGATGGGCCAGAGGAGCTGAGGCTGCCCTGGGAGTGTCCAAGGTCAGGCTGGAGCAGCCTGGGATGGTGGAAATGTCCCTGCCCACGGCAGGGGTGGGATGGGATGAGCTTTGGGGTCCTTCCCAGTCCAAACCATGCTGGGATTCTCTGCTCCCTCACTGATCTCATATGAAGCATCCAGGCAGCCACATTGTTCAATCTGTTCTGAGCTCCACCATCTCCAGAAAGCTGGGCGAAAATCGAGAATTGTCTGCCCCTGTACCCACATGGCCTGGATTCACCATCTGTAAAATCCATCCTGCTGGATTTGCTGGGCATAAAAATCCACATCAGGAAGCTTTTGTCACCTTAAGGCTGAGTTTTGAGTGGGTCCCACAGCTCCACGGGTTTGCAGCCCCCTCGGGTGTGTTGGTTCAGCTGTGCTCAGTGCTGGGGGATTTTAGACTCTGGAGAAATCCAGATTTCATCCTGCTGAGGTTTCCCCACCTTGTGCTTCTCTGGGCTGTGGGGTGTAATTGTAAGGAGGAAATAAATGGGATTTCTCTGAGGGGTGACAGTGAACAAGTGGTTGGAAGGAAGAGGGGGAGAGAACCCCCAAAACTCACTTAGCACTCTGAGAAATCCTAGCCTGGCCCTGTGCCTTCAATCTGTGGAGGGGGAAGCCTGGATTTTAATGAATGCTGATTATTTTAATGAATTCTGGTATTCTGGGGGGGCTGTAAGGCTCTATTGCAGCCTGCAGAGGCTCACACACACACCAGGGCATGACTGAGCCTCGACAAATTTAGGTTTGGAGCAGTGTCCAACCTGGCAATTCTCCTTCCTCAGGCAGCATTTTCCCTTCCCCTGGAAATGGAAAATTTTCCCTGGAAGGGAAAATTCCCTTCCCCTTTTTCTCTGTTTGCTTTAGAAATTCCTGGCTCAGGGGGAGTGCAGCCACTCCGGGGGTGAATTTGTGTTTCCTTTATTTGGGAAGGGTTTGTGATGAAATGCACTTTCTAAACACGCTAACAGCAGCCGGGGATCGTTGTTTCATCACATATCGATCTTGTTTTAGGTTCCAACACGAGCATCTTTTGTTTAACAGGCGGGATTTTAGGGATGATCACAGCTCAGGCTGCTTGTCATCCGAGCAGCTTTGCACCGAGTTTATCTCCAGCCTGCAAAACCCCTCCATCTCCCTGAATTCAAACAGGGAAAGAGGCCGGTTTTTCCTGGAAACCCCAGGCTCTCTCTCAGCTGAGCCTCAGGCTCGGTGATTATTATCTGTACCTGCATCAGAGGCTGTGCTCAGGCTGATGGCTTTGTTTGTGTTTTAACACCTCAGCTCTTATCAGAGCGGCTCAGAGCACAGAGCAGAGGGGTTTAAGTGCTTGCAGGACCTAAATTCAGCTAATCCAACACCACCACCTTCTGGCTTTGCAGGAATTGGATTTCTGGAGTGGATGAACCTCCATCACGTTTCCTTGGAAGCAGGAGTAAAATATTTTATAGGATGCCCTGACCTGAGCAGGTCATAATCCCTTCCTGACCTTAAATCTCTCTCTTTAGGGGCTGGTTTGTGTTTCAAGTGCCCTGCTGGGTATTTCTGCCCTGCTGGAGCCAGTTTCCCCATGCCCTGCCCTCCAGGGACACACAACCCTCTGCCAGGACAGGACGAGGCTGCAGACTGCAGAGCCTGCCCAGCAGGGAGGGCTTGCACCCAGGCTGGCCTGGCCCAGCCTGACACAGAGTGCTCAGCAGGGTAAGCCTGGAGTATTTTCTGTGTCCTTCATGTCTGTGCAGCCATTTCACCTCCACAGCTTTTGCTTTGAGCAGTTTCTTTCTGCTTTTTCGTGCTCGCCTTTCCCTCAGCTCACACAGCACGGAGGTGTTGCTGGCTCCTTGCACCAGGAATATTTTTGAAGCCTTCAGAGCTGTTTTCCCTTGGGTGGCAGCCTCCAAAACCTCCTTCAGGACCTCCTGGTGGTCTGTTCACAAAGGGAATCACTTTGTCCTCCTGTTTTCCC
>VZSR01000243.1:2648465-2663284 GCA_013398615.1 Brachypodius melanocephalos | reverse complement strand
GCTGATGGAATGGAGTGAAGAGAATCAGAGCCACCTGAAAGAGCCCCTGAGAGTGTTATAGCTGGCACAGATTTCAGAAGAGCACCACAAAATGCCCCCTCAGCAGCAGGTGGCTTCATGCCTTGTGCCAACGTTTCATTGCAGTTTGTGGTAAATCAGTGTGGCACAGACTGTCCTGGTGGAAGGTTCCACAAAATGGGTAAAAAACAGCCAAGAAAGAAGCCAGGCCACACATCCCACGGCTGTGAACAATGAGACCTGGCTGAATGACCCACTTTCGGTTTAATATACCTCACACAACCTCTCCATTCAGAGGTTCATTTTAATTGTGCATTATTGGTGCTCAGCAGTGTTGCTGTCAGCTTTTCCCCGGCTGCCTCACCCTGATATTTCTGTAGGGCCAGAGTTTTCCTCCCCGCCTGTCCCAGGTGCTGTGCTGTGTTCTCAGGTACGTGTGCCCCGCGGGCTCAGCCAGCCCCCGTGCCCCCAGCAATGCCTGTCCCCCTGGAACTGTTGGCAACCACCAGGACCTCTTTGACAAGTCCCAGTGTGAGCCCTGCCCTGCAGGCTTTGTCTGTGCCAGAGGTACGTGGCTTTAGCACAGAAATGAGCTCAATTCTTTGATCTCCACTGTCACAGAGCACAGCAGATCAGTGAGGCATCACAACAGTGAGAAATGGGAAAAAAGTTTCTCTTTAGTACCCTCTGTGCCTGTAATTTTGCTCTGAATTATCTCTTTGTGCCATCCCTGGCTGCTGTTTTAACTCCCTTACCTCGAGGCAGGCAGTTTTTTACAGCTTTCCAAGGTTTTTTAGCTTATTTGTGGCCTCTTCATCTCCACGCCAGCTTTGGGCAGGGGTACCATTTGGGACACTGGAATTGGTGAATAATTGCTAATTTTTGTATATTGTTGTGTTACATATATAATTGCTAATAATTGCTAATAATGATTAGTAACCAGCTCTGGGGTAGAGCAGAGGCAGTAATTATTGTCATCCCATTTAAAACAGAGAAAAGACACAAAATGAGGGGAGGGATTTAACTCAGGGCTGCTCACAAGGAGCTGAAAACTCTGGGAATTGGGTGCTGTGGGTTCAACACGCCGCCCTTTGCTGCTCCTAAATTTCCCTTGGTGTTTCCACAGGAACTGGCGGGCAGCAGAAGCCTCCCAGCCCGTGCCCAGTTGGTCACTACTGCCCCGCTGGCACCAGATACCCGGCCCAGCTCAGGTGTGCCCCGGGCACGTGGAGCAACAGGAGCAGCCTGGCCTTGGCACAGGAATGTTCCCCATGCCCTGCGGGCTGGTTCTGTGTGGCAGGAGCCCGTGTCCCCACTGGGAGATGCAGCTCAGGGCACTACTGCCCTCAAGGTAGGCGCCTTCTCATGGGAATCAGCGAGATTGAGCTTGTTTTGGGGAAATTTAATTAATTTTTGGCTTTGTGAGCTCTGATGAATCCACACACTGGTTTTACCGGTATATTTTTAGCACCATGGACAGCAGAGTGTCCCTTCTGTGTAGTCATTCTTTTATATTCTTTGAGCAGGGCATGTTTGTGCCTTTAGTTTTTATCTCTCCCCCAACTTAACTTGCAAAGAATTAAAATGCCCAGTCCAGCACCTGGTACAAGCAACCATTCTAAATTTAAATCTTCCTGCAAAGATTCTGTAGGAAGTTAGCCAAGTTAGTATAAGTTAGCCAGGACTCCATTATTTTCATGCAGGAAAAGCCAATTCTTTATTCCCGTCACTTATTTTGCACAGTTTTCACAGACCTTGTGTGCAGCACCCATTGCCTGATGGTTTTCTTGCTGCTCCATTTACTGGTCAGAAGGTGATTTGTGTGCACATGCTAAGATTCAGGTTGTTTACTTTTTCCTTTATGAGTTTATGCAGCTGCTGTTAAATGCTGATCTTTTGTTCTTAACAGAGCTGTGAACAGTGATTTTTTTAAATATAAATTTAAGAGTAAACCTTGTAAACAATTAATAACCACAAAGAAACCTTCCTACCTTTTGTGTTTGAAGCTGTATTAAGATTTGGAGTGGTTTTTTGCTCTGTTTCTCTTGGCCAGGCAGCTGGAGGAGCACGCAGTTCCCCTGCCCTGCAGGAACCTACAGCACCAGGCTGGGCAGGGGTAGGCTGGAGGATTGCTCTGCCTGCCCTGCTGGAGCTTTCTGCCCCCCTGGCACCTCCAAACCAGAGCTGTGCCCACTGTAAGTGCAGGACAAGGCTGTGGGGCTGTGCAGGTACAAGGGGAAATGGCTGTTTTTGGCATTTCATGGCTCTTCTGGTTTGAATTTTTATTATTTTGCTGCACTTGGAGCATTGGATGTGCCTTTCACCTCTTGTGTTACTGGATGGTCCAGGCAGGTTTTGTCAGAATTGGGTGGGTTTTGCTGCAGAAACAGCACATTTCCTCTAATCAAAACACCAGGAATTCAAGATGGAAGTGCACTGCTGATGCCTTAGGATTTTAGCTTTTCCATCTTTCATCTATTTGTAATCCTGCCATTCTTTAGTGTAGAACTCTAAACTCCATATAGAATGTTAGCTACTGTTCTCCCATCTTGGGCAGACGCAACAATTCCTCTCCAGGCCTGGCAATCAAGGACACCTCACTGCCTCAGGCCCTGAGAGATGGAAACAAAAGTGAGTTGGGGGCAGCAAACTTTGGGTAAATGACTTCTTTAGCTAAAGCTGTAATTGGAAGATGAATCCCTAAGGTTCAAATGGACCAAACTGATCAAAGCGTGAAGCCCCGTGACCATTGTCCATTTTGGGTGTAGCCCCTGGGGGGCTTTGTCTGCCCTAAATGTACCTGGATGCCCTTCAATAAATAGGGCTTTTTATTCTCTTAATTCTGTCTGGTCTCTGGTTTTTTGTTTGTTTTTTTTGGGGGGGGGTTGTTTTTTTTTTGTTTTTTGTTTTTTTGGGGTTTTTTTTGGGGTTGTGTGTGTTTTTTTGGTTTGTTTTTTTGTTTGTTTGTTTTTGTTTTTTGTTTTTTTGTTTTTTGGGTTTTTTTGTTTCGTTTTGTTTTGTTTTGTTTGTTTTTTTTTTTTTTTGCCTGGCTGCTGTGGGACTCTCTCTGTGCTGTGTTTTCCCCCCAGAGGATCCTTTCGCTCAGCCCCTGGAGCAGAGGTGGCTGCAGACTGCATCCCCTGTCCTGGGGGACATCACTGCCCCGAGCTGGGCACGGTCACCCCTCGAGCTTGTGGGGCTGGCAACTTCTCAGTACGTAGCAATCCTTTCATCCTGTCCTCCCTGCAGCACAAGGCTGGATTTTGGCACAAGGGGAGCTCCCTGGGGAGGCTGATGCTGTGAGTGGCCCAAGGGGGGCACTGGGATGAGAGTTTTAAACACCACCAACCACTTGTGCTGGCTCTACAAGAGGTTAAATTCACATTCCAGACACTGGGAATGTTCCTACAGCAGGACTGGGGATGCTCCAAACAGGAAAAGCCTCTCCCAGAGGTGCAATCCTGCTCCTGCTGCTGTTGCCACCCCAGAGGCCACCCCAGTTCACCTCTCCTGCATCTGCTGGGTGGAAGGCTCAGGTTTTCGTGACACGTTTGGCCCTGGCAGGGAGCAGAGAGTTCTGTTAGCTTCCTGCTCTAAAGGAGGTGTTGGATGACACTGGGATTAAACTCTCAAGTGGAGTTTAAAAGCGGACAGTGATGGCACAACTATTCCCACAAACAGATGCTGAGGTTTGATTCATATTTATCTGCCCCAAACCTCTAATTAGTTGTTGTACTGATAATTGCCACTGTTGGTGACAAAGTGCTGTTGAAGGACCCTGGCACCTCTGTCCTGACCAGTTTTCATATCCGCAAAAATTTGGGAGCTAGCACTGGAACCCTCCACTGAGACCGGAGAGGAGATAAATCACAAGTGAAGCTTTATACATGGCAAACAGATCCAGATTATTCCTGGTTTGCACTTGGAGTTGGGTGTACCAAGGAAAGATGAGGGAATAGTTCTGTATTTCCCCTGCTGCTGCTGGCAGAGAGTGTTGGATCCCCTGTTGTGAGTTTGTGTGGATAATCCACAGGTGTGACAGGGCTGATTTGTGGAGCACAGGTTTCCTTTTTTGCAGGGTGGAGGCTCTGAGTTGCTGTCAGAGCTTGGGGGAAGGTTGGAAATGGGAGGGTTTTGTTGCCATGGAGCTGCTGAGCAGGACAGGGAACACTTGATAAAAGCGGCTGCACTCCCAGCCTTGGTTTGGGGCATTGCTGGGCAGACAGGGAATGTTTGATAGAAAGGGCTGCACTCCCAGCCTTGGTTTGGGGCATTGCTGAGCACACAGGGAATGTTTGATACAAAGGGCTGCACTCCCAGCCTTGGTTTGGGGCTCACCACAGCTGCAGAGCATTGTCCAGCAGTGACACACAATCCTTTCCCGTTCCAGGAGTCCGGCTCAGCCTCCTGCTGGCCCTGCAGAGTTGGGCACTTCTGTGCCAGTGAGAGCACCAGCCTGGAGGTGATGCTGCTGGCCATGGTGTGCCCAGCAGGGCTGCTGTGCCCGGGGGGACAGGCTGATGTCCCAAATGCCACAGCCAACGCCTGCCCACAGGGACACTTCTGCCCCCAGGGGGATGCTGTGAGTGACTTTGCTCGGGGGACTCTCAATTCTCTCTGACTGGGGTCATTGCAATGGAAAAGACCTTTCCTAATAATATTTTGTTACTGATTTCTGCACTCTGTGTGTTCACAGATCTTATCAGTATTGGCCCCACATAAAACTGTTAATAATATAATAATATATCATATCATCATAATATCAGGATAACACTTCCTGAAAAGCTGCACACAATCACTCTGGGTTGTTTTCACAACTTTAACTGCTGTGCCTTGGCCTTGTGGGCTGCAGGACTCATTTTAGGGTGTCAGAGACCCCTTTTTCTATTTCACTTCCAGGCTCAGCCTTGCCCCAATGGCACCTATGGTGAGCAGAGGGGGCTGAGCAGTGCTGCTGGATGCTCACCCTGCCCTGCAGGGAAGTTCTGTTACACTGATGGGATGGATCCCCCAGGAATTCCTCACCCTGTAAGTACAGCCCAGCTCCTCCCGGATTTTTACCCTAAAATCCTTACTCTGGGCTGCATCTCTTGATGGAGCCAGCTTTGTGCTCTGTGCACATTTTCTGTCTTTATTTTCCCTTCTGCCTGTCAATGCAGGCTGAGAAAGAGAATTCAAAGGTGAGGAATTGCTGCTGCTCCTCATCTAATGAGTTTGGAGATTATTCATTGCAACTGTTTTGTCTCAGGGAAGAAGGAACTTGTCAAATATTAATAGCTGTTAAAAAACAAAACAAAAGAATTAAAAAATGCAGATGGAGTCTCTTCCACATGGATGAATCCATGGTTTTATTGAAGAGTAAGGCGATAACTCTGTCCCAGTTACAGCTTTTGTCCATGTATGGAAGAGCATCTTCCCCAAAACTCTACAGGCAGAACTTGTCTCAATGCCAAGATTTTACCCTAAAGCCAGAATTTTTCTGGTGAGAGTGTAAATTCCCTTTCTTCCCTTCTTCCCTACCCCGTTTGCTTGCAGGGAAGAAACACCAGGTTATTGAAATTGCAGCTGAAGCTGAGCAGATTCCAGGACAGCAACCAGCCGAGCCTGAGCCTGTGTTTTGTTCCCAGACAGGGGATTGCCCAGCTGGCTACCTGTGCCCTCCAGGCACTGGATTCCCCTTCTCCTTCCCTTGCCTGCCTGGCACCTTCTGGGATAACTCCAGCACAGAAGGGGAAGGGGTTTGCAAGCCAAGCCCAGCCGGGCACTTCTGTGACTCCCCTGCCCTGACAGAGCCCAAGCCCTGCCCAGCAGTGAGTGCTTTTCCTTGCTTTCATGTTCTGTGGGATTGATTTAATAGAAAATGTATTAATCTGGCTTTGTTTTGTGGGGTTTTTATTGTCCTGAAGGCAGTTTCAAGCCTGAGCCCTGCCCGGAGGGGACATTTGGTGACAGGCAGGTGCTGTCCAGACCCTCGGGGTGCAGACTCTATGCTCGGGCTGTAGGCCCCCTTAAACCCCTCAGGAAACCTCCAGGAACCCTTAAACCCCTCAGGGAAACCTCCAGAAACCCTTAAACCCCTCAGGGAAACCTCCAGGAACCCTTAAACCCCTCAGGGAAACCTCCAGGAGCCCTTAAACCCCTCAGGGAAATCTCCAGAAACCCTTAAACCCCTCAGGGAAACCTCCAGGAACCCTTAAACCCCTCAGGGAAACCTCCAGGCTTTGTCCTGGAAAGATCCACCATAGAGTTTTCCCTGCCAAGGCTGCAAGAAATGATTCTCCCCCACGGTGCTCTGCCCACCCCAATTGTCCATCCCTCATCCCCCCCAGAGGTTGCTGCCCTTTGCCCTTCCCTTTGTACTGCCCCTGTGCCCCTTTCCTTGCTTTCATGGAAAAAGCTGTTCTGGGGGATTTATTTAATAAAAAACCTCATCAAATGTGTCAATCTGGCTTTGTTTTGTAGGGGTTTTACTGTCCTGAAGGCAGTTCCAAGCCTGAGCCCTGCCCGGAGGGGACATTTGGTGACAGGCAGGGGCTGTCTGGCCCCTCGGGGTGCAGCCCCTGTGCTCGGGGTTCCTACTGTGCTGCCCCAGGACAGACTGGCCCAAGTGGACCCTGTGGGGCTGGATTTTACTGCCAGGGCAGGGCTCTGACTCCAGTAAGTCCCACTGATGGGTTTTGCTCCTCCTTTTCTTGCTGTGCTCTGTTGTTTTGTTTTATTTTCCCCTCTGTGGTGCTTGTTTTTAACCCAGTGGTTTGGACAGTCACAGTTTTGTGCTGCTCACGCTGGAGTTTATGGCACGAGGACCCTCAAAGGGAGTGTGGCCATGTCATATCTCTCCCCTCTCAACCCTGATACCCTCTTAACTAAAATGTCACCAGGGAAAAAAATCAGTGGGTGTGAATCAGTGTAAAATTTCATCCCTATTTATTCTCTTTAAATTTCCTTAAATCAGTGTTTTCTGTTCTCTGCACAAGAGCGTGTCTCTATTTTTTATTTTCCTTATTATCTACATCAGTTTAATGCCTTTAAATATTTTAACCTCATTTTCTCCCCTTTTCTAATGATTCTTTCCCCATTTTCAGTGGCCCACAGATGGTGTGACAGGAGCTGTGTGTCCTGTTGGGTCCTACTGCCCACCTGGCTCTGCCTTCCCCATCCCCTGCCCTGCAGGGACTTTCAGCAACACCAGTGGGCTGAGGAACCTGCAGGAGTGCTTGGATTGCCCACCTGGGTGAGTGTCCTCCAGGTGTGGAAACAAACAGGAGCAAGGTCCCTAAAATTCCAGAGATTTTTTTTTAATAGAAAAAAAAAAAGAAAGAAAAAAAGGCATTATTGTTACCCAAGGTTTTTTTGTTGTTGTTGTTTTTTTTCCCAACTTAGCTTGTTTTGTGATGGGACAAACAACCAAGCCCCCTCAGGACCTTGTGAACCTGGTTACTTCTGCACAGGAGGGGCCAAAAGTGCTCTCCAGCACGTGGTGATGGAGGGACATTACTCCCTAGCAGCAGCTTTCAAACCAGAGCCATGTCCCCAAGGCACTTTCCAGCCTGTGAGTACCTCGGGGTTCCCATCTGGGGGGTCAGCAGAGCCCTTGGAAATCGTAAAAATGCGTGAGTAGAAATTCCTGAGGTGTTTGGAAGTGGTCAGCTTGAATAAAAGGGGATTTGGGGGATTTCTGCTGATTTGGGTAATCACCACCTGCTTTGATTTTACCCTGCAGAAGAAGAAAAACCAAAAGCCTTTGGGTGAAGACATCAGATCCATCAGTCCAGGGCTGTTACCCACAGCCCATTTGGCATTTTTTGTGAAGTTTTCTTGCACAGTACAAATTTGGAAGGGTTGCTGAGTCTGGCCTGGCAGGGGTGAATTAACTTGTGCATTTCCCTGACTTCTGTCCTTGATCAGGGCTGTGCCTGTCCTGCTGTAGGAGTGCAGATACCCCAAATTTGCTGCTTTTGGGCTGCAGGTCATTCCCTTCAGTGTTTATTTTGCAGCAGGGGCTCCCTGGGAGTTGGTAGAATGCACAAAATTGATTTATTCTCCTGGTAAGCAGCAAGACCCCGCCCCTGCCAGGCTCTGTGCTCTCTTTCAGGGCCGTGCTCAGTCTGCTTGTAGGGACTGCCCTGAGGGGACTTTCTGCAGTGAGCCAGGCCTGGCTGTCCCCCAGGATTGTCCCAAAGGCCATTTCTGCCTGGCTGGCAGCTCCTTGCCCCTCCCATGTCCAGTGGTAAGAGCCCAATCCAGATTTGTTTTCCAAGCAGTAATTTTTCAGGTTTCCCATCCCTTGGCAGGTGCATGCAGTGGGTGTCTCTGTGCAGGGCACTTACTCGGGTGTGCAGAGGGCAGGTTCCTGCCAGCCCTGCCCTGCAGGGATGTTCTGCAGCAGGGCTGGGCTGCCTGAGCCAGAGGGGCACTGCCAGCCTGGCTATTACTGCAGTCAAGGCTCCAGCACCTCCTCACCCGTGAGTGATGAACATTTTACATTCCTCAGGACCTTCTAGCTCCACCAAAGCTTTCCTAAACCATAATAAATTTAATTTCAACTCCCTTCAGGTGGGGCTTCCATTTGGAGACCTTTGCCCACGAGGACATTATTGCCCAGCTGGCACCGGGCACCCCAGGGAGAAGCCGTGTCCTGCTGGCACCTGGAATGGCCAGAGAGGAGCCCAGGATGTCACTTGGTGCCTGCCCTGTGCCCCGGGGTTTTTCTGCAACATTTCTGGCCAAGATGTTCCCGGGGGACTTTGTGCACAGGGTGAGACAAAGGCAGAGCTTGTGCAACTTCTTAGATACTGGGTTGGACTCAGGGAAAGAACCCCAATGTTTTTTGTTTTAAGGCTATTACTGCACGGGGAGGACAAGGACTGCAAAGCCAGAGGATGGAGTCACTGGAGATCTCTGTCCTCGAGGACATTTCTGCCCTGCAGGCTCAGCAGCACCTTCCCCATGCCCCAGTGGGGAATACAGCAATGCCACAGGTCAGGAACTGCAGAAATGTGACAGGAGATGCAACAATGGAACCAGTCAGGAATTACAGAAATGTGACAGATCAGGAGATGCAGAAATGCCACAGGTCAGGGACCACAGAAATGTGACAGATCAGGAGATGCAGCTTTGCAACAGGAGCTGCAGCAGTGGAAAAGATCAGGAACTGCAGAAATGCTGCAGGTCAGGAACTGCAGCTTTGCCACACATCAGGAACTACAGAAATTCAACAGGTCAGGAGCTGCAGCTTTGCAGCTCCAGTGTGACTCAGGGGAGATGGAAACTGCTCGTAGCTTTTGTCTGCATCCATGAAGGTGCTGAAATCTGCTGACCACTGGGAATTTTCAATATTTTGGGGAGTGAGGTAGACAAAAGTGTCGAGCAGGGATGTTTTGCTATTTTATTCCCGTGTCAAATGAGGAATGTATCTCCCCCTGCAGCAGCTCGTGTGTTTTTAGGTTTGTGGCAGTGACACTCCGTGCAGGGAGGGCTGGCAGCAGCTTCCAGCTTTCCCTCTGTTCTGCCTGCCACCTAATGGGGAAACGTGGAGGTGACTCGGGCTGCTAGAGTGGAGTTTGCTGAACCAAATGCTCTGAGGAGAAATCCACATTTGAGGCCAGTTACTGCAGGAGAGCTTAAAAACCAGCTTTGTTTGGATTCGTGCTTCTCGAAGTGCACAACGAGGCAGAGGGAAGTTGTGCACGTGGTGTTTCCCTTCCATTTCATTCCATGATTCCTTTTTATCCCTGCTTTTCCCTCCCAGGTCAAGACAAATGTCTCCCTTGTCCTGCTGGGTTTCACTGCTCAAAGGGGCTCCGGCGCCGCTGCCCTCCTGGCTTCTACTGCCCCCAGAAAACTGGGATCAGCTTTTATCCCTGTCCTCCTGGCACTTACAACCCCTCCTATGGCCTGAGCCGTGCTGAGAGGTGCCAGCAGTGCCCTGCAGGTGAGGGAATGCTCCCATGGGACCTGTCCAAGAGGGTGCTGATCTCTCTGCAGCTCTTTCTTCTTGATCCTCTGATGCATTTTGGCCTCCATGAAATGCAAGCATAAAACCCACAGTCAAAAGAGGATCCTGGTCCCACTGATGGTGTCCCCACAGGTTTTTGGAGGCTCTGCAGGAGAGTTTGGTTCACACTCAGGGTTTTCCGTTGGAGTATGAGCTGAATTAGGATGGGGATCTGTCCCAGTTGTGTTGATGTTGAGGGATTTCATTGCTCAAAGTCTTCCCTTTGCCTTCCAGTGCATGCAGCACAGCAGCAATCCTGATTTTTTTTCTCCTAGTTTGCTGGTGCTCTTTTCCCTCTGTGTTCTTCCAGGAATGTTCTGTGGAGAATGGGGATTATCCTCCCCCAGTGGGCCCTGCTGGCCGGGATTCTTCTGCACAGCAGGTACAGAATTGAGGATTCAGAGGGCAGAAAAGGTGAAAAGATGGGGAGCTGTGGCCCTTGTGGTCCTTGCTGTTATTTATTCCATTCCCCCATGGATTTCTGGCTTTATTGTCATGAGCTGCAATCAGCTCCTCTCTTCTTTCACCTATGGAAATGCTCCTTTAGCCACAGGGAACAAACGTGCCTGTGAGAAACAACCCCAATAATTCAGGATACTTTTGCTTTATCTTCCTCGTGCAGGAGCAAGTGTACCAAACCCCAGTGGAGCCACAAACACAAGCAGTGGTGGCCCCTGCCCACCTGGACACTTCTGCCCAGCTGGCACCAGCATCCCCCAGCCATGCCCTGTGGGCACTTACTCAGACAGGTGAAGCTCTGTGGATGTGCTGACGCTAATTTTTTATTTTCTTTCCATTTTTGTTTATCCACCAGTCCTCTAAGCATTGAAGTGCAGCTCAATGAGGCTCATTAGACACATCTTGCACTGATCAGAAAAGTTTTGTGGTTGTTTTCACTTCACCAGGGCTGAAGCCTCAGTGACCCCCGTGCTGAGTTTGCCACTTGCCAGCTGAAACCTCATTTCTGTCCCTCTCAGGCTGCACAACGGGCAGGATTCCAGCTGCACACCGTGCCCACCTGGCCAGTTCTGTGCCTCCCCTGGCCTCACAGCCCCCTCAGGGCCCTGCTCACCTGGGTACTTCTGCCAGCCTGGGGCTTCCTCACCGACACCACTGGGTGAGCAGCACTGGGTGAACTGGAGTTTTGGCAACAGGCAGCTTTAAAAATGCCAACTTTCCTCCCAGTATTCCTTGTCCTGCCTCCTGTCAGTCATCCAGATCCCTGTGTGAATTTTCTTGCAGGGGTTTGTGTCACACAAGCCAGTGTTACCAAAGGAAATGTCTGCAGTGAGTGCTGGGGCAGTCACGGGTGTGTGCCTGCAATGGGTACAGCCACTGTCATTTGATTATCTCAGAAATAAAATCATTTCCAGGGGAGATTCCCAACCCCCTCTGTGTTGCAGTGCATTTCCCACACCCAAGCAAATGATTCTGTGTGAGGAAAAGAGTTTTGGTTTACCTCTGAACTAAAAAGGAGAATGGACTGGAATTTTCTGTGATAGTCACACCACGATTGGCTCAGTGCCAGGACAGGAGTACCTGCTGGACCTTCTGGGTGTTCCTCAGAAATGCAGCAAAATAGAAAAGTTTCTATTGGGCAGCAAGCCAAAAGCCCTCCTAAAGCATTAAGTACTTAAGAAGGGGCACAGAGGTGCTCAAGTGCTTTTTTGGGGTGCCTTAGCAGGTGCAAAAGGGCTTCCTTGCACTGTGCTTGGCTTTTGCTTTTTGTTTTTGGATCGTTTGTTATTTCATCACTTATTAAAACCTTTTGATTTTCAAAGCACACCTGACCAGCCATCTCAAAATGATTCTAAGCCATTCTGAGAAGTGCTGGACACCCTCAGAGCTTGATACACCTTCCAGAGGATCATTATATGCAAGACTGTACCCCTGCTTCTCCTGTCTGTGCCCCAGGTGTGTGGGAGAATGGAGGCCCTTGCCCTGTGAGCCATTTCTGCCTAGAAGGGAGCAGCTCTCCCTGGCCCTGCCGTGCAGGGACCTACAACAACCTCTCCAGACAAGCTGCCTGCTCCCCCTGTGCTGCAGGCTACTTCTGCCCAGAAAACACCACCAGCTACAGCACCAACCCCTGCCTGGCTGGATTTTACTGCCCCAGAGGTGAGATGCACCCAGGGAGCCCTGCAGCCCTTTGACCAGGCTGAAACATCCTCCTTGAAGGCAAGAGATCATCTTTGTGAGGAAAATGTTTGAGTGTCAGCCTGGTTCTCCACAGAAAAATACCCCCCAAAAGATTTTTTTTTTTTACATATTTGAGTCTCTCTTTTTTATTTGTGTTTTTTGACATGTTTAAGTGCCAGCCTGGTTCTCGACAGAAAAATATCCTCAAAATATTTTTTTATACGTGTAAGTGTGTGTTTTGACATGTTTAAGTATCAGCCTGGTTCTTCACAAAAAAATACCCCAAAAATATTTGTTCCATGTTTGAGTGTCTTTTTTTTTTAAGCGTGTTTTTTTGACATGCTTAAATGTCAGCCTGGTTCTTCACAGAAAAATGCCCCCCAAAATACTTTTTTTTACATGTTTGAGTGACCTTTTTTTCGTTGTTGTTTAAGTGTGGTTTTTGACACACTTAAGTGTGTCAGCCTGGTTGCTGACTGAAAAAAAATCAATCCAAAACAACATTTTAAGCTGTAGCTGTGGCTGTTGTTTAACAGCTTCACAAATTAAACAGCATTCAAACACAATTTTGGCTGTGAAGGGCTGTGGGGGTAAACTGGCAAAGAGGACATGAAGCGATGCATCAGGATTCAGAGCCAAGACAGTGCTTCTATCCCATGGAATATTCCTGCTCTCCTTATCCCACAGGCACCAAATTTGCCACGGAGTTTCCCTGCCCCAGGGGCTACTACAACCCTGACCCCATGAGCCAGAGCCTGGACAGCTGCCTGCCCTGCCCACCTGGGCACTACTGTGGGAAGGAGGGGCTGACAGCAGCCTCAGGCAGGTGTGACCCAGGTGAGTGTGGGGGTGGCACTGGGGACAAGGTGGTGCTTTCACCCTGGAGCCTTCACCACAGCTCTTCCAGTCAGTTTGCAGGAAGAATTGAACACCTCTGCTGGCCGTGTGGGCCCCAGGGTGTGCCTGTAGCCAGGGGCAGGCTCTGCCCTCTGAGCCTGCTCAGGCAGCTGAGCTGAGTCCTGTGACCATAGAGCAAAAATACTGAATTAATGTTGCAGGATCTCTTTTTTAATATGGTATTTATAGTATTAAATTGGATGGGATATTATTAAATATACTCTTGAATATACTCTTGCATGGGAAATTACAGCCTGGCAGTGTTAAACTTTGGTGGGAGGAACCTGTCCCACACCCTTGTGGTGGGCCCATGTTGTAATAAATAAGCAGACAGGACTCAGTTTTCTCATGCAGGAAAGCCAGTTCTTTATTCACAAAGTTCATATTTATATGAAATATAAGCGGGCACTGTGTTAAACCTAACTGGGCAGCAATACAGGGAAACTCAGGTCATTGGTCAGTAAGGGCTACTGTATTTGTCTATCAAATTTTCTCTCTCTAGATATATTTACATATTTCCTTCACTGATTCTCACGGGACAGATTCATTGTTTATGTGGGTGCAAACTTATTTTTCTCTCTAATAAAAGGTTATTGTGCTCATTCTTATAATTTTTCTTGATGGGAACCTACAAGCTACTTGTAGCTCAGCTAGAGTAGCAGTGCCTAAACCATGTTTTATAAGGCCTTTCTTTCATAATATCTCTACCTGTGTACAGCATGCCCACATGACACCCAATGCCATCCCAGATGGTTTATTTGTGATTTTTGGGAGGCTCTGTCACTGCCAGAGCTTCTCAGTCCCATTTGTTGTTCCCAGGCTGGTTTTGCATCTCAGCAGCCTGGACCTCACAGCCGTTTGACCTGGACAATTACACCAGTGCCAACTGCCTGTGCCCGGCCACTGCCACTGGGGGCAAGTGCACAGCTGGCTTCTACTGTCCCCAGGGGAGCCCAGAGCCCCTCCCTTGTACCCCAGGGCTCTTCTGCAATGCCTCAGGTTGGTGTCTGTGGGGAAAGAGGAGTTTGGAGAGGATATTCCTGCTGTTTCCATGGGGATGTAGCAGTGTTTGCCAGATGCCCGTGGTGTCTCCCACAGGGAGCCTGTGAGCAGTTGTTTTCCCTGCTTCTCCCCGTTTGTCTCAGTGCTCTGAGTGCCACCATCCTCTCTGTCTTGCAGGGCTGCCTGTCCCCAGTGGGGAATGTGCTGCTGGCTTTTACTGTGCAGGGGGAGCTGCTAGCCCCAAACCCATGGATGGTGTCACTGGGAACATCTGCCCCGTGGGCTCTTACTGCAGTGGGTATCCAGCACTGAAGAGTTCATGGCACAGAACACCTCAAACACTCACAGGGCGTGGCAGCCAACAGCCTGGGGCCAGACCATGGTGCCAAGATTCTTCCCCTAATTATTTCCTTCTTTTCAAACTGGGAAATGACATCTTTGTCTCAAAATCTGAACTTTAATTGGCTTCACCTGTGGGTGAAACAAAGCCAATAATTTCTGTCCCACTCTGTCCTGGTTTGGAAAGACAAATGTCTGCTAAGGAAGGCAGAGCCTCCCTTGGAATGGAGAATGTAAACTCCCTCCCTCCAAATTATTATAATTCTGAAATTAAGGGGCTCTCAGGTGAAGATATGGGAGTAGGAATAACAGTTATTTACTAGGAATGTTAAAAATACAAATGTAGTAGTACAAAAAAGCAAACAAAAAAAGAGGAGACCACTGCCAGAGTCAGAACACAGCCTGACCCCCTGTTGGTCAGGGTGTT
>VZSR01000243.1:2604013-2631580 GCA_013398615.1 Brachypodius melanocephalos | reverse complement strand
ATTTAATCCCAGCTCTGGCAGAAAAAGAAGATAAAAGCAACACCCCACCATCACCTGTGAGCAGGGCAGGGAGCTCCCTGTTCCAGGTGCATTTTCCCTCTCTCTCCCCAGCTATGTTTGCCTGGAAGGAAACTCTTCTCCCTGCCCTTTGGATGGGATCCACGGGTACAGATGTCCCAGCGGCTCCTACTGCCCAGCGGGCTCGGGGCTGGAGCTGCCCTGTGAGCCTGGCACCTTCAGCCCCGTGCCCGGGGCCAGCACCTGCCTGCCCTGCCCGCCTGGCATGGCCTGTGGCAGTGCTGGCACCGTGCAGCCCCTCACCTGCCCCAGAGGTGAGCTCAGGTGTGGGAGGGAGCTGGGGGATTCCTCTCTCTGCTCAGGGAATGGGGGATTTGCTGCTGCTTGGAGCAGCC
This sequence comes from Brachypodius melanocephalos, assembly GCA_013398615.1. Classification (NCBI taxonomy): domain Eukaryota; kingdom Metazoa; phylum Chordata; class Aves; order Passeriformes; family Pycnonotidae; genus Brachypodius; species Brachypodius melanocephalos. The sequence goes on along the minus strand of VZSR01000243.1, from coordinate 2,631,167 downwards.
CAGCGTTTCCCCTTCTCCCCTGGCTGTGAGCAGTGTCTCCTCGTTGCTGTAAGGACAAGATCCTTATTTCTTCATGCACAATGGCCCCCTTTTCTTCTTCACAGTTTATATTTATATGGTTTCCTAAAGATGCCTTTTCTAAAGGCCTAGTGTTTAATTCTAATTGGCTGTGACAATTAACAGTTAGTAACTTATTGCAACTCAGTTCATTCAGGAGTTGCTAGTGGATGTGTCTGTGAAAAACTTTCCTCTCTAAGCATGTTTGCATTCTTGTCTCCTAAACAGAAGAAGTTTCACACAGGCAGAACACTTTGACATGGGTAGAGATTCTTTCCTTACAGGAACTCATCAGGCCAGCTGTTGGCTGTGCTTAACTGGAATGGCCTGAGCCCTGGTTTTAGAAGGGTAACAAGGCTCTGATTCACACACACAGAATTTCTAGGTTGGAAGAGACCTCCAAGATCACCAAGTCCAAACCAGCCCTGAAATCTCAACTAGACCCTGGCACCCAATGCCACATCCAGGCTTTGTTTAAACACATCCAGGGATGGTGACTCCACCACCTTCCTGGGCAGACTTTATCCCTCTTTATCCCTATTCCAATACTTTATCACCCTTCCTGTAAAAACCTTTTTCCTAATATCCAGCCTGCATTTCCTTTGGTGCAGTTTAAGGCTGTGTCCTCTTTTCCAAGGCTTAATGCAACATCTCCTGGCCCTCTCCATCACAGGGTTCTTCTGTCCAGGCCGCACTGCTGTCCCTGTGCCCTGCCCCGAGGGGACACTGAGCCCCTTGGAGGGGGCGGTGGCACCCACGGCCTGCAGGCAGTGCCCCGTGGGCAGGTACTGCAGGGGAGAGGCCAACTGGGAGCCTGATGGTGAGTTTGGGTGCCAACAGAGCTGCCCCAGCACTGGGGCGGAGATCAGGGCTGGAGGATGTGGGGAAATGGGGAACAGCTCCAGGAACGAAGTAAAGGCTATTGCAGGACACCCTGAGGCTGTATTTATCAGCCTCCTCTTTTTCGGTTTCATCCTTCTCACTGAGCATTTATTTTTGTTTTATTATTATTTTATTTTTAATTATTATTATTTAATTATAATATTTATCATTATATTATTTATCATAATAGAATTATATTTAATGTTTTGTTATTTAGTGTTTATAATTTAGTATGATTTTTATTATTTTAATTATTTATTATTAATTTTTATTTATTATGATTTGTCATTTGTTACTATTTATTTATTTGTTCATTATTATTTTCATTTGGTTTTATTACTATTATTATTTGGTTTTATTATTATTTTAAATTAATGATGTATAATATAATTTAATAATAATTATTTATTGTTGTTTACTATAATTTATTATTATTTGTTATTTATTTATTATTACTATTTTAGTTTGGTTTTATTCCTATTATTATTTAGTTTTATTATTTTTTTTAATTTAACAGTTATTTCTGTTACTGCATTGCTTTTCCTTCTCTCTCATAATTTTTTGGCTTTTTCTGCATTCTCTTCCTTTCCTTTTACATTTTATCTCTGCTCTTTCTGTCCTCCAAAATGCTTCCCCTCCCATTTAGGCACAGAGCAATTGTCCCTGGGCCAAACCTCCAGGCTGGATACCTGGAAGGAAGAGAGGCAGGATCCTTCCCACGGGCAGCAGAGGGTGGGGAAGCACTCAGAGAGCAGATAAAGTGAGCAAACAGCAGGTGAGGTCAGTGCCGGTAGAGAAAGGGATGGAAAGGGTTAATGGGGACAGAGAAATGCAGAGCACAGGTGACCAGCCCAGGCTATCAGCGGAGATAATCGGGGACTAGGGTGGGCTCTGGCTTCTGACACCTCCTGGGAGGGTGTCAGGAGGGGCAGGGGGTGCTGCCTGCCTCCTCCTGTGCTGCTCAGGGCTCTGCTCGCCCGGCTACTTCTGCGAAGGAGGAGCCACCGATGCCACCCCCCGGGGGACACCTGGGTCCCCTCTCAGCGGGCCCTGCCCCCTCGGGCACTACTGTCCGGAGGGAACTCCTTTCCCAGTGCCCTGCCCAGCTGGGACCCTCAACAACGCCACTGGTGAGTGCCACTTCCCGCACGGGTTTGTCCTGCGGGGACATCAGTGGTGACCAGCTGCCCCTGGGCTCAGTGGCCACGTGTTACCAGTGATGGTGGCCACTTCAAACAAGTGCTGCTGATGCTGGGGGTGCACTGGCTGCTGTCTCACCGGCTGTCCCCTGGTGTTTGTGTCCCCTCAGGAGGTGGCTCCCAGGCCAGCTGTGTGCCCTGCTTCCCCGGGGCTTTCTGTGCCAGCGTGGGGCTGAGCTCTCCCACAGGGCCCTGTTCCGAGGGCTTTTACTGCCCAGCAAACTTCAGCTCCATCAGCCCCACGGCGTTCCTGTGCCCCAAGGTACTGCTGAGGGCTGGGGCAGGGAGTTCTCAGCTCTGGGAAGGGCTCTTGGGGTCCCACAGGGGCAAGGTGTCACCAGAACTGACTGAAACGTTGCTGTCATCCACACAGAGGTTTGGGTGATTCTGGGATTCATACAGCCCCCAGCTTTGGCAGATATTTACTGCTGTTAGATACATACTATTGGTAGATATTTAAAACAGAGACTCCACAAAGTAGAGGTCTTGTCTCTAAAGAGGGGAACGATGCCTTAGGGATTTAGCTTTTCTATTTTTCATCTATTTGTAATCTTGCAGCTCTTTAGTGTAGAGCTCTGAACTCCACACATATGGGAGCTGCTGCATCCACATTCTGGTCAGACACAACAATTCCACAACAAAAGTGAGTTGGGGGCAGCAAACTTGGGGTAAATGACTTCATTAGCTGAAGCTGTAATTGGAAGATGAACCCCCAATGTGCAAATGGACCAAACTGATCAAAGTGTGCAAACCCGTGACCATTGTCCATTTTGGGTGCAGCCCCTGGGGGGCTTTATCTGCCCTAAATGTACCTGAAGGCCCTTCCATAAACAGAACTGCTTTTTATTCTCTTAATTCTGTCTGGCCTCTGTTTTCAGGTATCCGCAAAACGCATCACTGCTGCTCCATGAAATGCTCCCCCTTCTCTGTCCTCATCAGGGTCACTTCTGTGGGTCAGGCTCAGCCCTCCCCAGGCCGTGCCCTGCAGGGCAGTACCAGCCAGCCACAGGCTCTGCCTCCTGCATCCCCTGCCAGAGAGGATTCTACTGCCAGGAGCTGGTGGCAGGGGACCCCAGGCGCTGCCCAGCCCATTCCTACTGCCCCACAGGTACTCTGGCACTCACCAAGGGCTCAGGTGTGGTGTGCCTGCCTGTGGCCCCAGAGATGTGCAATCCTCAGTGTCTCCCCCAGGCCAGGGGATGAGCAGGTGGCAGTGAGGCAGTGTGGCACAGTGGCCACCTGAGAGTCACTTGTCACACTACAACACTCTTACAGGGTTTGATTTTTGTCTCTGTGCTCTCCCTTTCAGGGACACAAGTTCCTCTCACCTGTCCTGAAGGCACCTTCACTCCTGAAAACACAACTGGCCTCTGGAATGAGAAGGAATGCCTGCCTTGCCTCCCTGGCCACTACTGCAGGTCAGGATTCAGTTCACCCTGGCATTTTTCCCCTCCCTCTGGAGCAGTTTGACATCCTTGTTTTGTGCTGGGAAAGTTCTTCCCTACTCCTCTCCTGCATTTCTCTCACTCAAAGAAAAAAAAAATAAAGCTTAGCCACAGAGTTGGGCACAGAGGCATTGGATCTGTGAATTCTGGGAGGAAAAAGCAGTCTAGCATCATTGTTGTGGTACAAAGAAGCACCTGAAAGAGGTGTGGGTGGCATTTATGGAGTAATGCAGAAAGTCCAGCCCGGTGCAAAGTCATCCACAATTCCATCTACAACCATGTGCCATGTTCATGGAATTTGGACTGGCTCACTTTAGTCACCTACAAGTTTTAATAAGTGGAAAAATGTGTCCATATTTTCTCTCTCATATCAGAAGTGTTCCCAGTGTCAGTACTCTGCTTTTGCACCCAACCAGCAGCAGCAGCTCCAAGTACACAAATGACTGTTTTCCTCCTCTCTCCAGGCACGGGAAGCTGGAAGGGAAATGTGCTGCTGGATATTTCTGCCTGGCTGGGAGCTCCCAGGCTGCTCCCCAAGGTCTCCCCTTCTCCTGGCGCTTCCTGTGCCGCTGGGGCCAGGTGTGTGCAGGGCTGTGTCCTGCAGGTAGGTGAGGATCTCAGTCATATCCACAGCCCAGAAGATTGACTTGCTGCTGCATTTTATCTTCTTCTTGCCAGGGTTGGGATTAAATGCTCGAGATGGTGTTTCTTGTTCAGACTCAGATGTTTATTAATTCTTATCTATATTACAGTCCCACAAACTGTGAGTTCTACAGCACTGCCAGCTAACAAACTAAAAAATGGAGCCGTATCTATCTCTCTACAAGGCCTTTTAAGGATAAACTATCCAATTAAGAAATGGCACCTGAATTATTTTTACTTTTAACCCGATAACCAACCACCCATGACAAAATTCCCTCCCTTTCCCACCTCTGGGTAACAAGATTCCCTCCTTTTCCATCTTCTGGGTAACAATGTGTATTTTTCTACCCAATTACAAAACACCACCCAGACCCATGGAGAAAGAGATGAAAAAGGACTCAGCCTCTGCCCTAAATCCTCCATCTTGCTTTATATATTTATTACTGTGTTCTAAACCTTTAAACTCTGAGTTTTGCACCCTGTGATATGACACACTTCTATCCAAACTCCACACCCACAATCCCAGCACTGTCACTCAATTTTGGGAGCCTTTTCCACGGTCTCAGGTCAGTGCAGGGTTTGCTTGGGGGTCAGAGCCTGTCAGCACAGAAAGCCTGAAATTCTCACTGCTCAGGGTTCCAACAGAGTATACAATATATTGCATAATATATTGCATTGTAGCTGATTAAAATTATCCTTGCTCATCAATTTCCTCAGTTTTGCATCTTTTTGAACCAAAGTGGGCCAGAGCAGAAAGACCACCTGAAATTTATGATGCTGAGCTGCCAAGTCAGAAGAGTTTGAAGGCTCCTGGATTCCCAGCAGCTGTAAAAGTTCATTCCACAGCAACAGCAGACTCTGGCTCAGTCATTTTTTGCCACTGGAGGATTTGGATGTTTTACTTTTATCTCTTTTCCACCCATTTTTGCAGGTTACTACTGCCTGGAGGGGTCTGAGGTGCCTACACCGTGTCCAGCCAACACTGTCAGAGCTCTCCCAGGGGCTGGCAGGAGGGAGGATTGCCTGCCCTGCCCACCAGGCCACTGGTGCAAAGCAGGTTTGGGTGGCAATCGCTGAGGGGAGGGAATGGGAGCTGCTTTTCGGGAGAGTTTTGTGTATCCCTGATTTCCCAGCCCCATTTTCCTTCATTCCAACCCTTTCCCCCCCCCCCATTTTTCCCAGTTTTTCACCCATCCCAGCCCCTTTTCTCCTATTTTTCCTAATCCCAGCTCCATTTCCCCCCACTCCAGCCCTATTTCCCCCCATTCCAGCCCTGTTTTCCCCACATTTGCCCCCATCCTGTCCCATCCCAGCCCCTTTTTCTCCCATTTTTCCCAATCCCATCCCCTTTTCCCCCCTCCCCATCCCATTTTCCCCCATACCGGAGGATGTCTTGGCTGTCAGATGTGGCATTGTGGGACAGTCCTGGCAGCAATGAGCTCTGCAGAGGAAAGGGACAGTGACCTGGGTGCCACCGGGCAGAGGAGGGGCTGGGGTGGCACAGGGGGACACAAAGGTGTTCCAGTGCCATTGGGGACATCCCTTAAATCCTTTTTTTCCTGTTTTTTTAGGGGATTCTGAGGCTCATCCATGCCCTTTGGGACATTACTGCTTCGGGAGCAATGGCAGTGACCATGGTGGTGTCCTGGCCCCTCAGGAGTGTCCCCCACACACCTTCCGTGGGCACCCGGGGGCCCGGAGCCTGGCAGAGTGCCAGCCCTGCCCGCCGGGGTACCACTGTCCCCTGTCAGGTGAGGGCTGCAGGGTGTCACTGTCCCCTGGCAGGTGAGGGCCACAGGGGGTGTCACTGTCCCCTGGCAGGTGAGGGCCACAGAGTGTCACTGTCCCCTGGCAGGTGAGTGCAGGGCAAAGCAAGCCCTTTTCTGGCCTCTGGGTGACAAAATTCTTTCCTTTTAACCTCTCCGGATGACAAAATTCCCTCCCTTTCCCATCTTCTGGGTAACAAGATTCCCTCCTTTTCCATCTTCTGGGTAGCAAAATTCCTTCCCTTTCCCACCTCTGGGTGACAGAATTCCCTCCCTTTCCATCCTCTGTGTGACAAAATTCCTTCTCTCTCATGTCTCTAGATGACAAAATTTCCTCCCTTTCCCTTTTCTGGGTAACAATATTCCTTTCCCACCTCTCTGTGATAAAATTCATTCCCCTCACCACCTCTGGATGACAAAATTCCTTCGCTTTAACCTCTCTAGGTGACAAAATTCCCTGCTTTTCCCACCTCTGGGTGACAAAATTCCCTCCCTTTCCTGCCTCTTTGTGACGAAACTCCCCACGATGAGATAGGGAGAGAGAATTCCTGCTGGCAGCCACCTCAGAGCCTTTCTCCAAACCCTGCCTGGCCCCCCAGCCTCCTTCCCCTCCTCACTCCCTTCTCTTCCCCCCAGGCCTGACCAGCTTTGAGGATTATCCCTGCCCCCCTGGCTACTGGTGCCCTGGCCATGGGGACACTTTCCCCTGTCCAGCTGGCACTTCCAGGGTCCAGCCTGGTGCCAAATCCTTGGCAGAGTGTGATCCCTGCTCGCCTGGATATCATTGCCCGGATCCAGCCCAGACAGGGCTCCCCAACACCCGGGGAATACCTTGCAAACCCGGCTATGAGTGCCCAGCAGGTGACTCCACTTTTGTTTTCCTCGTTCCCAGCCATTTCCGAGTCTGGGTGATGGATCAGCAGGGATTTAGGGGTTACTCTTACCCCATTCTTACCCCATGATTCCTCTCAGCCCTCCCTGTTTTTGTTTAGCTGAGGTTGCCAAGGAAGTGGTCTGGGCTTGGAAAAGGAGGAGATGTTTTCATGCAGGGCTGGGCATTGAGGTGTCAGCATGCCATGCTAAATGATAGCTCCCAACAGTTCTGTGCCCTTTTGGGAGCTGTAGGAGAAACAGAGTTTATGGAGAAGCCTCCTTTCTCTCTTAAGGGATTTGATCTCCTCAAAAGGAGTTCTGCTAACTCCTGCTCTATCATTGCTTTGGAAGCAGTGGAGTTTCACCAAGATCACTTTAGCCAGGATTTGGGAGGGTTGTGTTATACCTTGGGGTGCTTTTGAGCCAAAATGGGGCACTGAGGGCATGACAAAGTGGGATAAGGCCCACACAGATTCTGCTGCTGTGGGAATGTCCCATCAGCTCTGTTCCCCCGTCTCTCCCCCAGGGTCAGTAAACCCCAAGCCCTGCAGGCCAGGTTCCTACTGTGGTGCTGTGACAGGAGAGCCTCCCCTGTGCCCTGCTGGCTACCACTGTCCTGAGGGGTCCTGGACTTACACCAGCCCTGAGCAGCTGTGAGTACCTGGGGCTTGGTACAGCCAGTTCCTAAAAATATTGGGAATTGTGCCTCGGATCCAGCCCAAACCACGGCCTTTGTGCATGGTGCAAGAGCAAAGCAATCTTTGTGGCTGCAGTCACGGTTTGGTGACTGAACAGGGAGGAGGATTTATAATTTCTGCTGTTTTATAGTTTCTGCTTAGCTCAGAACCAGGTGAGAACCACTTTTATTTTTGCCCTGTGTTTTCACTGATCATTGAAATAATGTTCAGAGATTTTCTCCCCTTTTGCTGCCCCAGGTGTGTGTTCCCATATTACTGCCCCCCAGGCAGTGCCCACCCCATGCCCTGTGAGGGAGGGCACATGGCCCTCAGCCTGCCTGGCCTGAGGGGCTCAGCTGAGAGCTTCTGCAGGGTCTGTGCTGCAGGCACCTTCCGCAGTGACCCCCTGATCTCAGCGCCCTGCCAGCCCTGCCCAGCTGGCTTCACCTGCCCACCAGGTAAATTCAGCTGCCACGGGGGAGTGGGGCAAGAAATAGCAGCTTAAATTGGGAGCTTGGAGTGTTTTGGGTTCTGTGTGGGCAAAGCCCTGAATCCTCTGCAGTTATAAAACCCTGGTGTGGGCTGTCACGTGGGTTTGCCACTGGATTTAGCCTGTGGAAGATCTGGGGAAAAGAAAAAAACCTGAGATTTATATTTAAATATGAATTAGACTGAAAAACGCTGATCTGCACACGTGTGTATTTATATAGACTCATGTCTATATATAGAGAGATGTGTGTAGATGGATCACTGGGACAAGCAGGTGCTCTCTGCATCTCTCTCTGCCCTTGCTGGGGTCCCTGATGCCACCACCCCTTTCTGCAGGCAGTGACAGCTACCACCAGCAGCCTTGTCCTCGTGGCCACTACTGCCCTGCCCTGTCCCCTGCCCCGCTGCCCTGTGCCCCGGGCACCCACGGGAGCAGCCACTTTGCCAAGCACCCAGGGGACTGCCAACCCTGTCCTGCTGGCACCTTCAATCACCTCCCTGCCCAGGCTGCCTGCTTCCCCTGTGGCAGCTCCTCTTCCTCCCAGCCGGGTGAGTTTTTGTGTGTGAGTGGAGTTTTCCCCTCTGCTGATGCATTTCCTGGTGTTCCACAAGCCCTGGGATCCTCCTGGAGCTGGCGGTGCTGCCCATGCCCAGCTGCTCTTCCCCTGTCCCACTCAGGAGGAGAATCCCAATTCCAAAGCTATTTTTTTCCCCTCTTGCACTCTTACCCAAGGGAATTTGATTGGTTGAGCTGAGCAGCTCTGCTAATTCCTGCACTATCATTGCTTTGAAAGTGGTGGGGTTTCACCAAGATCACTTTAGCCAGGATTTGGGGCAGTTGTGTTAAATCTAGGGGTGCTTTTGAGCCAAAAACTGGGCACTGAGGGCATGACAAAGTGGGATAAGGCTGGAAACCAGGAAAGTAAAGAGTTCTTATTCCTCACTTAGTATATGTGCAGCACTGCCCCAGTGTTTCAAATCAGGTGGATTTGAGGCTGTTGAGGCACGAGAGAGGGGCTTGGCAGCCCTGCCTGGCTGGGTCCTTCCCCCATCCAGGGCTTTAATCTAAAATTTAATGAATGGCTTGTCAAAACCCTGCTGCCAACGAGCAGCTGGGCCTTTCTGCATCTCCAGCTAAATGGGTGCTGCAGCAGATGTTTTGAGGCTGTGGTGGTGCAGACTGGCCCCAGCTGGCTGTCCTGTGGCTCAGCTCTGCCCTGGAAGAGCAGCACAGATCACAGCAGTGTCACTGAAATGAGCAGTGGGATTTGATGAAGAGTTCTGAGCACAGGAGCTGCTCCTTTCCAGCCAGCACAGTTGTTCCAGGCTGTATTCCCCACCCTAAACACAGCCTCTCCTCCCAGGTGCCACCAGCTGTACCTGCCATGGGCTGAACAGGGCTTTCCAGCAGTCAGATGCCTCCTGCATCTGCCAGGCAGGTTATGTTTATTATGATGAGAGAGGCAAGAAAGACCCTGACAGCAACAGTGACCAGGATTGCCAACCTCAGGTAAAATCGGGCTTCCAATCAAAATTGCTGCGTGATGTGCAGGAGAGGGGGAGGGTTCAGGCCTTAAACTGAGCCAAGCAAATCTTTTAGATGTTTTATTGGCGCTGTCTTGTGGGAGGTTTTCTTTACTGCGATCTTGTGAGGTAAAATTTAAATTCCTAAGAGATGGAAGTAAAAGATCCTCCCATGCCAGGGCAATGGGAGCAGCACAGTGTCTCACATGGATGACAGATGCAGGAATTTTAGCCTCCTTTAATATGAAGTTCTTCTTCAGAACTGCCATGAGCAGGGATACACTAAAACCAGTTCTTGTTTGTAGCTTGCATGATGTCACTTTTTTGCTTTTTCAATGAACTTCTGTAGTGCAAAACCCTCTCCTGCCATGGGTTCCACAGCAATCTAGAGTGTAAAAATTATACCCTGGTTCTTTCAGCTGAAGAAAATTGGAACCTCATAAGGGGTTGGGAGGTGAAATTGTTCTGTGCTTTCTTCAACGCTTTCCTTGTTGGATTGATGCCTGGAGAGGCTGGCTGGAACAGAGGCTGGGCAGAGTTCAAGGAGTAAAGGAGAGATTTATTTAAAGACTTTTAGAGGATCCACCTTGGGCAGTACAAGAGCCTGACCATGGCTCCACCCAAGATGGACCAGGGGTCAAGAATTTTCACCCTTTTATGAGTTTTGGTCCATTTCCATATTGGGGTTCATTGTCCAATTACAGCTTCAGGTTATGCAGTCCCATCCTCCCAGTTTGCTCTCCTCAATTCTCTGTTGTTTGCACTTTTTGGGCCCAAAGCTGCAGCAGTGCCCTTGGTTCTGGGGCTGGAAAAGGATTGTTTCGTGTGACTGAGCTGTGAGGAGAGCTTGCTAACGCTTTATATGAAGTTCAGAGTTATGCTCCAATGCAATGCAGAATTTGGAAAATGTAAAAGTTAAAACTGAAGGCATCAAGATTGCCTTTACGTCGAGTGTCTGAAGTGCAGCAGTGGGGACAAGGAGAATTTTAGGGCTGCAGCAGCTCAGCTGAAGCTCTGGAGCGCAGCAGTGGGGAGGAGGAGAATTTTAGGGGTGCTGGAGCTCTGGAGAGTGTCAGGGTGTGTTTCCCTGCAGGTGGATGAGCTGTGTGCCCCCGGCGAGGTCCGGCTGGCGTCCACGCGCCGCTGCACTGCCCCCGAGCGCCACGACTGCGCTCCCACCTGCGGAACGGCTGGAGGGGAGCTCCACACACAGCTGGGAATGTGAGTGAGTGAGGGCTGATACCTCGGGAAACACCTGGAACAGGGACTGGATAGAGATAAGAGAATAAAGTAGATATTTATTGAAAGGGCTTTAAGGTACACCTTGGGCAGAACAAGAGCCTGGCCAGGGCTGCACTCAGGGTGGACACAAAACGGTCACAAAATGGACCCAAAATGGTCACAAAATGGACTACTGGTCACGAGGTCTCACACTTTTATAAGTTTTGGTCTATTTGCACATTGGGGTTTAATTGTCCAATTACAGCTTCAGGTTATGCAGTCCCATCCTTCTTGTTTTCTCTCTTCAGTCCACCCTTGTTTGTGCTTTTGGGCCTGAAAGTTGTACTCATTGTTCTTGATCTCCAGCAGGAAAAGGATTTGGTTTGTCTCCCTACTCTGTGAAGAGCTGACTGACACTTTATATGAGGCCCAGAACTGCACCCCTGGGCGGCACAGAATCTGAAAAACATGAAAGCTCAAACTTAAGGCATCGTTTCCCCCCTTCAGAGGCTTGACAGGGCCTTTTCCTTATCTAGGATGAGTCCTACAAGGACTCCTTCCACAAGGATTTCCTTGTAGAGAACAGAGTCTCTATTCTAAATATCTATTAATAAAAGGTATTCAATAACAAACTAGTATCTAACATTAGTAAACAGCTAACAATAATAACCATCTAATGATAGATAAATATCTAATAACAGTAAACATCTAACAACAGCATCACTGCTAGTACAGCTTCTCCTCCAAAATGCTTCTCGGTACCTGAGGTACTGATCCCAGGAGGTCATGGGCTGCGGGAGGTGTTTTTTGGGAAATTTTCCATCAGTGGAGTTCCTGTCTATGGAGGTTTGTGCTTTCAGTCCTCACTCCTTGGTCCTGTTCATCTCCCTAGAGGGTATTTCCTGTATTCTCAGCATTACCTGGTGGTTTTATGTCTTGGGTGGACACTCCACAATCACCCAGTGACAAGGAGAGGATGGACAGAGCTCGTATTTTCTGTGTGTGACTTTTCCACGTGACTCAGGCTGAGCCCCTCAAAAGTGGGTGGTCACTGCTAGATTTAGGCCAGAAATGAGAAAATCGGTCCTTGTTCCTCCCCACATATCTTTAATCATCATAGAATGGTTTGGGTTGTGAGACACCTCAAAGATCATCTAGTTCCAACTAGAAATAAATCCTTGTCCCACCCCCACACACATGTTTAATGGTTTGGGTTAGAAGGGACCTTAAAAATCATTTAATTCCAACTAGAAATCAATCCTTATCGCCCCCTTCAACATCTTTAATTGTTTGGGTTGAAAAGGATCTTAAACACCGTCTAGTTCCAACCCCTGCCATGGGCAGGGAGATACTGAAACCAGTTCTTGTCACATGATATCACCTTTTTCCTCTTTGTGAAGGAATTTCTGTGTTGCAAAATCTCCCCCTGGCATGGGTTGCACAGAAATGTGGTGTGTCCAAATCATACTCTGATCCTTTCACCCATTTTCCTGGAGCTGAGCTTTGGGGAGGAGTGCAATGCTCTGTGCCAGGGCTGAAGGTTCTCTCTGCTGGACACCAACCCAGCACTGTCAGTGGGGTGTCACATTTGGGCCCTGAGGAGCAGGCAGGCTGCTGAGGAGATGGACAGGGAGTTTGCTCCATCCTTTTTTCCTTGCATACAGAGCAGGATCATCCCCTCCATGGGCTGTGAGAGACTGGGGCTCTGCTGTAGCTGTTTGCCTGAGGGATCAGCACTGACCAAGGGTTTGTCCCTTTTCCAGATGTCACTGCAAGCAGTACATCTCTGCTGAGGAGCTCTGTGACCAGCTGTGCCTGCTGAGAGCCCCACGGATCTCCCTGGGCTTTGGCACCCACAGGGAGCTGCTGCTGAGGATGAACGAGGGCCAAGTGAGGGTAGGTGTGGAGGGAGGGATTGCTGTGTAAATGTGCAGCTCTGGGAGAGCCCAGAGATCCCAGGGGCTCCTCCAGGTGAGGTTGAGGGTTGCTGCATAACAGAGAAACAACAATTCCTGAATTATAGGGAAAAAACCTCCTAGAGCAGCCTTTTACAGCTGCACTGAAGGTTGGCCACAAACCAGGGTTGAATGAATCAGTGATCAGAGTTCCTTCTGCTTCCCACAGGAGCTGTCAAACGTTCTGGGCCCAGATGAGCACGTGCAGAGCAGCCAGAGGGTGCATTTGGTTCTGTTCAGTCCCCAGGGAGTGCTGGGTTTCGTTGTCTCCAGCACAGAAGTTCTGGATGCATTTCTCATGGGTAAGGCTTGAGAGGGAAACCAAATTCCAGCCACACCAAGACATCCATTTCCTCCCATGCTGGCACAGAGGGAATTCATCAATAGATTCTTCAAACTATTTAGAAAGCAGGGAAATACCTTGCTCTGTCTGGGAGTAAACCGTGGGGAATTCCCTGAGTGCATGGGTAACTCCCTGGGAATGGGTCAGAAAGAGATTGCAGGATTTGGGATTTCCAAGGAACTAGAAGGAAACTCCACTTGGAGGCAAATCTGTTGGCAGATTTTGGAGCTGGATTTGGCTTTGTGAGCTATAATTGCCCCCAGATACAAAATAAGTAATACTTCCTTGCCAAGGGTCGGGTGTTGTCATGCACTGCTCACTTTGCAGGGCTCATTCTGGTTTCTTCTCTTGCCTGTGGCAGGAGATTTTTCCTCAGATCAGCTGCTGCAGAAAGGGCACAGAGCCCAGAGGAGTTCCCCTAAAGCCAGCCAGGCCTTGCCCCTCATCCCTAACCCCGTGGTGTGTCTGGAAGCAGGGGACACGATCCTTTTCCAGCTCAGCATCAATGCCCAGGGTGAGTGTGGCTGGGGCTGAGCAATCTGTGTGTCCAGACCTGTTCAGAGCAGTGGCTCCACACTGGGCATCCTGCTTGGATCCATCCCTTCACCTCCTGGATCCCAGAACTGCAGCCTGGGCTCTGCCAGGGGCTTACCTGCAACTTTTCACTTTTGGACCGGATTTCTGTGGAGTGAGATAAAATTGGTGCTGTGTTAGACAACACAAATCTTTGTGGGGCAGTAATTAAACCAGATGAAATGAGCTGACACTGCATGGCCCTACAAAAGCAGCTCCACAGTTCTTTGCTTTCCCAGCTGGGGTGGCTCAGGGCTGCTCACCCTGTGCTGCCCCGTCCCCAGAGCGTGCCTCCAGCCATTACCCCGTTTACCAGAAGCAGCATCTCTACAACAACAACCCAGGCTGGGATTTTGGACCCTTCCGAAGGCTGCACCACCTGATCCAGGAGACTCAGCTCAACATCTCCTGGTAATGCCTGCTGTGGGTAACAGTGCTGTGGGCAGGACCTCAGAGGGAGTTTTTGGCAGAATCAAAAACGTTTTTGGTGGTGAAAATGCCAAAATTTTGCTGTGTTCAAGCCTCTGTGTTTCACCATCCTCACAGATGGAGGCTGAAGGGAGCTTGGATCAGCTGGTGCCTTCCTCACTTCTCTCTTCCAGGTTTGCCCATGTTTTCCTGGAGCCTGGGACATTTGTTTTCAGGGACAGCTCTGTTCAGGAACACTTCCTGATTGTGACAGTGAACAAAGCCAACATGAGCTGTGACCCTGGGTCCTTCCAGCCCTCCTCCCTGCTCCAGCTGGCCAGACATGGCATTGGGAAGCAGCAGAATCTGAACCTGGCTCCCAACTGGGCTGCTATCACAGGTACAGCCAAATGTCTGAGACATCCACCTTCAGCCTCGATTCTCACCCATGACCTTTCTTTAGGTGTGTATCCTCCTCAAGTGTGTTTAAACAAGCATTTTCTTTGGAAATGCCCCCAAAGCACTGCTTTGTCAGCTTTAATCCCTTGTTCCTGTGGAACTTCCCGAAGTCCACAGCTCTCTGGCCAATAACCTGCCTGTCCAGGAGCTGAGGTGGTGACAGGGAAGGAGCAGCCATGCTTCTCCCCACGCCCTGTTTGAAGAGCCCAGGTAACTGAGGGCTTTGTTTTCCTTGGCTGGAAGGCAGAAAATGACAGTGTATTTCCATGATAAACCCAGCTGAAATGAAATCCATCATTTCAGAGCTGACTAAGAGCTGAACACCAGGTCAGGTAAGGTCTCTGCTCCAAGGCAGGTGTGGGTGTGAGCTCTGTGCACACACCAGTGGGAGGCCAGGAAACAGCAGAAATGAAAGTGTGGCGTGCAAGCACAATCCTGGCTCTATAAAATAGAAATATTTTATATATTATCTATAAAATTTATAAACTGGATCCTTCAGTCCTGAGAACAATTTGCTCCTCATCCACCTGCCTCATCTTCTCCCAGAAGAAGAAGTGAAATGAGTAGAAAAGGTGCTGAATGGTTTGATTTTGTTTTTGTTTTTCTCACTTCTTGCCCTCCCTCCTGGCTTCCTCAGCCATCCTCTTTGTCCTGGGCTTCCTCGTGGTGCTGCTGACCACCCTGGCCATTGTATTCCAACCTGCTGGCCCCAAAATTAGCCCCCTGCAGAGCTGGAAGCCACGATGGAGGAGCCTGGGGGAGCCACACATCCCACCAGAGTACATCCTGCTTAAGGACAGGTAAAGACCAGATTGTGCATGGTCCTACAAAAAATCTACCCAAAGAATTCATCCTCTGCCTGAGCTGGGCTGGAGTCTGATCTGACTGAGAGGAATGAGATGCTCTTCACCCTCTTTGCCATTCTCTCCAGCCTCAAGTTCTATCAGATGCTTGGTCCTCGTGGATCTGGAGAAGATGCTAGCTCTGGAGAGAAAGGAGCAGTGCACAGTGCAGGTGAAGTGCTGGGCCAGCCCCATTGGGTTTTTTTCCCCATTTTCTTTTCTCAGGTGCAGTGTTTTGACACCTGCTCACCCAGAATTTCTTGCATTCCCAGGAGGCCACGCAGGCACTTTGCTGTGTGATTCCCACAGGCACACGCACTTCCACCCTGGGTTTATTCCAGGGAATTTGACCTCCTGTCATTGGGATGGGCTGGAGACTTTTCCCTAAGGAATTAATAGAGTGAATTCCCAGCCTTGCCAAGCCCTTTAAAATAGCAACGAGTTCAGGTGCTGGGCGAATAAAATAAAGATTTACAAGTGTTTTCCTTGGCGTCGTCTGCCGGTTATCCTACTCCCTGAAGGCACGTGATTCCCGGGCATCGTTTGCTTTCTGGGAATGAGCCCGGCTCGGGAATTTCGGGGTGTTCACAGGGAGCCCGAGCCCAGCAGATGGCAGCAGGCGGTGATGCTGGGAGCAGCCCTGCGAGCATCCCGGCGGGTTTCTGGAGCGTTCAGGAGCTGATAGTAACGCTCTGTCATCGTCCCCCTCGCTGGGGAGCGAGATCTCCTCTCACATCTCCTGCCTCACCCGTTTTCCTTCCTCACAGAGCACAAAATCCCTGTGGACAGGGAAATAAACCCCTCGTGCCCGGTGTTTGAGTGTGAGCCTTCCCCTGGTGTTTCAGAGAACAGCTTTGCCCCCGTGCTGCTGGAGGATTTCAGTGTCCGTACCCTCTATGACAAGCTGGAGGATCAGAACCTGCACCTGGCCTCTCAGCTGGCAAAGCACAGGATGGACGTGCTGGTGTTCCACAACGGGATCAGCCAGAGGGTCCAGAGCCTCGTGGTCAGTGGGGAGAGGCATCTGAGGGAAGGGAGCCATGAAAATTTAAAGATAAATTGTTGCCCTAATGTGAAAGTTTATCAAATGATGTGTATTACTCCTTTCAACAGTTTATTTTGGCATAAAAATAAATTTTTATATGATTTTATATGAGGGGCTGAATGTGGGTTCTAAGGTTTGCAAAACATGACACTGCTGCTGTCTGTGAACAGGACACGGTGCAAGCTCTGGACTGGGAAGCCCTGAAAAGCTTTTCCAGGCCAGGGATTTGTGGGCAGAAAGCTGCAGAGCAGAGCTGGGCAGCAGTGGGTGCTGAGCTGAGAGATGGACACTGCAACAGCAACTCCCAGCCTGTGAGAGGAGCAGGGACAGGGACAGGTGAGGACAGCAGCAGCACTGAGGAGGCTGAAAAGAGACCTGAAAATTGTTCTGTAAGAGCTGCAAGACAGCCTTGTCTGCACCTGAGCTCAGTGAGAGGAGAGGTCTGGCAGCTCAGGGAGGAGTTATTGGGAAATGTACAAAATGAGGCACCCTGAGAAATTTCCAAAGAAAGGCTCTTGGTGCTGCTCTGGATTTAATCACGGTTTTCCAAGTGGTTCTGGGGAATCCCACTGGAATTTTGTGTTGGGTTCCTCAGGTGCCCTGTGGGAAGAAGTGACAGAGCTGATGAGAGCTCTGGAAATGCTGCTTGGGGATGCTCCTGATGGGAACAGAGCTGCAAATCCACAGATGGAGCTCAAGATCCAAGCAGAGGCTGCAGTGGCAGCTGTGCCCTCCCTGCACAGCCTGGCCAGTGAAAATAAATCAGAGGGGCAGGTGAGCTGCAGGTGTCTGGGTTTGGGCCATCTCTCACCTTTCAGGGAGTTTTTTCCATTTCTTTGACTTCTGAGCACTTTTTTTCTCCCACAGGATCCTGAGCTGCCTCAGCTTTGGGAGTTGTTCAGCAGGAAAGAGGCTTTTTGCAGCCTGCCTGGCCATGAGGAGCATGGTAAGGGCAGTGCTGCCGCTCTGAGGTGCTTCCAGAGGAGCCTGGTTCTGTGCTGAGGGTAGAGAGAGGTGTCTGTGTTTGCTAACACAGCAAATGCTGAGTTATTTTTCCCCATTTATCCTTTTTTTTTTTTTTTTTTTTTTTTTTTTTTTTTTTTTTTTTTTTTTTTTTTTTTTTTTTTTTCCGATGTGCTGGTTCAGGGCAGCCACTCCTGCCTCCTCTATCCCCCTGTAGAGAGAAGTCAAGGTGTTTCCATCCCTTTACATCCTTCTCTGTAGGAGAAAAGTCAAGGAATTTCCATCCCTACAGACCCTTCACACCTTTATATGAAGTGACCACATGTAGGGAAGAGTCTGGATGTCATTACAATAATTAAATGCTCATTTGGGGAGGCCAGGAAATTCCACACCATCATTCTGTGATCCTCACAGCATTCCCTCTGCCTAGGATGATTTTCCTTCTTGCAGCCATGAAGAGCCTCTTCCTTTAGGGTTAAAAATGCCCCTATTTATTCCAGGTTTAGATCTGCAGTTGGTTTATCTGACTGAGCTGGAGGTAGAGGCTTTGGTGGCAGCTTCTCCACTTGCCAAGACCCTGTGTGAGATCAAGGAAGCTTTGGTGAATCTGCAGCAACCCTCAGCCCTTGATAATTCAGGTAATTCAGCTGTTTTTCTTCATGTGTGCTCGTTTAGAGCAGTAAATAAACCAGGAGATAAAATAAGCAGGATTTCTCCTGAACTGAACATTTTCCTCCAGCAGCTGCTGAATTTTTTAGGCTGTGACACTCAGAATTTGAAATAAATTATGGTGTGGGCTTGGTGTAATTATGGGAGGATCATTTGCATCAGTTTGAAATTCAGATGCAGTGAGTTTGCAAAGCCCTGAACCTGCCTGCATGCTGCAGGTCCTGTCCTGGGTTAATCCTGTTGGATTTGCTGTAGTGGTGGCTCTTGGTGCCCACTGAATTTCCACTCTGCTTTTATTCTGAATTTCTCTATCAGACAGCAAACACCAGAGCAGCCTGGGGAGCTCAGCCCTCTTCTGACTGCTGGATCCCTGGGATGAAGCTGGAATAAAGAGGAGCTGCATTCTCAGAACAGTGAAGGAGCATGTCGTGTTCTGCACAGTAAAACAGCCACCAGCTCATCTCCTGGAGGAGCTGAACTTATGAATGGATGAGGAAGGATTGGGGAGGGAGGGGGTGCCTGGGGCAGAGCAGCTTTACCTGAAGTATCAGAACAGACAGGGATTCAATTCAGGATGTATTTGGTCCAATATGTGATGAGGAATCCATGTTCTTTTTGCTTAACCTTGAAATATTTTCACTTTTGCTGTGGATTATCAATAATTAGTAGGCTGGAGAAGGAAGCCGAAGTCTTTGGTGTTGCTAATTTTGTGGTTTTTGTTGTGAAGTCAATAAAACGATAAACAGAAAGCCACGGGTGGCATAAGAACCTCAATTTACCAATGTGTTTTGTGATCTCTGATGTGAGGGATATTTGTGAGTTTTTTCAAGCATTTTAGAGCCATCCTTTTAAGCCTTGCCCAGCACCCCTGTGCATGTTTTAAACACATTCAGTAAGTTCTGCTGGCAGAGACCTCAAAGGTCTCTACAAATGTGATTTTTTTTCTGAGCAAAGACACACTGAAACTATCCCTGCAGGGATAGCTGCTGGTGTCCAGTGCTCTGTGAGCCTAATTTTTAATTTTTTAACATCCCTACTGCCATGCTGCTTCTCCTACCCTGCCTGTGTGAGAGCAGGGCTGTGAGGAGGGAATTGTTTCCCTGGCCCAGGAGCAGAATCCCCTGCTCCACATCCCTGATCTCCAGGGGAAGGGCAGCAGCACAAGATCTGAGCCACAAGTTATCTCTGTGACTTGTGGCTCCAGATCCTATTTGTAAAAGGCAGGGTGGAAGGCAGCTGTAAATAAAATATGTCCAATTTTTTATGGCAGCAATATTCCAGTGAGTAAGTTGGTTTGTTTTAAACCAAACCAAAGATATGCGTGCAGAATTTTGTTTTAATTCCGCCCCCCCCCCATTCTTTTTTGTCTAACTTCAGTTGTAAGTAAAAAAATCAGAGTTTCAAAATATTTTGGGTATTTTTTTTTCCCCCACAAACCCAAAGGATATCAATGCAAAGACCAGAGTTTCACAGAGTTCCCCTTAACAGTTCCTTGGAGGAAGATCTAATAAAAAGAGGAGTGGTGCAACCCCGGGGTTTATTGCACTTATGAAGCATTTGCTGCTGACAGTTCATGTTCCAGAGTTCTGTGGAACCTCCTGAAAGCCCAGTCTGGAATAGCAGTGAAGTTCCCTTATCTCAGAAGAGTTCCCTGGCACTGCTGATAACAGAGATGGAGTGCAGGGTCAATTAATTTGGCATTTGAGAAGGGTCACGGGTTTTCCCTGGGTTTCTTTGAGTTGTGCCTCTCTTGACAGAGGATGAAAAAACCTTTTTCAACATCCACTGCCAAGTTCAGCCTCTCCTGGAGAGCACCAAGTGCTGCTGTGAGGAGGGAGGAAGGGCTGGGTTCCCTGGGAGGGAGCTCTGGGCTGTGAAATGAGCTTCTGCTGTGCTGGAACCCTGGGCACTGAGAATTCCTGAGGCTATCTGTGCTGCCAGGCACTGACCCCCAGGCAAACCCTGCATTGACCTGAGGCCGTGGAAAAGGCTCCCAAAATTGAGTGACAGCACTGGGATTGTGGGTGTGGGGTTTGAATAGAAGTGTGTGATATTACAGGGTGCAAAACTCAGAGTTGAAGGGTTTAGAATACAGTAATAGAGAGATAAAGCAAGATGGAGGATTTAGGGCAGAGGCTGAGTCCTTCTTTTTCACCTTCTTCTTCATGGGTCTGGGTGATATTTTGTAATTGGGTGAAAAAATTTGCATTGTGGGCCACAGGTAGTTTGTTATTGGGTTAAAAGTAAAAATAATTTAGGTGTCATCTCATTATTGGGTAATTAGCACTTAAAAGACAATGTAGAGAGATAGAGACCGAGCCATTTTTCACCTTGTTAGCTAGAGCTCACAGCTTGTGAGACTGTAACATAGATAAGAATTAATAAACTGAGTCCAAACATGAACTGCGTCTCCCATGCTTCAATGCTGGCCCTAACAGAAGAAAAGAAGATTAAAACCCCACAGTGCTGATTTTACCCTTCAGTCTGAAGCTGTCGTTCCACCTGCCAGAGGGTCACCTCTGCCACAGGGTGCTCCTGGTGCTGTTTGTGGCACTTAAAGGCTGCCCCTGGGTATTCCAGCTGAAGAGTTTTAAATGCTGTGAGAAGAAAAAGTTCAATAAAAGCCCCTAACGAAAACATCCATCTGAAGATTTCCAGTGAGGATATTCTGAGGAGGTCAGCGAAAATTCTGCCAGAGTTTGGGCAATTTTGGGTCACCCTGTATGGCTGAGACACCTCTCATTTTATTACGGTGGAGCTCCCTGAGCTGGATTTGTGGGTTTTACACATAAAATCCAGCTGGTTATAAGTGAAGTGGGGAGGTCAGAGGATTCCAAAGTATCACCAACCAGAGGAAAAAACAGAAAATACAGCAAAACCCCCAACTTACTTTGGGAAACTCCATCCACAGCAGATGAGCTGCTGACCTGAGTGAAATCTGGGCTCACATTTTCCTCCCCAGCACGTCTGTGAGTGTTCTGTGTTCCTCCAACAGGTAAAAAGGGTCAATCACCACACGGCAACAGGAATAAAACTCCAGGATCCACTTCCAAAGAAACTGGGAAACACTGGGAAAAGTGGGAAAAAACTGGGAAAAACTGGAAAAACTGAGAAAAACTGGTAATACCAGATGGAAGGGGTTGCTTGGAAATGATCTTGGAGATTTGTTGGTTCATTCTGTCTCGGATTATGATTTTCCAAGGTTCAGGTGGTTAGAGTCCTTTTTTGCCCTCCTGGCATCTTTGAGCCACACGCAAGAGAGAGACGGAGGCTCCAAGCTTCAGTTTCTCCAAGGTTTATCACTTTGTTTATTATTCCTTATCTCATAGTTCACTCTGTGCCCAGTGAGATCTGTCCTGCACCTCGGCCATGGTACAACTGCCCACCCCTGGGCAGGCTGAGCTCCTTTGTACCCCTTCTTACATAACTTAGTTTACATTTATATGCCGGTACTTACTATCCATACTAACAGGTAATTTCTACTCCAACGCACTCTCTCTAAACTATATTGTGCTAGCATCACAGCAGAAAGATGGAGACGAGAAAGAAGAAGAAGCCTAAACTCCACCCCAAAATCACCGTGTTGCCTCCATCTACTTCTATTATAAAAACCTAAAACTACATATTTCTCACCCTGTGATAAGCTAAACTACTGTGTATCACACTCTTGAGGCTTGTAATTCATCTCTGCTTTGTGCCAGGGTCTGTGACCTCCATGGAGAGAAGTAAACCCTCCGTGTTCACCCCCCTGGACAGGTGGAAAAGCCCCCTGGACAAAACTCAGACTTCCTTTGCTCAGTTCCCAGACTGTCTGGCCAGGGTGCCCGAGTCTCATGGGCAGCCAAAGGAATGCCCTGGGTTCCAACAATTCTGTGGTGATACCCTGAATTTCTTGGGCTGCTGGCAGAACCCTGAGACAGCCAGTGCACCATTTCTGAGCTCATGCTCCCACTGACACAATGCAGCAGGAAAAGCAGTCTAGAGGCAGGAATGTCCTTGATAAATTCCCTGTGGTGCTCACAGACACGAGGCCTGTCTGGTGTCAGACCTTGGCACCAGGACGAACTGCAGCCTCAGCTGGCTCATCTTTAACACAGCAGATCTATTTCTGGTGTGGTTGGAACGTTTAGTTAACAGGTTCATGGTGCTCTTATCTTTTACTCCAGCAGCTTCTGTAATTCACTTTATAACCCCTGAGATAGCTCCTATCTTCACGGGATGGACCCTGGCCCAGCACTCACAGAGCGGTTGATTCATCAGTGCTGATTTGCTGTACTGGGCACTGGAATATCTGCCAAAATTAGAAACGTGTGTAAAACTCTGTGTGAAAATGCAAACCCTACAGATAAACCTGTCTTCCTCAAGGCTTCTCCTGACAAAAATAAAGCAGGTTGTAAAACCTAATTATCAGGGCAGAGATTTTCTCTCTACACCACCCAGGGGTTCATCGATCTCAGAAATACTCACAAGCAATTTTAAAGTTGTAGTATTTGGTTTTATGTGGCTCTTTTGTTGCTGTAAGTATTTTGAATTGAACAAAACCATATCCAAAATGTATTTTTTCATTGTGGCGCCCAAAGAAGAAAGAGGGCTGTTGGGATTTCCCAGTAAGATTCACGTGCTGGTGGTCATGGAGTGAGAATTCCCTGTGCTCATGTGAAAATTACATGACAATCTTGGAAGTTTTTACCTGTTCATCTCCTGAAAAAGTGGTTTTGTACAAGGAGAAGAAATGAAGCAGGAGGAAATCTTGCCTTAAAGTAAATCAGGTTTCCATCTAGTCATTAGAAGGACTGGAAGAAACACAAACTAAGAAAGAAGAAATTTGATTTTCCACCTTACCTTGTACTGATTGGGAGCATTAGACCTTGAAAAAGAGAGGCCTGGAAATTCATCTTTTATCCACCACAGGCAACAGGCCTCGACTCCCAGTCTGGCATTCACCCATCTGTCACCCAGTGCAAGTTCTGACAAACCAAAGCCCAAAAACACCTCCAAATCTAAAATGATCCCTAGGAGGGATCTGCTGCAGCCCCTCACTCCTCCTCCAGAGACACAGAGCTCCATGACCTTCCAAACCTAACCCTAACTCAACCTTAACACTAACCCAAACCTAACCCTAACCTAAACCTCACCCAAACCCACAAAACCTAACCCTAACCCAACAAACCCTAACCAAAACCTAATACCAACCCTACCCAAACCTAGCCCTAACTCTAACCCTAACCCAAGCCTAACCCTAACAGAAAGCCGTGCCTTTTTTTAGCTCCAGTTTCCATCTCCTGCCCCTTTTGCCTGTGATCCCTGCCCGGGCACCTTTGCTGAGCACATTCCCCTCTGTCAGCCCAGCTTATCGAGGGCTGGGGCCCTTCCTGCCCTTCCCAGCACCCCTGGATCCTGGAGAGTTTGGTGCTCCAGCCTTTGTGAAAACAATCCTGGCTGCCCCAAGGGGCCTGAGCTGAGCTCCTGGAGGCCTTTGACCCACACATCACACGCTGACTTCCTTGTTGACCACGGCGCTGTTATCAGCTCACACCTCCCTGGCGCCGCTGGCAAAGGTCAGCCCCAACACTCTGGGCTCTCCAGGGGAATTCAGGAAGAGCTCTGGCACAAGGAGAAACCTTCTGCTCCTTATCTGTGTTTGCCCTGCCAAGAAATGGGTTTATTGGCAGCTTTTCTGCCCATCTGGCTCCCACAGGTGTGGGTTGGGAAAGACAGGAAGAAGGGCTGGGAAGGTTAGGAAGGGTTTGGGTAAGGTTTGGGTTAGGGTTAGGTTAGGGTTAGCATAAGTTTGGGTTAGCATTAAGGTTAGGGATCACAGGGAAGAGGGACAGAAGTTGGGAATTCAAGCTAAGAAGAGGCTTGTCTCTGTCTTAGTGTTAGGTTTACAGTTAGGGTTAGGGTTAGGGTTAGGGTTAGGATTTTGGTTATGTTTAGGGTTAGATGCCTGGGTAGTGATCACAGTCAAAAGTGATCACAGTTCAACAGAAGCTGGAAATTGGAGCTAAAAGCCATCACTCTCTCTTATTAAATGCTGCTGGGAAGTTGGGTTCACTCCATGAAATTTTCATGTATTTTGCTATAAAATGAGATCAGGACCTATGGGAGTTTTTTGGGTCTTGTCAGAGGAGCCAGAATTAATTTTTTTCCTGTAGCCAAAGGAGGGTTGTGTGCTCAGTCACCAGTCCTTGACCTTTTTCCTGGGAAAGTAATTTTAAATTTAAGATGTATGTGTTATTGGATCCAGATTAAGTCCATCAGCACATGTCTCCCATCAATGATTTACCACCCTTAGGATCTTTCCTGCAGCGTATTTACCTGTGTTTTGCAGGTCAGCAGTAACTAAGAACGAGGAAGACTTTGTAGTGTTGTAAATTCTTTGCTTGCCTTGGCAAACTGCAGCTTCAAATCCTTTGGCCAGGCTCAGAAATAAAGTATTTGGGCAGGGAATCGCCTCTCTTGGGTTTTATTGTTTTGTGGCCCTTTGTTTTTTTACTTCCTGACACATTCACTTTCTGCACTGGGAGGAAATTGGAGGCTGGGTTGAGGAGATCCTGCACTCAAGGAGAAATTCACCTTGTGGAGGGGAGGTTTAATCTCAGAACAAGCTGGACCCAGCAGCTCCTTCCCCTCTGAGTTATTCTTCAACCTCCCTGGGTGCTGCTGGGGGGAAGGAAAAAACAGTCACGAAATCCCAATTGCAGCTGGAGACTGGAGATTGGTCTTGGGAGCGTTCTGTGTGCTCAGGAGGGAATGAACTTTCCCCCAAAGCAGCTCAGACCTGACAGAAACACGGGGTAATTCAAACCTAACCTGGAAGAGCTGGTTTGGACCCTTGGGAATTCAGGGCAAAATTCCTTTCAGCCACGATGGAGGGACTGGTTCTGGCCAGGGCTGTGCTGCTCACAGCTTGGAGAAGATTTAAAGCACAAAGAACTCCCCAACTTCCCCAGAATGACTGAGCTGGACACCTGAAATGCAATAATAATTTAACATCATTGCACTTCTGACATCACCCCTGCACCTGGGCAGAGAGAAGCTGCTCCAAGCTGCTAAAGCTGTCCATGGGAGCATCTAGAGCTGGTGAAAATTGGTGATGCCTTTTTGGGCTTGCCTAAAAGCAGAAGCCAGACAGAATTAAGAGAATAAAAAGCAGTTCTATTTATTGAAGGGCATCCAGGTACATTTAGGGCAGACAAAGCCCCCCAGGGGCTGCACCCAAAATGGACAATGGTCACGGGTTTGCACACTTTGATCAGTTTGATCCATTTGCAGATTGGGGGTTCATCTTCCAATTACAGCTTCAGCTAATGAAGTCATTTACCCCAAGTTTGCTGCCCCCAGCTCACTTTTGTTCCCATCTCTCAGGGCCTGAGGCAGTGAGGTGTCCTTGATTGCCAGGCCTGGAGAGGAATTGTTGTGTGTGCCCAAAATGGGGAAGCAGCAGCTCCCACTGTGTGTGGAGTTCAGAGTTCTACACTAAAGAACAGCAGGGTTACAAAGAGATGAAAAATAGAAAAGCTGAAATCCTAAAGCATCGCCCTCATTGCAGGACCTGACCCTGGGAGGAGGGAAGCTGCTCCGGAAGCTGCTCCTTTTGCTTCTGCTGCTAAAGCTGCCCAATTTGTGCTTTGGAAACATCTGGAACTGGTGGAATATTGGAGCTGAAGTTGTTTGCAGTGTTGGCACAGGTTCACAGCTGGTTTTTTGGTGACTAGAGCCAGGTGATAGCGTGACATCACCATGGCTGCAGAGCTGGCAGGGGTTCAGTGCTGGGGAGCTCCTCAGATGAAAAGAGATGGATCATGAGAGTCCCTGCCAGCACACCCAGTGAACCCTCCCTTTGTGTGACAGCACTGGACCTCCCAGAATTCATTAAAAAAAAGAGCTGGTTTAGCCCTCTCAGGTCACAGACACCTCCTTTATGTACCAGGCAGACAGAGATCAATTTTCCTGCTGTAAAATCCCTGTCTGGGCTTCCATTATCAGCTGTTACAATCCCATAGGAAATGACATTTAAAGTGTACTTTGCCCTTCTGTCACTCATTCAGAATGACTCTATCTGTGGGGTGAAAATAAAACACTGCATGGGGGAAAAGATGGTTTTACTGGATAGATTTGGGTTGTTAAGGACAGTGAAAATGGTGGAAGTCATCAAATTAGATTTAACGGAAGCTCCTAGATGGCTGAAATTTAGGAATTTGCAGTTTTAGGCTGGAATAATGTGAAAAGATGCCACCGCAGTGGGGGTTTTTTGTGCTTGGGGGTTTTTTGTGCTTAGTGTTTTTTTGTTAAAGCAGTGACCTGACTCTGGTGCTCCTTGTGGCCAGGGAAGTCTGCAGAAGCTTTTGCTGTCTCCAATTTGCTTTCTGCAAGGTTTTGATGTGATCTCTGTGCTCTGGTGCCCTGCACCTCTTGGCCGAGCCTGCCACTGCTTTGGCTCTACCTGGCCAGTGTTGTGCTCACATTTCTTGTCTCACACACTGAAATTCTCCCTGAACAGCACCTTCTGTAAAGAAAGAAGGCTGCAGGGATCTAGTGCTGCAGGCATCTTTGAAAAAAAGCAGTCTGGGTATGTTTTTCTTCCTCTCTGTGCCACAGAAGCAGTGCTGCTGCCAGTCCTCCCTGCAGGCAGAGCAGAACCCAGCTCAGAACCAGCTGCAGGCTCTGCTGGGAGTGCTCTCAGCTCTACCTCTCCCCCTTCCCTGCCTCTCTGGCAGCACTTTCCCCTCCAGGAGAAATAAGAGCAGATTCTGGAGGCTGTTGGGCTCTCTGCTGTGGGGGAATTTCCTGCTGTGGATCTGAGTTGCTCCCTTAAATTTTTTTTTTGTTGGTTGGGGGTTTTTTGTTCGTTTGTTTGTTTTTGTTGTTGTTTTGGTTTGGTTTGGTTTTGGTTTTTTTGTTTGTTTGTTTGGGGTTTTTTGGGGTTTTTGGTTTTTGGGTGTTTTTTTTGTTTTGGTTTTTTTGTTTGTTTGTTTAGTTTGGTTTGGTTTGGTTTTTTGGGGGTTTTGTTTGTTTTTTGTTTTTTTGTTTTTGTTTTTTTTTGTGCAGAACTTCTGCTGGGCTGTTCCACAGCCATGTGCTCCCACCCCTCTGTGATGCTTTGGGAAGGCTGAGCTGGA
>VZSR01000243.1:2573220-2603913 GCA_013398615.1 Brachypodius melanocephalos | reverse complement strand
AACTGAAGGCATCACCTGGAATCCTCCCTCTGTCCCTCTTCTCCCCATCCCTACAGCTGCCAGGATTCTGCTGAATGCATTTGATGCTTTATTTAGGATTCACAGCTCAGGACTGTTGATATGTAAGTGCTCGCTCTGATTTACAAACCCCTCAGAAAATCACTGAGATTTTGAATTTATACCTGGATAGGTTTCACTGCTCCATCAATCCTGCTCTGGGAGAGGGGAGCAGCCTCCAGGGCCTCAGGCCTGGCCGGGGTAGGAATTTCTGCTTTAGAAGGAAGGCTTGCACACAACAATGTGGTTTTTCCTGTCATTTCTCAGTTACACAGCCCCAAAAACTGTCTTTTTTTTTTTTTCTCCCCAGTTTTACGAGAGTGGTGGCTAGAGAAGCATGGAGAATATGCAGGGTTGGAATAGCTGAAGAAATCAGAGCTTGGAAAAATAAATAATGCAACCACTTCCAATATTTTTATTGTTTAGATAAGGAGATTAGTGCATTTCTTGCCTGCTGGTTTTTTATCAGTCAAGTGACTGATAAAATACCTTTTATTTTATCCCCCTGAGCCTGGAATGAGATTGGTTTATTGATCCAGCAGTGGGGTTCCACCATAATATAAAAAAGGGCCGTTATGGGGTTTTTTGGGGGTGAAATTTGTAGGGACAGAGTCTGAGCAATAAACTGAGCTCTGTGTGGAGCTGAAGGCCCTGTTATTTCTGTCAGAGCTGTTACCAAATCTGTTTTTCTTGGTGCTATAAAAGGCCCAGTTCAGCTGCACAGACCCCAGGTGTGGTTTGGTGCCTTCCAGGGCAGAGATTTCCCAGCTGCCCGAGCCACTTCCTCTGGCAGAGAAATCTGTTACCATTTTTACATATATATATATATATATATATATATAAATCTTTTCTGCCTATTTTGGACCTCCCTACACATTCCTTGTGCTGAAGAATATTCATTCCATTCCCCTTGGCAATGGGGAAAGCTTCTCCTTCAGGGCTGGTGAGTCTTGCTGGAGCAAGAATTGTGATTTTGGCCCTGCAGGCAGCTCCAGAGGGTTGTGCTCTTGCAGAGAGAACAAAATTAGAGGCTGAATTTGCTCACTGCCCGTCTCTGCAGCCTTTGCTGCTCTTGGGAATGGCCCTGGTGTCCTGCCCCCTCCTCTTGGGAAGGTTTTTGCGTCTTTTATAAAATTTCCAGTGAACCTGGAGGGTTCAGGGGGATAAATACTGAAATATATCTGTTCCAAAGGGTGTTTATTTAGGGAAACAAGGCACAGGAGCCTGTCAGGGTGAGGGGGTGGGCAGGACAGGCCACACAAACTGGGCACAGCCTCTTAAACCTTCAGCAGTTGTGCTCCTAAACTCCCTCTCATTGATACCTGGATATTTTTCAAGATCCTTCTGGTTTTTTCAGAAAAAAACAAACAAACAACCAAACCAAACCAAACAAAAAACCCCCACAAAAAACAAAAAACAAAACCCAAACAGTTCTTTTTCTTGTTCATTTTTTATTTTTGCTTGGTGTTTTCATGAAGCAGAAGAAATTAATCTTTCAAATTTTTGCAAAAAAAAGTCATCACTTGCTGCTGTCATCACAAAAAAAAATTCATTTTCCAATTAAAGGCGTTTTAGCTAAAAACCACAGTGGTGTTTTAGAGTAGGCTGCTAAATAAAAGACACAGTTCTAGACTGGTTTTTGTATGGGTCTTCCAGAAAAAAATCATGTTTCTCCTTAAGTGCAACATATTTTATTGCTCTCCTGGGCATTCTCTTTGAAATTATTAGGAAAACATCCCAAGGGTTTTCAGCAGCACCAAACCAGCTGCAGCTGATTCCAGCTGAGCCCTATTTCCTAAATAACATTTTAGAAATATGAGCACTGAAATGAGCTTTGAAGACAGCATCTCTCAGGTGACAGCAGGTATCTGTGCTGCTGTGGGGATTGGGGTAAATCCAGGGAATCTGCTGGGAGGGAAATATCTGCAATTTCTGTGCCCATTTGGGTTTCATTCATGGCCTCGTGTTTTGCACCTTCAGACTGAGATTGATTTTCAAGCTGGAAGAAGAGTTTTGTGTTGTGGAGTTGGAGGCAGCTCGGTCGTGGTCTGAATGAGGAATTGAGTGTTGTTACAAATGCAACCTTGCTGCTGCTCTGCTGCCTGGAATGTGATGGGCTGGGTGATTATGGGGTTTGCAAAGCTGCCAGAAAACACCTGCTCCTGGGGAGGGCCTTCCTGCTGGGGGGTCTGGACCAGTTTTTCACTCGTTGCAGAAAAATGTTTTGGGAAAATCCATGAACCGATCTAGCTGGGACAGGTGGAATAGGGCACGGCTGAGGAGGAGGGGTCTTCCCTCAGAGAAAGGCTCTGGAATCAGGAGGAATTAATGGAGCCAGTTTGAGGGGAGCTGTCAGAGGATGGGGCTGGAGCAGCTCAGTGGCGTCCCTGTAGAGCAGGGTGTAAAGCTAAAGGAATTCCTGACAGGGCGTGAAGGCCCAAGAGTGGCAAAATAATCCCATCTTTTCCATGGAATGTTATCCTCTCCTCACAGCTTGCCCTTGTGCTGGTGTGAGTTTACTCTGCTGCACCACAGACCCTTGGAGAAGGGGCTGCCCTCAGGAGTGGCCATCTCAGTGACCTCTGAAATTGCAGGAATAAATCCAGGCTGTGAGCTGGGTGTGACTTTTCAGCATCCCTGTGACCTGTCCTATTCCCAGTGGCTCTTGACACCGCAATGAGAACAGCTGTCTGCAAATGTTTGCATGAGAATGTGAATTTCTGCGTTTTCCTTCCTCTCCTGGCACAGATAAACACGGGTCAGGAGCGCCCTGGTGTCTGCCAAAGAGATTTCTTGCACTGGAGGTGCTGCATCAGAAAAAAAGAAGAGTTTTCAATGTATAAATTGGCTGCAGTTTTTATTTGAAAAGGTGAACTCCTCCCTACAAGTTGATGATACTCTTGCTTTATAAAACACAAACCCTCACTGTGTTCCTGTAGCCCTCTCTGAAGCCTCAACATCACAAATTCTCTCAGTTCTTCATCTCTTGGATCATATTCTGTGGTTACAAATGCAATCCAGGCCATTCCCAGTTTTTGGTCATTTTCAGTGTCCCTCAGGACAAGGCTGGTTTCCAGGGAAGGGAAGGTGCTCTGCAGATGTCACTGGGAATTCTCCACACCACACTGAGATAGCACACGTGGCTCTGCTACTGCTGCCAAAATCGGTTTGGGCTTTGATCACAGGGGGGAATCCAGCCCTGCCACATGTGGGAATTCAGCCCTCACACAGCTCTGATAGAGGGCAGGGATTATTTTGCTGGAGCTTGTCTCACTCCAGGATAAACAGCCCAACAACTCTGACTCACTCCAAACCTCCGTGTTAGGAAGGAGAACCCAAAATCCCACTAACTCCAGCATGAAGCCTTGCCATGAATAGATTTTGGAGGGTCAAGACACAGCAGCCAGCACAATTCACCACCCTACACAGAATTTACAGCTGCATTGCACAAAGTTTTGGCCTCCAATTCTCCTTTTTTCTCTTTGCCCTAAGCCAGGTCTCCCTTTCCCCTCCTCACTCCTCACCAGCCTGCAGGAATTGTCAGGGACACCGAGGTGAAAGGGGAAAGTGCTGGGATTTTTTTGGAGCTGGGAGGGGGGGAGAGGGTGAGAGCTGGTTCAGACTGGAGGAAACTATGCCAGGAAAATGCTGCTCAGCAGAAGGAGGTGAAGGAAAACTCTGAAGCTCAGGGCAATCGGCAGGGCCATCAGACCTGCCCAGTCTGGCTGAGGCTGGAGCAAGAAAGGGTCTCAGTAGAGATTGCTCAGTTTATGAGCTGGGGTGTTAACTCTTGGTTTGCTTGGAGTGCAATTGTAGCAGGAAAAAACCCCGACCCTGCTTAAAGAGTTCAAAATCTGCTGCACTCCATTGCACATCTTAATAATAAATTACTGCTTTTACCTGGCTGAGAGCAATGTCTGCCCCTGCTGATGTTGCAGAACTGATTTGAGGGATTTACAGGTGAGAGATGAGTGGAGGAATTGCATTTTCTGTTTATTATTTAGCACAAAAGTATTTCTCATGGTTCATTTGTTCATACGTGTTTTCCCGCCCTCCAAATGATGATAATGATAGTAATAATAATCATTTATCTAGTAGTAAAACACCCATCTAAGGTTGAATGTTCTGTGTGAGGCTGAATGAAAAAGCCAAACATAATAAATTTGACCTGGGAAACAAATTCTCTTCCTTCCCAGCTATCATATAAGCAGCTTGCCAGCTCAGTTACTCGGATTTTGGATTATAATGTGCTTATTCTGCCCAGATTTGGAATTTAACTAAACCTCTCTAAGATTTCTGATCTAGGAGCCAGCAGGACATGAAGATGCCATGGTGAGCATCTTTAACCTGCTCACAAATGGGAGGCAAAGCAGATTAAAGGGAATAAATGATGCAGCACTAAGTGTGAGAATTGATTTGTGATGCTGCTACTTAAAAAACCCGCTCTGAGGCTGGGGGGAAGGTGCCTCTGTACCTTCCCTTGGTACCTGTTTCTGAGTTTGCAGCTGGATTTTATCATCTTCTCTGCACTTTTCATGGTTAACCTGAACATTGGAGTGCTCCCTGAGTTTATGGGGTTAAAATCGGGTTCGGTTCCACATTCCCTTGCATCAGGTCCTACAACCTCCTGCCCTCATCAGGTGTCAACATCGGGCAGGGAGGTCCTGCTGCTGTTCCCTGTTTGTGCTGTCGTGCAGTGACCTGTCCTGTCCTGGGCTGTAATTCCCAGCCCTGCTGGTTCCAACAACCCCATGGGTGAGTGCAGGGTTCATTCCTCCCATACCTCTGGCCTGGTTTGCTTTGGTGACTCTGGGAAGTTCCTTTCTGTCCCTTTTCCTTTTGTAACTCTGGAAGTTCCTTTCTGTCCATTCTCCTTTTGTAACTCTGGAAAGTCTCTGAGATTTAGAGACAGCCAATCTGTCTTTAGGCGTTCACGGGCTCTGCCCTTGTTGAAAATTACGTCAATATTCTGATTTCTTTGCAAACCTCTGATCTGAGCATTCTGCTCAGGCGTGGATGGGGTAAAACAGATGGCAAAGAACATTTTATCAACTCGGGGAGATATTGATGTGATTGAGTCACAGGCAGCCAAGCTTCAGAGCTCTCAGGGAGCCTTCAGAGCTCTCAGGGTGAATACATATCTCTCTCGGCCTTTGAAGAGAGCTGTGACAAAGAGACATTTGAAACACAAAGGAGCGTCTGTTGTCAATCCTTGTTAAAAACAGAACTGACCCTACAGGTACAAACTATTCCAGAAGCATTTGTGGGGTTTGAGGTGTTTGCTTCAGATAATCAGCTGCTTCTATTCCTGTTTTTACTTTTTTTTCCCCTGTTACTGATCTTCTAAGTGGCTTTCCCCCCCTAGAATATGGGAATTCTAGTTCTAGAAAAGAGAAATGAGAAGCTGCAGTTCCCAGTTCCTCCCCATCCCCTTGCTCAGAGGGGACATGGAGACACTCATGTGGCAGTTCCCAGTTGCCACGACAGGAGACAGAATTCTTTTGCTCTCCTCTCAGGAGCATATGTTGGTGTTTAAATGAATGGATCACATCCAGCTTTTAAGTTTTCCTCTCAAAATTCCCTTCCTTTTTTTTTTTTTTTTTCTTTTTCTCTTCTTTTTTTCTTCTTTTTTTCTTCTTTTTCCCTCTTCTGCTGCTGAGGTTTTTTTTCCCAGCTTGCACTGCTTTGTTTCTTCCTGTTTCTTTATTTGACTCTTCTTCAAGCCCAGAGCAGCCCAAGTTCACTCTGATGATGCATTTCCCAGGGGCTGAATGGTCTGTGGTATTTAAAAGGATATTCCTGGAAATACAACGATGAAGCCAGATTATTTCCAGTGTTACAGCTGTCCCTTGGCCTTGAATTCCCGGGAAATCCCTCTCCTGTGGTGCTGTGGTTTTGTCCTGTGGATAGAACCTCCTGATTATGTTGGGGTTTTTTTTTAGATTTGGCAGTGAAATCTGTTGGCTGTGGCTGCAGGCAGCAGTGCTGAGGTTTTATCCAGGTGACAAGGGGAGAGCCAAGAAAAAAAACAGGAGCCAAAACCCCCCTTTCCCTCTCCTGTGCCAGGAGATAGAGCACAACAAGACAAAGTCCTTTTCATAAGAATTCTTTGTAGGTTTGGTCTTCAGCCAGCTGGGAAAGAACAGATTTTTACTTCTATTTTTTACTCGAGAGATGCTTTTGCAGAGCAGCCACTGTGCTTTTAATCTTGGATATTCCACACAACCTCTCCAGGGGTATCCCACAAAACCTCTCCAGGCATCTTTCCCATGAACTTTTTCGAGACAAAGTGCTTTGCTTTAGGAATAAACCAAAACCAGCTGCATTCTGTCCTGGCTCTGAGCAGCAAATTCTCCCCTCACACCGAATTTCAAAGAATCCCAGAATCCAAGAATCACCAGGCTGGAAGAGACCTCCAAGATCATCAAGTCCAACCCAACCCCAACATCTCAACTAAACCCTGGCACCACATCCAATCTTTTTTTAAACACATCCAGGGATGGTGACTGCACCACCTCCCCGGGCAGACCATTCCAGTACTTTAATGGTTTTTTTAATGAAAAACTTTTTTCCTAATATCCAACCTACATTTCCTCTTTTCCTTTCCTCTTCCCACCTCTGTAGGAAGGGGAATTTTTGGCCGAGCCGCAGGTGCTGTAGAGCAGGTTGTGTCGCAGCTCCTCTCCTATCTCTGCTATCATTTAAACAGGAGATAAAACCAATCAGTGCTGGCTGCTGGCGAGTGCCAAGGTGTGAAATGAGTCAGGCTGGCACCTCGGCCCCGCTGCTGGAGCGGAGATAACAGCGCATTTATCTGCCATTTGTGTACAGATACGCCCCGTTGTTTTCCAGGCTCCTTTTCTGCCGCTCTTCCTCCTTCCGTGGCAACTCCTCTTCTTCGTGTCCCTCCGGGGAAAAGCGCTGACAGCCGGGGTGATTGATACTCGGGGTAATTAATGCGCTGAGGTGCATTAACTGGGCGGGATGAATACCTCACTGGGGGTTTTAGGGAAGGGACGTCACAAAATGCAAATTATCTCCCGGCAGGGAAGGGCGTGGACTTTTGGGAACGGCTTTAGATTGGGAAATGTCCCTCTCTTCCCCCTCCCTCATCTCTTCCCTGGATATTTCTGTTTGGTGCAACAGGAGTTCTCCTTCTGCCCCGTTTCTTTTGTAAAACTTGTCTGAACCTGTATTTGAGAGTGAAATATCAACTCGATATCAATATCAACCAAGTGAAATACCAATCAACATCAGGATCAATGAAATATTTATTTTTTTGCTTTAAAATTGGGAAATCCTTTGTCTAAACAAGCAGTGGGACCTACTGGTTCTGGCTAAAGTGACCACATTATCCTGGTTTCAAAAAGAACTTTACCTGTGCCTAACTAATCCTAAAATTAGTGGCTTTGATATCTATTTTGCCCTGGAGATTGTCACCTTAGGGAAGTGTGCAGCGAGTTTGGCATCTCAAAGTGCTCAAATCTGCTGGTTGTGGTTTGATTTTCAAGACACCTTTAGCAAAATGGGCCAAGTGCTTGGTCTGTTAATGGGGGTAAAAAAAAGCAGGGCTGCATTTCTTTCCTCTGTGAGAGTTCCACTCAGTTTCTTTCAGTTTTTATTAAAAAATAAGACAGAGAACAGTTTTCTGGGAAAAAAACCCCTTATTTTATTATCAAATTATTCCTATACAACATGGTTACCCACGGTAAGGTAAAACAGATCTAGGTATGCACTCACTTGGAATTCAGTTCTACCAACACAAAAATCAGCAAACAACCCCTTCAGTGCAAATTAATGCCTTGGATTGTGTGGAATTCTTGTCTTTGGATTGTTTTCCTCTTAGAGTGCTCTCCAACCCTATTTTGAATGACGAAAAAAATGGTAGGAGTTACAAAAATAGGTAGTATTTAAATTCCTAGGCTTTACAGTACAGTGGGAGGTAATTTCTCAGCCTCTAAAGTCCTTATTTCTTCATTGAATTCATGAAATCTCTTCACCCCAGCACGGGGTGGATCCAGGCTTGATATTGCACAGACAGGACTTGAAAGCAGCAGAGGCTGGCCCAGGGGGGGAAGGAGCTCTCCTGTGCTCAGGACTGTTCAGTAATACATGTTCTTGTCCCACCAACCTGCAGGAAAAGGGAAGGGATAATAATTAAAAAGAAAAATTGGTTATTTTTGTTCAAAAAGGTAAAGTGATCACTGAAAAAAAAATGGTTCATTTTTCAGCAGTCACCTGAGAGTGGCAGCTGAGGTTGAGGGTGAGAGTGAAAGGGTAGGAAAAGCCACATGGAATTAAAATATTACATTAAAATTTAATTAGAACAACGAATGCACTCACTTCCTGGGTATCTCCTGATGAGCAGCTTTCGGATTTCATCATAGACCCAAATCAAGATGGCAAAAGGCACAGCCACAAACCAGTACTGGAACCTGGCATTGGGGGCAAAAAAGTCTCATTCAGAAATGTCTGAAAACTCAGCTGCAGTTCTGGGGTGTCTGTCTGTGCTATTTAATGTCACTAAAACAAATCTGCCCCCTCCGGCCTCTTCTCTTTTTCTTAATTAATCCCTCAAATGGATGATGCACGTGTAAAGCCTCCCAATGTTAAGTAGTTACTGGATTAATTAATTGCAGGTCCTATTCAGAAGGAAAGGTTGCCTAGTGTTATCACAGCAATAAATCACCTGGCTGCTCTATTTAAAATAAAAGTTAAGTGCTGTCTGTACTCGACAAAACATTGGAGATGCTGGAAGAAAAATTTAAATGCTGATTTTGCACGAGTAGGATTTTGGCTCCTCAGTCGGAAATCTAGGAAGGTAATGTGGAAATTATGGTGATAATGGCCTCTTTTGGCCAAGAAATGGTGATGAATATAATGACTTTTTTTAAAAGTATTTATCCTACAATGTTCTGCACAGGCTCCTGCTCCTGTTTTGTGTCCAGGATGGGAGCAGGGGAAGCTCAGTGGTGCCAGGAC
This sequence comes from Brachypodius melanocephalos, assembly GCA_013398615.1. NCBI lineage: Eukaryota > Metazoa > Chordata > Aves > Passeriformes > Pycnonotidae > Brachypodius > Brachypodius melanocephalos. Next base: position 2,594,874 of record VZSR01000243.1, on the reverse strand, counting down.
TCACCTGAGTGGGGTGAAGTTCAGAGCTGTAACATGTCCAAGGCCGTAGGTGAGAATCAAAGCAATTCCTATCTGGGAAAATATCCCAACCCAGATGACTTTGTTCCTGCAGGAAAAGCAGAGAGGAAGAGTCAAACCCTGAGAGAGTCAAGCCCAGAGTTAAACCCCTCTGTGCCTGCAGGAATCTTCAGGATTCCCTGCCATCCCCGCCCCAGGTGAGTTCTGCACGCACAGGGGCAGCTCTGCCTGGTGTCCCACGTGCTGCTGTCTTTGCTGGCAGCATTCCCAGCCCAGATCCAGCTGTGGGAGACACCCAGCAGCAGTTCCTGCAGGCCTGTGTTGTGCTGGGAATGTGCTGGTGGTGACTCAGGTGTTAATGCAAGGAGGAAGCACACATAGGTGTAGGCCCTGTACCCGCAGATAAAAGATGGAAAACAAATTGCTCTGCTATCAGAAAGGCCAGCAGTGAATGGCAGCTCTGCTGCTGGCCTCTGGCCCAGCTGATATGTGGAATTCTCCTGGGGCTGGAGGGTGCAGGGTGGTTTGCAGAGGGCGGCCAGCCCTGGCTGGGGGACCTTGGCCAGCTGGTATCTCTCTTCTCACAGCCTCAAGTTATCTCAGAGAAATCCAGACTCGCTATCTCTAGATAAGAGTTCAGAAAGTAATCTGGAAGAGAAACTCCCTTTTTTTTTTCCCCTAGTAAACATTTTAATGAATGGTTTTAAGCTGGTGCATTTTCAGAATAAGCAGCACAATGTCTGTAAAGAAAATCCCTATCCTGGAGTAGAAAAGGGGCTGAGGGGAGGTGTAATAAAATATTTGCCTGAGATTTGTGATTGTTTAAGGCCAGACTTAATCTTTGTTCAAAGGCTGAAAGTGAGAGGGCCAAATCACTGAGCTGAACAGAGCAGGAGGCTAACTTGAACTGCAGGTTTAGATTAGGTAGGGAAAAATTCTTCCCTCTGAGGGAAAGTCTTCCCAGATGAGGCCCTGGCACAGGGTGCCCAGAGCAGCTGTGGCTGCCCCTGGATCCCTGGAGGTGTCCAAAGCCAGGTTGGAGCAGCCTGGGATAGTGAAGGTGTCCTGCCCATGGCAGGGGTGGGATGGGATATCCCAAACCATTCTGGGACCGCTCATCTGCCACACCCACCTGAAGAGGCCCTGCCGGAAGATGGAATTCCTGCGAGTTTTCCTGATGATCAGATCAGCCACCTGCTGGATGGTGATGCTGACAAAGAAGGCCGTGTAGCCTGTCCACTGCAGGTACGTGCGCTGGTACTTGGTCTGCAGGGCCAAGGAAACACCAAAAGGTTTAAAAATCAGACTGCAAACCTCGGTGGGAGGCTTCATTTCGGTTCCCAGGGTGTGAATGCAGAGTCACTCCAGATTTAGGCACAGAATGATCAGATTTGGGCCCAGTTTTGCTCCGTGACTGAGTCACGAGGCTGCAGCACGAGCTGGGGGTGAGGGGTGTTTGTATGGATTTATCAATGCCTCCTGTGCCTTGTGATCCTGCAGGACGAGGGAGGGCAGGGAGGAGTGAGAGGGGGAGGCTGCAAAGGGCTTGGCAGAGGTGCTGATCATTAGCAGGGCTGGGAGAGGATGGGAATGATGGATTTTGAGGGGTTTAAACATCAAGAGCAGAGAGGAAGGTGCATCTGCAGGAGCTGTGAGTGAGAAGATGGCAAAATGTGGAAGAATGAATGAAAGAGCAGAAAGAACGAAAGAGCAAAAAGATGAAAGAATGAAAGAATGAAAGAAGAATGAAAGAATGAAAGAATGAAAGAATGAAAGAATGAAAGAATGAAAGAAATGAAAGAATGAAAGAAAGAATGAAAGAATGAAAGAGCTGTGTGGCAGAAAACCCTAAAGGGTCTCTTCCCTGAGGGAATACTGGATGAAAACTAATTCTATTTGCATTTAAATCTCATTTACACTCCCTGTCCTTTCATTCTGGTGGAATTTTTTAGGCAAGGAGGTGGGTGAGGGACAGGGCAGGGAATTTCCAGGGCTGTTTTACCCATTGCTGTCCATAGGAATCCTCGAAGTCATTGATGAAATTGTTCTCCCAGTCCACTCTCACTCCCAGCAGCGTGGAGGGGAGGAACCCTTGCTCAGCATAGACGGTGAAATAGGTGACAAAAGCCCCCACCGACTGCATGATTCCTGCAGGAACAAAGGGGCAGGAGTGAGGAAAAACCGAAATTAAGGAACACAGCGGGGACGTGATGCATGAAACGTGCTAAAGGCAGTTTGGGAGTCCTTGGTGCTGCGAATTTCTTGCCCTCTGTAGATAAAACCTCATTTTATTGCTGAATAATGAGGAGCAGGAGGAAGTGGTAGGTTTGAAGAGGAAGGGGTTGAGTTTCAGCTCCTAATTTTGTTGGGTTTTGTTGTTGTTTGTTTGGGGGGTGGTTATTTTGGTTTGGATTTTTTGTTGGTTTTTTGGTTGGTTTTTTGGTTGGTTTTGTTTTATTGGTTTGGGGTTTTTTGGGGGGGGATGTTTCGGGGTTTTTGGGGGGGGTTGGTTGGGGTGGTTTTTTGTTTGTTTGTTTGTTTTGGTTTGTTTTTGTTTTTTGGGCGTTTTTTGGTTTTTTTTGGTTTTTTTTAATGAATCAGCTTGAGTCTGCCTTGCTGTGCTGACACCAGGGAGCGTTTGGGAGGCCAACCTACCAATCTGCAGGTAGGAGTACACAGCCAGCTGCTCGTTCACCAGCCGGTCTTTCCTTTTGTTCCGAGGTCTCCTGTTCATGATGTCACTCTCAGCTTTCTCGTAAGCCAATGCCACCGAGGGGATCTGCAAGAGAGACAAACCCTCAGGGCCTGGGGGGCAACATTTGCCTGATTTTACCAGGTTTAGCAGCAATTTGCAGTTCCCAAGTGGTTCTGCTGAATGTTGGAAGGAAGGAGAAGAGGATCTGTGTGGATTCCTATTAATGTGTGAAGGGTTTGGGGGAAATCTGAAATTCTCATGGATGTGGTGAGCAAGACAAAAGGCTAGAGGGGGTTAACAAGAATCTAACATTCATTTAAAATTCGAGGGTCTTCCAAGTTCCTTGGGCTGGGTTGGATGGAATGTCAGTGCGACTGCAGAAATGACCTCTGGATTAAAGCACACTGATAATTGATTTTAGCCTGGATCAGATCAATCTTTGCTTTCTTTGCTTTCTTAACCTTAAAGCACACTGATAATTGTTTACTCCTGATTTTAGCCTGGATCAAATCAGTCTTTGCTTACTGCTCCCCCTCTGAAGGTGGTTGTTGTTTTCTACTCTTCTTTCTCTCCACCTGGCTGCTTTCAATCCCTTTTTTCACTGCCTTTCTCAGCTGTGGGATAAAACCACCGAATCCCCAGTCCTGGCTGTGCCTTGGCCCCCAGCCCCTGTCCCTTGGCAGGAAATTCCAGCAGGAAATGACCCTGCAGCTGCCAACTCACAATGTCGGTGCCCAGGTCGATGAAGAGGATGGTGATGGTGCCAATGGGCATTGGGATGCTGGCAATGATGTAGATGAGGAAGGGGCAGAGCTCAGCAATGTTCTTGGTCAGGGTGTAAGCAATGGTTTTCTTCAGGTTGTCAAAGATCAGGCGGCCTGGGGAGAGAGAAAACACTTCTGGCAAATGGAATTTTTATCTGGTTTTCCAGGAAAAAAAAAAAGTTCAAATTTAACTAAGTGAAGTGAAAACATTCAATGCTTATTTCTACTTTTCCTCATGCATTTTGTAATTTGATTTTGTTGTTGTGGGGTTTTTTTTAAGCTCCCCTCCCTTAGAACTTTCTGAGAACTCAAGTGTAATAAAACATTTCATTCAAAGGGGTGGTTTGAGGGGAAAACGCCTGTCCCCCAAAATGCTGTGGTTGTAATGGAAACCACAAACTCTTCACAGTGAAAGAAGAGTGGGATGAGAGTTCCTGTCATAGAACATTGGAGAACAATGAAGGCAATGTGTGAGAAACTCATAGAGGGAAAAGGTGGAGAAGATAATTTGTGTCTTTGTGAGGCTTCAAATTGCATTGGAACAAGTCAAGAAGTGCTTTTATCTGAAGCTTTAACAGAGACAGCAAATCTTTATTGTGTGTAAGAGAGTAATAAATAATTTCCTTATTGTCTGATTGTCATGTGTAGAAATGGAATTAATTCCCAGCTTTCCCAAGTATCAAATCCACAAATCCAGAAAGAGAAGAGAGGAGGGAAGGATCAGGAGGCCCTGCCAGCAGCTTCCAGCTTCTAAAACTGGGAAACAACATTACCTTCCTCCACTCCTGTGACAATGGAAGCAAAGTTATCATCCAGCAGGACCATGTCAGCTGCATTTTTGGCTGCGTCAGAGCCAGCAATCCCCATAGCAATCCCAATATCTGCTTTTTTTAGGGCAGGGGAGTCGTTGACTCCATCTCCAGTCACGGCAACCACTGCTCCCTGGAACACACAAAAACATCCAGATGTGGGCTTGGGAGGAGAGGGTGAATCCTGCCATCATCCATCTTTACATTTCTAGCAGAAAAATGCTGAGGGGAAATTCTGAATCCTCTCTGTACCCATGTCAGAGTATCAGGAGGGCGCTGGGCAGAGTTGGGAGAGCAACCTCAGAGTTTTGTGTGGTTCCCTTTAGAGCAGAAGCCTGGAAAATTCAGGGATGTGATTCACCCTAAAGCGTGGACATCTCAATTAGATGCATTTCAAATGCAATTAATCTCGTTGTTGGATATAAAGAGGATTTAAGATTTGGATGTCCGCTCTCTGTACTTGGTCCATCCCTGTCTGAGCAGAGCCAGGTTCACCTCTGACATCTGGGGGAGGTTTGATTAACACAAAATATCCTCTCTTTTCTTAATGAAGTGCTACAGAAACAGCCAGGCTTCATCTGAATCATAAATTACATAACTGTTGAGTTAGAGCCCATCCTCATCCTACCCCAACAGCTTCTGGCCATCCTCAGTCTGTGCAAGAATCTCTCTACTAATCCAAAAGATGGGAAACTCTGATTATCCAGCTCAGCTCCTTTGTTATCTTTCTGAGCCATCTCCTGCAGCTCCAGGCTCTGCTCTGGCTGATGCAGAAGTTCCTGGCTTGGTTCAAGGCAGGGTGTTCAGAGTGGGGGCAAAGCCTGGCAAACTGATTAATAAAATGCTGAATTTCCTGTGCCTGGGGGGATTGAGCACAATGTCACTACCTATAAATAATGCCATGCACAGAAGGGCTTATGAGCTCTGAGTGCTAAACATAGCAGGAGACTGGCTGGGGGAGGGTGTTCCTTTTCATCCCTAAAGAGCCAAATCTGCCAGGAGAGTGGGAGTCTGAGCAGTGCAGAACACGTTTACCCACCGTGTGCCTAGCAGAGACCATTCAAAAAATAAAAATCACGTGAAACTGAAAGATTTTATCTGGTTTTTTCTATTTTTTTTTTTACTCTCTGGAGAGCCCTCCAGGCTTAAACCCAATGAGCTGATAATGCTGATTGGGAAGTTTAGTGCTGGCACAACTACAAAAATAAAATAATATCTTATGCCACATCTTCTTCTCTGGTAAGTCCACTAGTGTGGCTTTAATTCACAAAATCTACTTGGACAATGTCATTTTTGAGTGGAGAGCCTTTTGATGGCAATTTTCATCTCTTATACAGCTCTGTAAATGTCTTTCTTTTTTCCCTCCTGTGCTGGCTGCACTCCAGGCTGCTTTACATAATATTGCCCACGGATGGGACAAACTCTCTTTAAATCCTGCTGCCTGATTTACAGCCCTGGGAAGTAACACAGATAAGGCTTGGTGATACATAAATCATTCCGTGGGGTTCATACCTTAGAATCATAAATAATCTAGGCTGGAAAAGAGCTGTGAGGTCACCTGCTCACCCAACCAATTCCACTCCCAAACATTCCTGTGGGCAGGAGGGCATGGCCTGAGCAGCCACAAGAGATAAGAGGAGAGGATGGAGCAGCACATTGTTTTATCTGGGTTTAAAGAATTTCTGAGGAAATTCCACTTCCCAAACAGAGCACAGGTGGCTTTTTGTGCTCCTCAGAGTGCCAGGGACAATCCGTGTCCTGGCTACAGCTCCAAACCCAGGGAAAAGCTCATTTTGCCACCAGGAGCTGTGTCTGCAGCAGGAATTTGAGCGGCTTGGATCGAGTCCAGGCAGCATTTGTGGCAATCTGTTAGATAATGTCCTGGCACGGGGAAAAGAGTATAAACAGAGCTTAGGGAGCACTGGGAGTTGGCTCCCAGCCTCCCAGCCTTGGGCTGGTGTCTGTGGGTGACCTTTGCCACCCCTCCTCACCTGCCTCTGACAGCCCTCCACGATGATCAGCTTCTGCTGGGGCGACGTGCGGGCGAAGACGATCTCGGAGTGCTCGCACAGGATCTCGTCTAGCTGCTCTGAGCTCATGTCCTTCAGCTCCATCCCATTCACCACGGCTGCTGTGGCCTCCCTGCAAGATCCCCGGGCAAATATTTAAATTAAAAGGGTAAAAATTGTGGGATGGGCATGCAGCTGGACGTGGGGGAAAGCAGCAAATTGAGTTAATTGCGGAGACGTTGATTGTTAATCAGCAGGAGCTGAACAAAAGGTGCTGCAGAAATCCAGAGTGGGTCATGGTCACCTGGATGCTGAGGGGTCTCACTGAAGCTTCAGAAAATGCATTTTACAGAGGCCTCTCACTGGGAGGGGCAGGGGCAGACATCACTTCTGCGAAGAGCTTTTATCCCTCCCTCGTGATGTTGTTTTTTCCACATTTAAGGGGTGAAGGAGGGATTTGGACTGATGGTCCAAACTGGGTCATGTGATGCTGAATTTTGCTTTATTTTGTCAAGCAGGCAGTGACAGTGACTTCCACATCATCTGCAGAGTTTAATTCACCAGATTTTCTTCATGGGCAGCAGAGATAAAAACCACCGAGTGGACACATTTAGGCAGAGACGCCTCAAGAGTGGGAACACATCATAAAAAAGGCAGAAAGCAGCGGGGATGTAGAATAAAAAACAGAAAGCAGGGGGAATGTAGAGTGAAAAGCACCGTGGAGGGAACAGGGAAAGGAATCCTGGGGTGTTGCCCAGGCTCTGCTGGCCCTCACCTCTTGTTGACCTGCTCCACGGGGATGTTGAGGCGCTTGGCAATGTCCTCCACGGTCTCACTGGTGGCTGAAATGATGCCCACGCTCTTGGCGATGGCCTTGGCCGTGATGGGATGGTCCCCAGTGACCATAATGACCTGAGCAAGGCACAAGTGAGTGACAAATGGCTGAAGAATGGAGTGAGAGAAGCAGGAATGTGGAAGTCCATTGCTGAGGAGCAGGAAGCGCTCTGGGATCAGAGCAGTGCTGTGCACACAGCAAAGGGAGATTAGGGGCAGTAATTGCCCAGCTCTATATTGACATCCTCTCCTTACTGAGGCTGCTTTATCAGGGCTCTGAAGGAAGAACTCGTCACAGGCAGCCAGATTAGAATAACACAGAATAAAGGAGCCTTTATATAAGGGTCTATATTAGGTATGTTCAGTGGGGAGGGTTTGTTGGAGTAATTGCATCTTAAAATGGATCCTTGTGACTCAGGTGTCCTGACAGATAAGGCACAGCCTTTTCTTGCTTTTCTTGAAGAAATGTTGCCAGATCTGTCTTCGGGCTATGGAAAATTTCATCAGAGTTGGGGTTTGGGATTCATCTTGTCTGAGATCTGTAATTCCACATATGATTTTCCTAGACTTAGATATATTTCACTCTGCTTAGGGCTGAAAGTTTATTTGTGAGTCCCCAGAGAGTGAAATTAAGGGATTTACTGCTTCAGGTTCCACTTGAATAATTTTGAGATTAGTGATTCCTTTGGATAAATGTTCAAAGAAGTGTCCTGATGCCTTCTCTAGAATTGTTTCCATCACCTTACTCTGTTTGCAAGCAAGTAATCCCAGCTGCTCTGGGTTCTGTATTCTAGAAATGGATCTGACGAGAGAGCATCTGAGCTTTTGCAAAGTTGGGTTCCCAGGTCTGAGGGGTTTGTGCAGTTCCTGCAGTCTGATTCCCACTTAAATGAAAATATTTTGCCTCTGGGGACTTTATAAATTGAAATTATGGGATGGTCCTAACTAAGGTTGAGATTTTTGGTATCTGTTGCTAGAAAGATAATTTGTGATGATGTGGTGGAAGATCTTAGATTTAAATACTTTAAATAATACCCAAAATAATCATAAGTAGTCTTTCTGTGGTGCACCCGCTGTGTTTTTCACTGTGAAATCCTCACCTTGATGCCAGCACTGCGGCACTTGGAGACAGCGTCGGGCACGGTGGAACGAGGGGGGTCAATCATGGACAGGAGCCCCACAAAGCACAGGTTGGAGGTGGGGAAGTTCATGGAATCTGTGTTGAACTGGAAGGACTCTGGAAACTCATTCTCAGGCAGGTACAAGTGGCAGAAACCTGGAAAGATATTTAGGTTGGTGTGATGCGCAGGAAAATGTGTCAGTAAGAGGAGAGCTTGATAAAACATCAGGGTTTGCTCTTGCTCATGGAACTCCAGGATTTAAGCATTTTTCTAGGCATGCTGGATGTGCCAAGACTTTAAACCCCATTTCACAGGTTTTACATCTGGATTTTACCCCATTTCCACTGTTTACCCCATTTTCCCTGCAGCTGCACTCACCCAGCACTCTCTCCCCCATGCCCCCCAGCTCCATGTAGGCTGTCTGGAAAGCTTCTGCCTTCTCACTGTCCAGGGGCTCTTCCTTGCCGTTGATCATGATGGTGCTGCACCTCTCCAAAATCCTCTCTGGGGCACCTTTCATCACCAGAAGGAAGCGTTCGTCGTTGGGGTCGTCGGTCTCATGGATGGAGAGCTGTGCCACAAACAGGAAATGGGTTGGAAGAGCTCACATTGTCCTCATTTGCTTCTGCTTTTTCCATGGGATTCACATTCTTTTCCACAAAGAAATCATAATTTCCATCAAATGGAATGAACTGTATTTATCATAACTTGAATTTCCTCTGTTGTTGAATTACCCCATTAAGGCTTCCAGGTCACCCAGGCCCAGTGACAGAAACAATCTGGCACAATTTCCAAAAAAAACCCCATCAAACACACCTGGAATTTGTTGGTAGAGTTGAAAGGGATTTCAGCCACTTTCTTGTTCTGTGCTCTGATGCTCATCACGTCCCCCAGAATGACCTCAGAGAATTTCAGCAGAGCTGTTTCAGAGGCATCTCCAACCACGACCCTCTGTGGCACAAAGGAAGAAAACATTTTACTTTTGCATTTCCACAATTCCTTGACGTGCTCCACACTCCAGCAACAAGGAATCTACATTTTTTTATCCAAGTTATCTGGAAAAATATTAAAATAGAATTTGGAGATGCCTGCTTTGCTCTTGGAGTTAGAACTGAGCCACAGCAAAGAGAAGCAAAGAGCATTTTCTGCTGTAAAGCAGATTTGGGGTCACACTCAGGTCACTACAGGTGAGCTGAGGCACAAACCCACATTAATTTGAGGATGGCATTGATGAATAAACAGCAGATTTGTTCTGGTAGTCCAGTCACCAGAATTCACTACCTTCAAGCAGTATGTGGAAAGACAGTAATTAAGGTATGTTTGCCTTTGCTATAATAAATTAACAGTGTAATAATTACTATTCTTGTTCCTTTTGTTGCCTTTTTCCTGGCAGGCACAGTTGGATTTAGACAATGTTCTCAGGCCAGGAGCTGGGATTGTGGATCTCTTGCAATTCAGGATAATCAGCATTTCTATGCTCTTGGCTGTGGGTTTTTTATCCTGTCTTAAATTTTGTGTGAGTATACAGCAATAAAACCACTGTCAGTAGGAACTTAGAAGCCTGGCACGGTAAAATGGAGATTGTTAAAGCCAAACAGAGAGAAAATTGTTTTTTTCAGAGGAAGGCAAAGGAGTTGATGTGAAGTCAGCAGTACCTTCATGATGGGAAGGTTTTCCTGTGCCGGCCGGAATTCTGCTCGGTTGCAGAGAGTGACAATTTTTGACAATGCCGTCCATGTGGGGGAACTTTGATCAAAGGGCTGGGCTGGGAGAAGCAAAACACACATTGCATCCTTTAGCACATTGAATGAGACAAGTAAGAGCTTAAGAGTGAAAAAACAGAATTGACTCATTTGCAGAAAAATATTATTTTGACAGGTTCTTTTATGGGAAAAAATGGTATAAATTTTCCCTCTAGCAGTGCTGGCAAAGAGGTTTAGATGATGTTTCTCTGCTTAATTCCCTACTAAATGCATTCCTGGCAAAAGATTCTGGTGTAGAACCTCCTCCAGGTTGACTTCTTGTGAGTGGAATTCAAATTATTTTTTTTCAGGCCTCCATGTGGCTAAGGAGAGATTCCCATGTGTAGAAGGAAGAAATGTCTGATTTAGCCATCAAAAGTGAACATCCTGAGACTAATCCAAGTATCCGTCCCTTCCCACATTATCCCGTTATCCGCCATTATCCCATTTACTTGTTTGATCTTCACTGGTGTCGGCTGAGTAGATCTGGTTGTCAAACCAGAGGTGGGCCACAGTCATCCTGTTCTGGGTGAGGGTGCCTGTCTTGTCGGAGCAGATGATGGAGGTGGAGCCCAGGGTCTCCACAGCCTCCAGGTTCTTCACCAGGCAGTTCTTCTTGGCCATGCGCTTGGCCGTGAGGGACAGGCTCACCTGGCAGGAGGGAAGGGGTCCGGCTGTCACCAAGGTGTGGTCACACAGAGGTATAACCAGATTATGTTCCCCTTGAGAGGAATGCCAGACTTGTCTTTACAAGCAAGCACTGGGTCTGCTGGTGGATAAAAAACCCCTAGCACTGAGAGATAAAAGAAACAATGGGAAGGTTCCACTGATTGCTGAATGGAAAAGAAGATATTTGCCTTCACCAACGAACTGTGGGTTTGCTGATCAATGGAATTGGATATTGAAAGATGAAAGAAACAATGGGGAAAACCCATAAAGTCCATAAGAATTAAAAATTAAAAGGGAGTTATATATTAAAAGGGAATTCTAGGTATTAGTCACTCTGGGAAGTTTGTACCTCTCAAGTACCTCAGCTAGTGGGGAAAGAGAGAGGGAAATGCAGCTGGGAAATTGGAATAAAAAGGAGGTTGCATCCTCCAAAAATTGGAGACACCCCAGGGGAAATGCCCCATGGCCTCTTCCTTTGTTGGAATAAAGTAAAAGGACTCCTCTGTCTCCCTTTTGGACATAGACGTCTGGCGTTTGTGGATTAATTTTCCTAACACTCTGGGAGATCTTTTGCGGGGTTTGCTGTTTGTTTGATTAGAGTTTTTTAAGTAGAAAATTCAAAAATTTTTCATTTTTGTTGGCTGCAGTGGGTCTTTTTCTCCTTTCTTTTTTTTAAATTTAGGGTCTGAGCTTTGGCTAGCTAGCACAGGCAGATTTTCTGCTGAGAAGGACCTGCTGATAGAAATAAGGATGTCTTATCAGTCAAGAGGCTGTTTGAGATGGAGGAACCTGCAGCAGGCAGTGAGATATTGGTCACCGGCTCCATGATTCCCTTCAGTGTTTGCTGCTGGGGTGCTTTGGAGCCAGCAGTGCTTGGCAAGTGTGCTGCTCCTCAGGCAGGGATTTTAGAGTTGGGCATGTGGCAATAAGTGGAGTTTCCATGTGACTTTCAGGGTACAATGTCCCCACTTCCAAGTGGGAACGAGTGGTGGGGCAATGAGCCACGTCATTGTACTCAGCAGCCGTTGAGGCAGAGCAGCACTTGAACTTAAACCCAAACTCTAAATAAATTATCCTTTAAATCATAAAAAATATACAGTAAAAAAAAATTTGTAAATTTTTAAACAGAAGTGTTCGTAATAAACTAAATAATATTGCATTAGAATCTGTGATTCTTGTAGTCCCATAAAATACCTAAAAAAACCTCCAAAAACCCACAACCCTGCACCAGTAAAAAAATAAAAAAACCCAAATCTCTGTTCCTTAAAATAAAAAATCCTTTACCTTTAAAACTCTTCCTTTTTAAAAAGTAACACCCTAAATACCTAAAATTCCTATAACCCACAAGCAACCTAGAAAACTGCTAATAAAAAAAACCACATAAAAGCAAGTTTTTCCCTGGACATCTGTTTCTGTAAAAAAAATTCAGACCCACAAAAAACTGTATGAAGTTGTCTGTGGGGGAAAATTAGTAAAATAAAAAAACCCCCTCCTCTCCTGGGTTTGAGATGGGTGATTCAGTCACACCAGGATTCACCAAATGAAGGGTTTATCCTTGGAATAAGAACCTCTGTTCAAACCAAAACCAGCCCAGAGATGGCGTGACAGGCAGAGAATCCCAGCACGGACTCACCGTCACCGTGGCCAGCAGCCCCTCGGGCACGTTCGCCACGATGATGCCGATGAGGAAGATGATGGAGTCCAGGATCTTGTAGCGCATGGACACGGAGATGATGAAGAAGAGGACCCCGATGGAGACGGCCACTCCTGCCACCAGGTACACAAAGTGCTCAATCTCGATGGCGATGGGCGTCTTCTCGTTGCCCACTCCTGAGGCCAGGGAGGCGATGCGGCCGATGATGGTGCGGTCCCCGGTGTTGATGACAATGCCCGTGGCAGTACCTGCAGGGACAAAGGTGTCACTTCCAGGCCATACAAACACTCAGATATGGGTTTTTTAAATTTTCTTTTCTTCTGTTAGAGCTCAAGAGACAAGTTTCATGTTCAGATTCAAATATTTTTTCTTATCTATATTACAGTCTCACAAGCTGTGAGTTCTAGCTAAAAAAACAGAAAATAGCTCTGTCTCTATCTCTCTGCAAGGTCTTTTAAGAATAAACTGTCCAACTATGAAATGGCACCTAAATTATTTTTACTTTTAACCCAATAACCAAACACCCATGGCCCACAATGTGGATTTTTCTACCCAATTACAAAACACCACCCAAACCCATGGAGAAGAAGGTGAAAAAGGATTCAGCCTCTGCCCTAAATCCTCCATCTTGCTTTATATATATATATTACTATATTCTAAATCCCTAAACTCTCAGTTTTGCACCCTGTGATATCACACACTTCTATCCAAACTCCACCCCCACAATCCCAGCGCTGTCACTCAATTTTGGGAGCCTTTTCCATGGCTCAGGTCAATGCAGGGTTTGCCTGGGGGTCAGTGCCTGGCAGCACAGAAAGCCTGGAATTCCCAGTGCCCAGGGTTCCGACATCTCCCCCTCCTGTACGCAAGGAGGCAACGACTGCACCTGAAAAGCTGCCTACTGATACACGAACATTTTTGAGTTTCCTGAAAGTTGGATATTTTGTGATAACCTGACAGGTATTGATGGAAAAACTGGAAGGAAACCGAGGTCAGTTCAAATCCAAAATTCATTGATTGGTGCAGCCACAGCCACGCTGCTTGTTGGAACAAACGCTAAGTGTGACCACCCCCAAGGTCATGCTTTAATCTGCTCAGGTCAAAATTCATGTGAGCAGTTGAACCTCTCTGAAGTTCCTCAGAACAGAATTGCTCAAATGAGTTAGCAGGACCAAGCAGCACCTGTGCAGTGCCTTTTGGGGGCCCTTTCTCTCTGTATGCTGATAAATAATAAAAATTAGAAACATTCAGTTCCTCTGAAGTTGCTGAATAGAGGTCAATGACTAACTATAAAAAAAGCTAAAAGGATGTAAAGGTGTGCACACAAGATGATAAACGTGGGTGGAGCCAGTGGAGAAACAGATAAGGAGGACAAGATGGGATTTCCATGCCCAGTTCCAGGATCAGCTCACCTTCCACACAAGTGGTGGAGTAGAAGGCAATGTTCCTGGTCTCCAGGGGGTTCTCGTGGGTGAAGTCACAGGAGCGGGACTGTGGCTCTGACTCCCCTGTGAGTGAAGAATTGTCCACCTTCAATGAAACAGAGACATGCCCAGATTAAAGTCAGCAGTGCACAGAGGTGTCCAGCCTGGGAGGTGAGGTGGCAGCTCATTTCATCCTCAGTGACATCAACATCTCTCAGTGCCTCTTCTCTGAGCTGCTGCTGTCCCTGGCAGAACCTATTTCTGTGGGAATTCAGTTCTGTCTGTCTGTCAGTGGGATTTTCAGCAGCAGCCAGGGAAAACCCCACAGTTTTGAGGATCTATCTGCAGTGGAAACTCTCAATCATGTATCGGTGCATCTGCCCTGTCCTGGCAAAGAGCAGAGCCAGAACTTGGCATGGACTTCTTGGATGTTCAGAGAGGGAGGTGTCAGCCCAGTATTACATTCAGGCTTCTGTTCTCTGACTTCATTAATTATGTCCAATCAAAGCTCTAATAATCCATATAGGCTGTGTAGAAATTCTTTCTATTAAATAAGCCATGCCAAACTCTGTTTTCCCTCTTTCCTTTGCTCCTCCAAGCCCTGTTTACCTTGCAGCCCTGAGTGAAGATGAGGCGAATGTCTGCAGGGATCCTGTCCCCACCCTTGATCTCCACAATGTCCCCAACCACCAGCTGATCTGCTGGCAGCTCCTTCTTCTCGGCATCCCTGAGGACAAGAGCTTGCTGCAAGACAGAAATGGGACCAAAATGAGCTTTGTGACACCCTCTGAACTGAGATCCTCCTCTCTGTCCTGGGAAAGATCCAGAGCAGGGTGATGGAGAGGAAATGGGAGCGTGTTTAACATCCAGCTGGACTGCCCAGGCTGGAATTTGGGGGATATGAGATGGGAAATGGCCTTGGAGACGGGGAAATGCCTTCCAGGAATGTGCTCTCATGGCATCAGGTCTGTGGGTAAAAGCAGTGGCTGCACAATGTGAGAGCCAGCACATCTCCCCCTGCTCCTTGCCAGGTTTTAACTGGGCACTGAGATCTCCAGCCCAGTGCTAGATGGAAAACAAGGATGTGCATGCTACAATTCACAGCTCCATCAAAGCAAGCACGGTGTGCTTTTTAGTAAAAGGTTTGTGATTGGGGATGTTTATCCGGGTCATTTGCCAAGAGATAAATTCAAGTTGGGCTCGCTGGACTTCCGTCATGCATTATTGGGGTGAATTTTTGCCTCTGTTCTCACCTGTGGGATCATCTTGCTGAAGCTGGCCATGATGTTTGTGCTTTTGGCTTCTTGGTAATAAGCAAAGATGCCAGTGAGGATGACGACCAGAGCCAGGACTACTCCGAGATAGAGCTGATCAATAAAAGATATCATCTGGTTAATTTAAGACAAGTTTTCTGCAATTCCTCTGCTGGAATAAATCAGTTCTGTGTTGTTTTAAAGTGAAGTTTTGGCCAGGTTAAGAGACAGGTTAAGAAAAGGACTTTCAGTTGTTGGCCTGCAAATGACCAGTTAAAGTGCTTTTTGTGTGTGTGTGTATAAAAAAGGTTTTTAGTAGTGATTTTCCCATCTGAAATCCTTATCTAAACTGACACAATCTCAAACAAATTAGAGTGTGACAAACAAATAATAAAAATTTTTAAATAGTAATAATAATAATAATAAAGACAGGGTATAACTCAAAGGGGAAATAGTCGGAGACTCTTTAGTCTCTGACTAAAGTCAGGGTCTAAAGTCTTCAGACTCTTTTACTGCTCTCAGAGTACTCCGGAACTGTGATTACGCCCGGTGGTTATAAAACCTTTGCCCAGGCACTCTTTAAGCGTGTGGTGTGCGCGGTGTTGGAGCTTTTATCACAAGCGCTGGGCCCCAGGTGAGTCCCCTGCGGAAGAGGCCTCCTTGTAGTTACTGAGTAACTGTGTAGTATTTAAATCACCAGAGCTGCGGGTGGAAGGCTCCCGCCGTGGTTACTCATCCACTCACGTTGTCGAAGGCTGAATCCACCCCCTGCGCCAGCTGGATGCCGAAGGAGATCCAGGAGAAGCCGGCGCCGATCCACAGCAGGATGGAGAAGCCCCCGATCATCTGCTTGAGGAACTTCACGATTTCAGGGGTGGCTTTGGGAGGGGTCAGAGCGTTGGGGCCATCCCGAGCCAAAATCTCTGCTGCTCTTGCACTAGAGAGACCCTGCAGAAGGAGGGGACAGGTTCGCAATGAAATCACAGATTTCACTGTAAAATTTTTACGCTGGCTCAGAACAAAATTCAGGTGCTGCTGTTTCTTTAAAGGTTGTTAAAGCTGCAGCTCTGATTTCCAAACCTCCCGATTTCAGAGGCTGCTATTAATTGTCTGCTATGGAGAAACAGCTGTTTCTTTACTGAAGCACTGAATTTGGGGCCATATCCATCAGGAGTCTCCATCCTGTTGGTTATCAATCAAATATACCTGGACTAAGTCAGTTTGGAAAGCCAGGGAAAAACTGGCGTTCTTTTGCTGCTGTTTCTGCATTTCCACAAGGTGTTTGTAGCTCAGGGGGTTCTTGAAATTCTTGTCTGTGCTCTGGCCACAGTTCAGTGCTTTGATATTCAAATGTCAGGTGTCAAAGGGACTCAGATGTAGTTTATCAAATCTAGATTTTCCTTCAAAACCAGCTTAATCAGTGCAGTCTTTGGCTACAAATTGTTACAGTGAAAAGTGGATTGTGGTGAAATCAAAAGATCAGATAGCAGCTTTGGAAAAAATGAGGTCCTGGTGCAAAACCCTGAGGTCCTGTTTTTGATTTCAAAGCAGCAGCTCAGCTTTCTTCAGATTTGAGAGAAACTTCACTTTAAATCCAGGCCAGTGCTCGTTGGCTTGCTGGTCTAGGCTTTACTGGGAGCATCAGTGGAGGCACCCACACACATCTAAAAACCAAATTGCTGTTCCTGGGGAGCTCTGGGGAGGCCAGAGGCACCAGAGGGAGGCAGTTCCTTAAGGAAGCTCTGTGCACTTACTTTGTCAATGCTGGTACCATACTTCTTCTCCAGCTCTGAGATGTTGAGCCTGTGGTCATCCTGCACTCCAAGAGAGACAGAAAATTGCAGTGAGCAGAGCACCAGACTGCTGAAATTTTTATTTCAAACTGCCTGGGTCTGGGAACAAGGATGAAGTTGCTTGTATGACACATTAATTTCATTAATTAGACAAATCTGCATATTGAGACGCAAAATATCTTCCACTGGAAGATGATATTATTTATTTTTTTCCTTTTGACTTGCAGAGTGCTTTTGTAAATAGCTCCCTCCTCCAGCAATCTGTCACAAGAACAGGGTGGTGTGTTCCTGTCTCTGCTGCTTGCCACGAGGGGCTGTGCTTCTTTCTGGATAAATCATTTCTCTCTGCACGCTGCAGGGCTCACAGTGTGTGTGGCAACAACCTCTGCCCTCGATTGCCAGGGTAGGGAATGTGAATTATCCTCCTCACTCTGGGGGAAAGAGGCAACAGGTTCTGAGTTTAAAAGGGTGTGGGAGAGGGAAATCTCAGAGCTCTTCTCTCCGGCCTGCAGTGACACCTCTGTGGTATCGTTGGCCTAATTATATCTTGTGCTGAAACGGGATTTAGAAGCCAAGAATTTGAGAGATCTCCCAATTGTTTTCTCAGAGTGATTCATGGGTACTGGGGTGAGTCAATTCTCCTGTCTGTGCTCGGGTTTCTCTTTAGAAACACGGGAGTGGAGTTACATCCCCCGGTGGCAAAAGGCAATAAGGACTGAGAAATATTTACCTGCTGCTGGGCAGATCTTGGAAACGTGCTGGGTGAATGGATGGGAGAATCATGGAATTAATATCTTATTTTGGTGTTCTTTGGGCTTTGAAATGCCATCCAGCCCGTAAAGAGCCTCTCCTCTGAGCTGCTCTCACAGCAATCTCGAAAAGAGGTCAGCATAATTACCCTCATGTTTCAGATTGGGAAACTGGAATGTGTGGAGAGGAAGCAACATTTCCAAGAGCAGCCAGCAGGTCAATGGAGAACCAGGAGGAAAACACAATTTTCTTGAAGGCCAGAGGAGTTGGTTTGGGTAAAACCCCCTGTGTTTAAGGCTGAGAAATGCTCTCAGCTCTGGAATCTCTGGAGCACAATGCCATGGTTCTGCCTCTCCCTCTAATTCCTGGCTGGCTGTGCAAGTGTCAGGAAATCCTGATGACAGTAATTCCATCTGGGAAATGGATCCTCTTTGGGCAGATAATGTTCTGTACCATTGGTGCCTTAATTATACCAGAACCATCCTCTCATTTTAGGGATTAATCTTGCACAGCATTTTTCTGGCACACTCCAGGCGTGTGAGGAGGCAAATCCTTCTCTGTGCCAGGATTTTCAGTGCAGGACATTCCCTGGATTTCATAGAATGTGCAATGGAACCTCAGCAACACTCACCAGGTCCAGTTCTTTCTTAAGATCTTCTGCCTTCTTTTTCTTCTTGTTGCCTTTTGAGTCTTTGTGCTTCTCCTCTTCATCTTCGATCTCTGTTTTATGCAGATCTTTTGTCCCATAGATCTCAACTGAGTAAACATCGGACTTTTTCTGTAAAAGAACACAAAAAAGTCAAAATTTTGCGGATCTGCTTTTTTAGACAACTTACAAATTTCTACTGTCCATTTCTCCTGGCTGCTTAAGGTGTTTTTCCCTGTCTTATCCAGAGATTCGTCCAGTTTGTGTTGCTGTGATTGTGGTCAAGACTTCATCAGGTGCAAATTGCAGGGATCCCTTTAGGGATGTGCAACACTTCCAGCAGTTTGTGATCTAAAACAAGTGTAGGAAAATACTGCCCAGGACTTCAGCAGTGAAAGTTATTAATTTATTTATCAGCTCCAAGAAAAGATCAGTGGAAAAGCAAAATATTTGTGAAAGGAAAGGAGAGGGGAAAACGATCCACTGAGAGCTTGCTTGTTCCTTGAGCTTTTCATATCCATAACTTCAAGACTGAAACTTTAATTACAATTAACACCTACAAATATATATTTGCACTGAATCAAAACAGGGAATGGAGGCAAACAGCAGACTGAAAGCCAAGGAGGAGCTGCTCTGCCTCTGCTCACACAGAGCTCACAATGGGCAGGGATTTAGCCAAGAGTTCACTTATTTTTGCCAGTGGAATACCAGGCACAGGAAGCTGTTGACCCAGGGAGGCTGCTGCACCTCAGGGAATGTTTTGCTTTCAGTGATAACTGGGGAGTTGTGCTGTTTCCAAAGCCTGGAAACTCTGGATTAACTCTGCAGTGTGCAGGGCAAACTTCCCTCTGATTTACCAGCTGAATAATCATAACACCCCAGCTCCCAGTTATCCTGGAAATGACATGCCAGGCTTTGGGAGAGCCATTGGTGACCCCATTCCAGAGGTTTCCTGATGGATTAAACCCCAGGAGTTCAGGAGAGCCCCCCTGGATGTTCCCTGGTGGGACAAAGCACAAAGGGGCTCTGACAGTTCTTGGCTCCCTGTGAGAGCTCACAGCAGTGAAGGAAGACCTCTCCAAAACATAAAGAAAGCTCAAATAATGGAAACAAGAAGAAAAAACAGTAAAAATTGGGGTATCTTATTATTTGTCACTGTTCTGAGCTCAAAACTGACGTCTTATCTTCAGCTGTCCTGTAACTAAAAGAATATTTATATCTTGTCATTGCCTCTGGTTGACGGGGAAAGCAAAGAGCTGCTGAGCAGTTTGAGGATTTTAAAGACTCAAATCCTATTCCTAAACACTTGATTTTGTTTGGTTATGCACATCCCAGAGACAGGGCACACCTCTTAGAAGTTCTGATTTCTTTCTGCCATGCTGAAGATTCACAATCTGTTTTATCTATTGGGATTTTTTCTCTTCACCTTCCTCCTCCTTCTCCTCCAACTCTCTTTAACTCTCCCACCCAAAAAAATCTGTTCAGCTTTTCAAATCCCTACAGAGTGCAGAAACCAGGAGAGAAAGACAACAGCTCTCTGCTGGGGGAACTTAGCAGATGGAAGAGAAAAATAAAGGAAATTGATGAAGTTAATAAAATCTATTGCTCACTTGTAAGCACGACCTATGTTAGCCTTTAACCTTCAGAGTTTCATAAAATCTCAGATTTTGGCTCAGATTTTTGGCTCAGCCAGCCCAAGAATTCTTCCCAATCCAAGCTGCTCATGCCCAAGTGTTTCTGGTATTAATTCAATTTTTT
This sequence comes from Brachypodius melanocephalos, assembly GCA_013398615.1. NCBI lineage: Eukaryota > Metazoa > Chordata > Aves > Passeriformes > Pycnonotidae > Brachypodius > Brachypodius melanocephalos. The sequence goes on along the minus strand of VZSR01000243.1, from coordinate 2,574,935 downwards.
ACTTAGCCTGTACTTATAACATAGATTCACAAAATAAAACTCAAGAAGAAACACAAGGGGCACTTCCTTGGGCATTGTACCCACCTTGACCATCTTGGTGAGTTTATTCCTTTCCTGGTGGAGGGGAGAAGCCAAGCCAAAGCCTCTGGATCAAAAGCCAAAATCTCTGGATGCAAAGCCCAAGCCCAGCTGGGGACTGTGGTGGCTCAGAGCAGTCCTGGAGTGCAGAAGCTCCCCGAGGTGGTGGGTCCCTCTCCTGTGGCCAGCAGGTGTTAGCTGGAGTGCTGCTCCCACCTCGGCATCCTCCAGGCAGGACGAGCTCCCTGTCCCAAGCCTGTGGAGAAAGAGCTCTGCTTGCTGCTGCTTTATAAATCAGCATCTTGTGCTGCCACTCCACCCCTCCCCTTCCAGGTCCAGCCCATCTTCTGTTTCACCTGGAGTAGGTGGAAAAATACCACAGTAATGGGCATGTGGGTTTCAGGTCAGATAGGTTCTAATTATTCCTTTGTAGTGTTTGCTCACAGGTAGGGAACAGGTGTATTATTCATCTTGCTGGAAGCAAGGAGTTTCCTCCAGAGACTTTCCAGCTCCGGGCTCCCCTCAGGATCCCAGCTCTCCTGGGCTAAAGGAGGGCTCTGCACATTTTGTCTCACCTGCCCAGGTGATGTTCTCTCTGCCTGAGGTCCCTCAAAGTGCAATCCCTGCCTCGTTTGGGGCTAGCAGGGATTTAGTGCAGTGGTGCCCTTTGAAGCTTCAGAGCTTAGACTTCACTTGTAACCCTTGCCTTGTGTTTCATGTGTTTTCCACCCTCATGCTGAATTTCCTGGTGCTTTCCAGCAGGGCACTCACCTGAACAATTCATGGTTTATCTTGCACCAATTACCAGCTTCCAGGTAGGGGTGATAATGAGGTTTGTGACACTTTTTTGGTACCTGCCTGGTCCCATCACTTCAGAGTAAAGCTGCTTCTCCACCTCTGAGACTGAGCTGATGGAAAACTGAGTGAAACGTGGAGAATGGTTTTGTGTAGTTTAACATTATTTGGGGAAAGACTTGTGTGTTGTCCATCTGGCCTTGCTGATCCAACAGCATTTGGTCTTTAACATTATAGTCTTTACTCTTTGCTATTATACATAGTTTTGAATACCATGTAACCCATAAACTTTAAATGGATTGGAGACACTGTGTGGTGCCACCAGTAAATGAGTCAAGTTGTGGTCAGAGGCATGACGTGCTGATGGAGATAATCAGCTCTCTATCTCTGATTTGATATGGCTTTATCAAAACACAGAAGCTGTGAGCGGAGGGGAAAATCCAAAGGACATCATCGATTACCTCAACAGGAGCAGGAAGAATTATATTTAAATCAACTTCACAGGAATTTGAGTATCAGACCTCCTCAAGCTGCTTCCACTTTGCAGTTTATGTGTGTTGGTCTTTTTCCATGGAATTCTTTAACCCTTGAACGTTGCGCAAGGTGCACGAGTGGGTCTGAAAAGGTTTCGTGTTCAGTTTCTGCTGCTTGTTGTAATCAGAGCTGGGTTTTGTCCTGGAATATCCACCTTTCCCTATGTCTGTGAGTGCTGGAGGTTTCCCAATGTGAGCAAGAGCAGGGGTGTATTGGCTGCATCCAGGGAATTTGTGTTTAGTGATACCCAGCATTGAGATCCTCTCCTCTGTCCTGGGAAAGATCCAGAGCAGGGTGATGGAGAGGAA
>VZSR01000243.1:2556247-2566529 GCA_013398615.1 Brachypodius melanocephalos | reverse complement strand
CCAGCCAGGAGTTTGCTGTAGCTGTGAAGAGAGGAAGAGCCTCCCAGCTCTGCCCAGCTGTGCCAACCTGAACTGGCCCCATCCGTGGGCAGTTTTCACCTCCCACTCTCAATCTCGAGGCTGCAGGAAAATCCAACCTCTCCTTTCCCCTCCTTTCCTCCTGGGGAAATGCCCACGGCTGTGATTTACACTGGATGTTGGGTGAGTACTGCTGAGAACCAGCTCAACCACCTGCTCCATGCACACTGGAATAAAGTCACTTAAATAAAAAATACATAAAGCTACAGGCTCAGGCCTTGGCTAGCCATGAATTCCCTGATTTTCAGTCTGCCTGGCTTTGGAAGTGGCTCAGGAAAGCGTGGATAATGTCTTGTAAAGCTCTTCTACTCTCAAAAAATGCAAAATTTTTAGCTGCAGTATGTGCCTCAGTGTTTCCTAGCCTTGTTTTAGTGAAGCATTTTGTGTTGAGCAGCCCTGAAATGTTAAACAGAGAAGGTTAGCCAGGTTTAGATTTTCTCCCTGCAGCTCTCTGTTTTGCAAGTCACATCTGTGGGATCTGTTTTTACTGTGCTCAGCTCAGCTCAGGTCACAGGTTTTATTATCATGGTTAAAAAAGCCATTTTAAAATGCCTTTAGTGAATGAGAAGTAACATCTGTGTTAGGATCGGGGTTCTTTTCATCAGAGAATTGAAGAGGAATTGACAGAGGAGGTTGGGAGCATCATCTCCACTCTGCAGACAGAGAAAGAGGCCATGGAGAGGCAGTGACCTGCGCAGGATCAGCCAGGAAATCCAGCTGAGAATTGTGTCCTGTCCATGTGTGACTCTCAGCAGGAGGGTCCCATGAAAGGACGAGCCCTGACTCTCCTCCTTGCCTGATTTCCGTGTCCTTTGCCTGCTTAATTTGCTAAAGAGCTGCAAAACACGAGCACAGGACTGCCTGGGATGGGATGCAGCTCATCTAATTTAACTCTGCTCTCATCACTCAGCCTGTCTTTGTAGCCAAGAGGAAGAAAGCAGCACCTCCAGCCAGCAGTTTCTCAGCGTGGCAGACAGAGAGGAGATGACGATTACCCCGTGGAGCATCCTGTCCTCTGCCTGGATGAAGGGAGAGCACTCCAGATGAAAGAGCTGCTCTCAGGGCAGGCAGACAACTCCTGTCCTGAGGAATAAATGCATAAGGATGAGTCCAGATGATGTCATTGTAATATTAAAACAAGCTTTGATTTGTTTTTTGTGTCCAGACGTGTCTGAGCCAGTCCCAGACAGGAGCATGTAAGCTCCTTGGGAACACATTTTTCTGGGAATTGAGCTTGTGCTGGTCACACTGATTTGCTGCAGAAATACTTGCAGTTAATGCTGACTTTTACTGAAAGAGGACCTGGCAAATCCCATCAAGTTTTTCTCCAAGAGTCAAATATTTTGAATGCATCAGGGGTGAGATGATTTGTGGAAAAGCTAAAGATGAATGAAAGGCTCCCTGTGTGTCACCAAATCCATCTCAGTGTGTGAAGTTTTGTGATGAGTAAGTGACTCTGTTGGGAGCTGTGAGCCAAAATAGAATCCCAGGCTGGTCTGGGATGGAAGGGACCTTAAAAATAATCTCATCCCATTCCCTTCCACTATCCCAGGCTGCTCCAAGCTGGCCTTGGACACTTGCCGGGATCCAGGGGCAGCCGCAGCGTCTCTGGGCACCCCACCACCCTCACAGGGAGGAATTTCTTCTGAACGCCCAATCTAAACCTCCTTCAGCTCAAGGCTTTTGACAAGAGGGAAAACAAAGAGAGTCCTTTTGGTGGTGGGTGTGACCCGAGTGGTGCAGGAGTTTTGTTCCTCTCCCGGGACAAACCCCAGGTGCTCCATGGATTTGCAGGTGGAAGAGAGGAGTCAAAAGGGATCCAAATTACAGGAGGTGCTCTGAGCTTAATAAGGCCAAGGACTGTGAGGTGCAGAAGGTGTTTATGTTTTTGATAGCCCTGGGAAAATGTGGGAAAAGCAGGGGGTAATTGCGTTATCCTGTCAAATGAGCTTTGTTGTGTTTCCCTCGCTGCTTTGCAGCCCGTCCTGCAGAGCTCCCGTGCAGCACAAACATCAGGGTGGTGCAAATGCTCAGCCTGGATGATTTTGGGGTGCCAATTTGGATGGTTATTGACTGCAGACCCTTCCCAGGGCAGGCGGAGGGTGCTGGGGGTGTCCCAGGGCAGGGATGGAGCTGCAGCTGGTTCGGGATCTGGGAGCAGCCGTGCCGGGGTTAATCAGCCCCGCTGCCTGCCGGCGGTAATTGGTGTTTGCACAGCACTCTGCAAATACCAAAAAAGCACTGCTGAAATGCAAATGATAAACAGTCTGCCTCCCAGGCTGCCTCGGGAGCTTGTCCTCTCTGCTAATGAGGCAGGGAGATGTTTGGGATGAGTGGAAAATGTGGGATTGGATCAAATGTCACAGAATCACAGAATCATTAGGTTGGAAGGGACCTCCAGGATCATCAAGTCCAACCCAAATATGTGACAGAAGGATCTGCATGGATGGGCTCATTCCCCTCCAAAAGCAGCTCAGAAAGCTCTGAGGAGAGGAATGTGCAGCATTTTGGGATCTTGATTCCACCAAGTGCCCTAAAAGCTATGGAAAGAGTCGTGCCCCTGGCTAATTCCATGTGTCACGAGGGTGGCAGTGTTTGAGTTTTCACCCTTGGTGCCGACATCCATTTAATTTTGGGGACGTGCACAGCTCAGTTACTGACCCAGAGATTTATTGGACATGAACTCAGCAATAATAAACTCCATCTTTATCTCTGTGATTGTTTGAAATTGCAGAGCAGCACAGGGAGTGCAGTGAGATGACTAAAAAAGATCCAAAATATTTATTATTATTATTATTATTCCTCTCTTCTATGAAAACTATAATCACAGCAAATTAAAATACATGAGGCAGTGTTTTCCTCCTTGGAAGGCAAGGCAGATACTTTGATTTTTCATGTGCACACAATATTGCTTTCGATTTAGCTCTTTCAGAACCCTGAAAATTCACAATAATTGGCACTGGCTTCCCAACATGTAGGAGTTTAGGCTGCTGCATCACTTGGAAGCAGATTACTCTTCAGCATAATATATTCTAAGATTAATAATTTCAGAAGTTTCTGGGCATCCATTCAAGAGAACAGCTCCTTGGAACAATGTCTGCTTTTATCAGGTTATTGCACAAAATCAGCCCCGCTTTCAGATATTGCTGTCTTGCAGGATCACCCTGAAGGATTTTATTCAGCTACTGGAGCGATGCTACAAAATGAGCACAATTTTACCCCCATGTGAAACCAAACAGCAGAAGGGAGGAATTATATGCAATGCAAGCAGGAAACAAAGGCTGGAGCACAGCGGTGAAACAGTTCTGCAAAATTCAGAGAAGGAAAATTGCATCATAAAGAAAATTTGGCTCAATAAATTACCGGTGCTGTGGGAATTGTCTTGTACTCTGAGAAGTAATTCTGGGTATTTCTTCTCATCAGGATGATGAATGGGCTGGCTCTGCCTAAGGGAGCATGTTTAAGCACAAGGTAAGCACTAAAAATGAAAGCTCCGTGTTTCTGCAGCTGCCCTGTGTGAAATTGGCTTCTCTGAGGGGGAGGCAGAAATCAGGGTGGCTCCAAAGGAAGCTGGGCCAGTGGAACAAAGCAGTTTCACTTCAATCCATCAGAGACAGAGAGAGATTATCCCTGGAGAAGTCCCTAGCTTGTGCCAAATCATCTCAGCTACTTCAGGCACTCAATTGTGGATTCAAATTAGGAGCCAGGATGGGTCAGCAGCAGCCTTTGGGTTCCCACAAACCTCACCAGCCAGGGAGAACCAGCTGTAAATCAGTTCCTGGCAACTCCTAAATTAATGAGTCCCTTGTCTGCAGCAGCAGGTGGCACCTGAAGGTCTGGCAGGTCCAAGGTTCTGGACCAGCACGATTTACACCTGCCTGGCTTCCTCTGGGGGTGAGTCAGAGGCTCAAGAGTTTCAGTCCAGTTTCTATTTTAAGTTGCCACACGTTGCTGCTTCCTCCTGAGAGGGGCTGGATCTTGTAGCTGATAGCACTGACATCTCCAGTGATAATCTGTAGGGTGCAGGGTGTCAGCAGAGTAAAAATCCCAAGCTTGGGCTGCAGCAAATGGAGAAAGGCTGAGCACTGCCCAGTTCCTGGGGGTCACTGACTCCTTTTCCCCAATTCCCATCTTTTTGGGGGGTGTTCTCATGCTGCACTCCTGACATTAATTTCTCTTTTTCAATTTCTAGACTGTTTAAGAGTTTTCAGCTGGAAGAGAAATCACATGCAGGTGCTGTGACCATACAGATGCTGCTGTGAGTTCAGAGCTACATTTGCAGCCACAACAAGCCTGAATATGGATTTAATTTTGTGCATTTTCCCTGGATTTTTGCTCCAGCAAAAGCCTGGCTGTGGCACTGGGTGTGCTGTGCAGGAGAGGGAGCTTTCACTTTTGGATGTCACATCCCTGGTTGTGATAGATTCCTTTGGTTTTGGGAGTGTGTGGGGTTTGTTGCATTACAGAGCTTGTTTAGGGAGATAATCCACTTATCAGGCCAAGAACACCTTCTCTCCCTACCAGACAACAAATTAGTTCTTCCCTTTCTGAGGGAGATAAAAAGGGATATCCTAACCCAGAGGAGCAGGGCCATGGCATGGGGCTGACAGAATCAGAAACAAAAGGAGAAGAAGAAAAAAAGAAAAACACATTCATGGAAGAATGGCTGCAAAATCTGAGTGATTTACTGCAGCAACATATTCACCAGGGGAATTCAGCCTTGCCTCACTCTAATCTAAACTGAATCTAATTTAGATTCCAAGCAAGGGATGGGAATCCTTTCCTGAACCAAAACAAGCCTTGCCACCTCCCACCTTTTCATTACTCATTCCTTAATTTGTTTGGGTTTGTTATGTAGGACACTCAGGAAGAATAGCTTAGAGCTGTGACTGCTGGGCTGGATCTGGGTTTATCATCTCTGCGTTGCTGCACATGGGGTTAATTTTTGATTCAGTTTTGATGCAGGGTTGGTTCCTTGCCTCTGCCTGGGGCTCCCAGGAAGTGGGATGTGAACATCTTCCTTCCCCCCCCCCCACCCCGAGTGCTGAATTGCCTGGGGGAGAACACTGCAGCCTGGGGCTTAAACATTTCTGGTTTTTCATTAAAAATCAGCTCTGCTCATGAAGGACCATCAATCAGAACCATCAATCAGAACCAGCAGGCAGAACCCTCCTGGAAGGAGGGCCTGGAGGATGGTTCTCCTCACCCTTGGGGTGTCCTGTCTTCTGACCTACTTTCAGTTCTTGCTTTATAAGTCAATGAACAGCAAAGCTTGGCCTCCCAGTCTGTGCATGTCTGGGGATGGCATCATCCCTTCCCTGGGACTCGCCAGGGCTGCCAGCACCTGCTCTGGGGCTCAGGGCAGTGAACACTCCTGATTCAGGACTCTTACTGGTTAAAATCTGTGCCACAGGCTTTTCTGAGCCTGTTTCTTGGGGAAAGAGGAGATTAGGGCATTTTTTGGGCTTTGATTCCAGCAGAAGCTTCTGTAACCTGGAGTGTGTCAGGGCTGCCTTGGAGCATGGCCCAGAGCACGGTGCTGCCTCCTCATCTTTGAATTCCATTTTTCCATTCCTCCATTTTTTTAAATTCTTTGCTTCTCTGTGTCTTCCCTCCCTCCTTCCTGGAAACTGATCTCAGTTCTGAGGTGTTTGCCTGGGAATGCTCTGCTGCCTGCAGGGCTCTCCTGTGACCCTGTGGGGATGTGCTCCATGGTCTGGTCACTGTCCCAGTGCCATAAATCCTGTCACACCTACAGACATCATTCCCATTAGTTTAATTTGTCTCCTCCTGACTGTGAACAAAACCTTGTGCTGTGCAGGTTGTTAAACCCCAAGGATAAAGGGGTGGATTACAGATTCAAGACTTGGGAAAAATCCTGCCTGCAAGCAGTGAGGGAGAAATGGAAAATGGGAATGGGAAAAATGAGCAGCTCAACAGGGATGTGAGGGTGGCTTGGATTTGGGGGTATCAGGATGCCTCTGGAGAATTTGCTGAGAGAAAAAACAAATTATTAACAGAAAGGGTTGAACATCCCCACTGGAGCAGAGCAGGTTTTGTGTTTGAAGCCCTGACAGGCAGTGGGGTTGGTGCCATCTCTGCCCTGCTACTCCTCTCTGTGCCCCATTTCAGAGCTCTTTGCGAGCTCTCTCCTCGTGGGAAGCATTCCCAGGCACGTGAGGCAGGTGAGGGATAAAGCCCAGGCAGCTGGGGATGGAGCAGGGATTGTGGAGATGCTGCTCCCTCTCCGCTTCCCACAGCAGCTCCAAAAACAAGAACCTCCAGCACATGAGAGCAGCTCCAGGCAAAGGCTGGGGAGCTTTGCTGGGGTTGCAGGAGGAAATTCCAGTGGAAGCCAAGGCTGGCTTGACCTCATTAGAGGCCACCAAACAGCTCCTTTCCTTCTTGGTTGCTGAGGTGAGTGCTGGGGTCGGCTGTTCCACTCTCCAGGCTCTTCTCCTGAGCAGGAGTTCTGCCTTCTCCCACTGCCTGCTTTAGTCACGTCTCTCTCCCCTGCTTTTTTTCCCTCTTCTGAAGCTTCCTCTCAGCAGCTGCTCAGCCCTTGGATGCAGTTTGGCACATCCAATCTGGAGGCACTGTCATTTGGAGCTGAAAGGGATTTGCATTTTGGTGTTCAGGGAGATTTTTCAGGAATGTGGAGTCACCCCATGAAATATGAGTTGGTGGAATTGAAACTGAATTACGTTTTTCAAATTCTTAATAATTACATTGAAGGGATCAGGATAAATTACTATTTTTTTAAAAAGAAAATGGTTTTAAATTAGCTCTAAACCAGCTGGAGGTAAGGAATTATGAGCTAGCAATGTTATCCTGCAGCTGGGGAGTTTTCCTGCTCCAGGTACTTTCCATGGCTCAATCTGAGATCTGCTGGGCCAGACAGGGCTGGGGTTGGGGTCGGACCCTTCCAAGTGAGCTGAGCTCTGTATTTTTCTGGGATGGAGTTTCCATGGGATCAGGAAATGCTGCCACTGTCAGAGTGAGCAGATCCCTTTGGTGGCAGTGTCAATACTCGGAGCAAAACCAGGGCAAGACAAACAGGCAGCTCCTCCTCACAGCTTTGTCTGTCCTGTGTGAACCTCCTGAGGCAGCATTTTGGCTTTGAGACTAAAATAACCCACAGGAGCATTTATATTCTGCTGGAAATATCCTGCTCCAAGCTGCAGCAGGTCTTCCTGAAGAACCTCAGGGTGTGTTTGGAATCACATCATGGATTCCCAGATCTTCCTGAAAAACCTCAGGCTGTGTTTGGAATCAAATCATGGATTCTCAGATTTTCCTGAAAAACCCCAGGCTGTGTTTGGAATCATGCCACAGATTCCCAGATCTTCCTGAAGAACCTCAGGGTGTGTTTGGGGTCATGCCAGGGATTCCCAGACCTTCCTAAAGAACCTCAGGCTGTGTTTGGGGTCATGCCATGGATTCCCAGACTTGGCATCAGCCTTGCTCCATTCCATGCTGACTATGAGTCATGGGAGGTCTTTCAAGCTGCCTGCTGAGCATTTTTTGCTGGAAAACACTGAATTAACAGGACATGGAGTCAGCTTATAGAGAATTGCGGCTATTTGCATATTCAATAACTTGGAAATCACAAAATGCAGTGATTTGATGCCCCAAGAAGGAGAAATGCATGGGAAGAGGACAAAACCCACAGTGAAGCATCCTGCCGAGAGGAAAGCTGGTTTTGGTGTTTGAACCCAGTCGGTCAAGGACCCTCTGAAGTTAAAACACCAAAGTTTTCAGTTCTCTAAAGCACCAGAGTGCTCCCTGCCGTGTGCTGGCTCCTGTCTGCCCCAGCAGTGTGTTGGAAGGTGGGGAAGGGCCCGTAAAGCTGTGCCTAGAAAGGGAAATGAGGCGGGGAGGTTTTGCTGAGTAAGATGAACAAGGGAAGGGGAAAGACTGACCTTGCTGAAGCAGCCCTGGTGTGGTCATGGGGCAGCAATGCAGGAATGGGGGTCACTGCGGGGGTGGAGGTGCCATAAACTGGTCATTACAGCAGGAAATGGGAAGTGCAGGGCCCTCGCCCCAAGCCCAGGTTTAATGTGTGGCCTTGAGCACAGCACCTCGCCTTGATTCACCCCTGTTCCCACTCTTCCTTCTGGGAGGGAGGGTTTGACACCCTCTGGGTTCAGGAGATAAAGGACTTTATTATCTTGTGGATGGATGTGCACCCACAGGACCCAGAGGGAGGTGCAGTGCTAACCCTCCTTGTCTGTATTGTCTCTCTATCTCAAATTCAATATTTATAAACCCCAGAGTAGCTGGGAAAGGAAAATCATCCTAAATACTCTTAATACTTAATACTCTTTATTCCAGCTGAGGAGCTCTCTGGCATTTTAGGGGGAAGCACATTTCCCTGTGAATTGAGATGAGCTTCCAGCTTTTCTTGAGGATGTGTGAAGTTTTTATTGCTGCTGCCTCAGAAATGGCTCCATCCTTGTGCCTTCAGAGTGGGCACTAATGTACTTTATTGCCTCAGTTCTCACAGAAACAGCCAGTGTTGGTATTTACTGGTTTGATATTTATTTGCTGTTGCCCTGAGATGCTGGGAAAGGGCGGTGATGTCTGTGGTATGTGAGAAAAAGGCTGTTTATAGAACGCCTCATATCTTAGGAAGTGCCATTCCTCGTCTGATTCGCCTCAGGATGGCAGGGAGGAGGAGGAAGGACTTTTGTCCAGCGGCAGGGAGGTGCCGTCTGTGGTGGAGCACCCGGACAAGGGTTCTGTGCAGGAGATGAGAATCTGATCCTTGGAGACAAACAGATCACACTCAGAGCAGCTGGCTGAGCACGTCTGCAAGGGCTCTCCTTTACAGTTCATTGCTTGGCTTTTTTTTGGAACAAAATTTCTGGCGTAAAGCTTATGTGTTCTATAGAACAAGGTCATTTTTCTTCTCTCCTGCCCAAAGGTTTTGTTCAAACACATTTGTGACAAAACCTGGACACCTCCCCGTGGTTTTCTCACAATCCTTGAGGGCTCTGAGCTCTGCCTCCCTCAGCCTCCCAGTATTGCTCTGCTGATCCTGTTCAGAAAAGACTGATAACATAAAATATCTGGGGTTTCCCAATGAAAACTGTTCTTCCAGGAGTGTTTGTAACCAAGGACTGTTTGCACTGAGTGAAGAAAGCCCTGAATGAGGTGCTGTGGATGTGCTGTGAGCACCCCGAGAGCAGGAATAGTCGGAATTCAGTAACTCCTGTCCTGCTGGGCTGTGTGTAGTGCCATTGGAATGGGAATGGCTGTGCTAAGTGGGTCACACCAGTCACCTTTCACCTCCTTCCTGGGCATTTGTAGCCCCGTGGATTCTCCCAGGATATCCACTTTAATATAAAAGTTTTATCATTGTGAATATATTTCATTGTGCTCTGACATCATCAGTGTGGCTCCCTGGCAGTTATCACTGGCTGATTGTACCTGGACCAGGATCCTTTGGTGCTTAATCTACACAAACAGGAAAGAAAAAGAGATTAGAGCCCAAATGATTTCATTTTGATAATTCAAATGTATGCATTAGAATAAAGAAAATGTTACAAAAGTAGCAGATAAAATTCTTTCTTTCAAGAGAGCACAAACAAAAAAGTTTTTTCCCCCATTAGCAGGAATTTTTTCTCATAATAAAATCCTTCTGGGAGCATGGTGCTGATATTCCGCATTTCTGTGTGTGTGAGGGTGATCAGGACTGACCCTCACAGTTGTCCGTTTGTCCTGGCGCACCTCCAGCACCAGAAGGAAACTCTGTTTTTCCAAAGTACCACTCAAAAAAAGTGCTTTTTGTGTTGTTAATTTTGAGGCAGGGCTGGCAATCACAGCACCATCAGGGCCAGGAACACTCCTGGATCTCTTGGTTCATCCCCTACATGTTGCTGGCAGCTGGCACCAATTTTTGGTCCTGGCCTAAACAGCAGCTGGAGTTGCTGAGGTGGTTCCAGCTGTGACGGTTCTGGCTTCTTTTTCCCTGCCAGGATCGGGATTAATACATGGGACTTGGAAGTTTAAAATTTCTTGTCTATTTACAGACTCATGAGCAGTGAGCTCTAACTAGCAAAGTAGAGAAATGAGGTAAAACAGAGTGCTTTTAACTCTTTCCAAGGTTATTTAAGCACCAATTACCCAATAACGAAGTAACACCTATCTTATTTATACTTTTGACCCAATAATGACCACCCAATGCAGACCTTTTTCACCC
>VZSR01000243.1:2531169-2556147 GCA_013398615.1 Brachypodius melanocephalos | reverse complement strand
TACTAAAATTCTGAGTTTTTCACCCTGTGATATCACACATTTTTATTCAAACTCCACCCCCACAATCCCAGTGCCATCACTCAATTTTGGAAGCCTGTTCCAAGACCTCAAGCCAAATGTAGCTCTTGCTTGAGGGTCAGCAGTTTTTAACACAGAAAGCCTGAAATTTCCAGCCTCCAGGGTTCCAACAGCAGCAGCCCCGGTGACCTGCGGGCAGCTCCGTGGCTCCTGCCTGCTGGGGGATGCTCTGCTGGGGGAATTGAGTTATTCTCGAGGAAAAAAAAAAAAAACAAACAAACCAAACCAAACCAAAACAAAACAAAAAAACCCCCCACAACAACAACAACAACAACAACAAAAAAAAAAACCAAAAAAAAACCCCCAAAAAACCCAAAAACCAAAACCAAAAAAACAAAAAAATTGCTGCGAGAGGGAGAGGGGGAGCAAGGAGAGGGCGGCGAGGCACAAACACGTGGAGCAGGGCAGGGTTGGTGTTGGATGCCAGGGTTCATCTGGAGAGGAATTCGTGCATCCCTCTTCCTTTTATTGTTCCGTGGAAATCTAATCCCGAAGGTTGCTCGGAGATGATGATGCAGCACTTAAGTCCTTTATGGGCAGATGCTTTTAGAATGTGTCAGAGCTGCTCTGTTGCAGACGTTTCTCGGCTTTGCTAAACCAAGAAGCAGCTCAAATCTCTGGCCTGAAAGGGGACAATTTGCATTTGCTCACCTCATATTAATTACTGCTGCTGATTACTTGCCATGTGACGCTTTAACGTAGATTTGCGCCCCGAATTTGGTTCCTTTTTAAAGAGAATTAATGTACTTCTGTAGAGTCTCACAGCAGCCAGGGAAAAGGTGTGATGCAGACAGCTGAGCTGCTCGTAGATAAATTAAAGAGAGTTTTCCTCGAGAAGCGATTTCCAGCTGGGGATCTCAGTCACTAAATCCCGGGATTTAGAAAGGCTGCAGTGAGCAGTTAGTCCGCCGTTTATAAGGTTTTTTTTGTGGGTGCTGGGGACTCTCTGAGGTGAATAAAGAGCGGCAATAACACCGGGAGGAGGAGGAGGAGGAGGAGGCAGGAACGGAGCTCCGCGGTGGCCCCGGAGGCACAGCGCTATCTGCCGGGAATGCGGGAATGCTGCCGGGTTTCTCCAGGCTCGCACAGCTCCGGGAACGCCTTCCCTGTGTCTGTGACACAGACAGGGATGTGCAAACACACACACGTGTGCTCCTTCCCCTCCCCAAGCCCCCACACAGCCATTTCTCCATAAAATCTCTTCCCTATGGGGATTTGGGCTCGGGATGGAAACCTACCATGGTGCTAAATTCCCTTTTAAAAATTATTATTATTATTATTACTACTATTATTTTTTATATATAGATATAATTTTTACTTATTTTTCTAATTGTTTCTTTGTTTCAAGTTAACAAAACAACCGCTGAAATAAACAAACCGTGGCAGAACACCCAGCCAGGAGAGAGGTGCCTGCTTAGACCATGAAGGGCCAGCAAGGAATTCCCTCTGGAAAATCGGTGTTTTGGGGAAAGAAATTTATATTTTGTGTATTCAAAGCTCTGGGTAACTTCTGCTGTTTTACACAGCACCTTTAAATATGACTAGGGAGATGTTCCTCAGAGACAGAAAACAGAAGACCTTTCAATTCTGTTACGTTTAAGCTGGAAAATTGTTGCCTCCTTCCTCCTCCTTCTTCCTCCTTCCTCCCCCTTCTCTTCTGTGGTGTCTAATTTGTTACAAATGTATTTGTCATTTTAGATGTGCTACGTAGCACAATGTGCTACAAGGAGGATAAAGGGGAATTCACAGATGGAGGGTGCAAAACACAGCCAAAATCCCAAAAAGTTCTTCTTTCACAATGGGGAACTTGACTGTGCAAAGCAATAAGGGGCATCTGACCAAAAATCTCCATTGCAAAAAACTTCTGGTCTTTTAAGGGATGTGGGAATGGTTTATATCCACGTTTACTGACAGCTGGGAGTAGATTCAGCTTTATTTCCTCTATTCATGTCCAAGGAAAAGCAGCAGCCAAGGTAAGGCAGCAACATTTGCTGAACGAGCTTTCCTCCACAAAAAAAAAGACAACTAAAATAATTGATGCACTCATGTGTTTTACAAGGAGTGAGAATCCCCAAATTAAATGAGCAGATGTGAATGAATATGTGTGGCAAGATGACACTCTAATGGGTTTGCAGCCAGTGCTGAGGTGAACGAGCTGAGGAGAGGCCTAAAAGCAAATCTGTGCAAGTGCCACCTCATTAGGCTGGGGTGGGTAGAGCAGCCCTCCAGTTCCAGCACACAAAGATTTTCTGATTTTCTTGGCATCCATCCCCAGACAACAATGCCCAAAAGCACCTGGAGTGACACCAGGGCTTAGAATTTCCAGGATACAATAGCACACTTCTAAATAAGGCCAGGATTAAAAGTCTGGAGGGTTAAAAAAAAATCTATTTAATTGCTGACCACAACGTGTTAGCAATGTGCAGGAATGTGCTCTGTGCTTTTCTTGGACATTTCCAGCCCAGCCTTCAAAGTGTGGCTGCTGTTTCAAGGAATCCCTGACCCTCTGTGCATGCGCAGGCTCTGCCTAATGTGAGGATGCTCCCCATTTGAGGAAACATTTCCCTGGCTTTGGGAGGCAGGGAATGCTCTGGGATTGCTCACAGACTGCTCACAGAGGGGAGGGCTCGCTGAAATCCAGCCCTCTGGTTCTTTGTCTTGATGGAAAAACAACCCTTGGAGCCAAGGATTAATCAAGGATGTTGAACACGGTTTGGGTTTTGTCTGGGAGAGGAGGATGACAAAGGAGGTCTGACTTGTGGGCCCTCAGGGGAAGCAGGAAGGGAGAGCAGGAAATCAAGGACAAGCCCCATATGTATCCAAGGGAAACAGGTCCTGCAAGGTGTGTGTGACAGAAATCCCAGAGGCTGCTGGGGATGGAGCAGAGTTTTTGGGAGTGGTGGGGGTATTCACACTGTTACATTCCGTGGGGAGGTAGATTGGCAAAAATAAAAAGCTGCAACAAAAATGCAGGGGGAGTTCTGTGTGAGGAGAGAATGTTGGGCAGCAGAGGCACTCTGGGGACCTGCATCTTGAGGCATTAATGAGGATCTGCCCTCTGGAATATTGGGTGGGAAGTGGCTGAGTGCACCTGGAACTGCCGATCAACTCCTCAGCACTGAACCTGTGCATCAGCTGCAAGTGAAGGTGCAAAGGTGTGTGAAGTTGTCTCCAGTTCAGAACATTCAGAGGATCCAGGTGTTGGCAGGTACACTGGGAACTCATTTTAAACCTCGAGTGTGAAGAGAGAAACCTGAATGAGCCTTTGTAAGCCCCCAGGCACCCTGTGAAAGCAGCCAGAGCAGCCCTCCCTTGCATGGATGTTGGAGTGTGTGGGAAGGGTGCCTCCATCTATTAAATCCAACATCTCTAAGCTGGTGCTCATTATGCTGTAGGGCTCCTCTGCAGAGCCCTGCTCGTTTCATGCTGGCTGGAGGCTGCTGGGGGAGAGCAGAGTGAGAACACAAAGGGGTCTCTCGGGTTTGAGGCTTGGGGGTTGCAGGGCTGGCTGTGGGAGCCCTGGAGGGCTGGGCTGG
Source organism: Brachypodius melanocephalos (assembly GCA_013398615.1). Lineage (NCBI taxonomy): Eukaryota > Metazoa > Chordata > Aves > Passeriformes > Pycnonotidae > Brachypodius > Brachypodius melanocephalos. The sequence goes on along the minus strand of VZSR01000243.1, from coordinate 2,552,533 downwards.
CAGTCTGGGAGCAGCTGATGGTTCTGCTCTGGCCCCTGGCAGGCAGGAGGGGCCGGGCTGATGTGATGGGGATGGCAGAGGGTGATGGGGATGGCACAGGAAGCTGCCGACTGGCCAGACACGCAGGGCTGTGTTCCCAGTGCCCTGTCCCAGCCTCAGGGACCATGACACTGAGGGATTAGTGGGGGCAGGGTGCTGAAATTATTTTTATCTCCTAGTCTTGTTGTGCCTGTGCACAAGTGCCAGCCTTTTCAGCCTTTCCCCCCCTCCCTTTTTTTCCCTCCTGTGAAGCATTAACTGGGTGGGTTGCCATAGCAACCCCCGCATGATAAGTTGGGCTGCTTCTTGCAGAGATTTCTCCCTCAACAGCCAAGATTTCTCTTGCTCTCTCAACATTGCATCCCGTTCCCCATTTCCCCTGGGGTGCCAGTGCCCTCTGTGGTGCTCTAAAAGCCACCCCTGCCCTCCAGCCAGCTCGCTGGAGGCACCAGGCCTGGCTCAGGGCAGGAAGGAGGAGCTTGTGCATCATCCTGGCATGGGATGGGCTTGGAAGGATCTCTGCTCTCCATCCCTCGTGCAGGGCTCAGAACTGAAACAGGATTCCAGTGTCACATCCTGATTATTTGCAGGTTTTCCTGGAGGGGGTAGGGAGGGGTTTGTTGCTTGTCCTAAGTAGGCACAGGGTGACACTGGAGTGGTTCCCAGCTAAGCCCAGATTGTAGCAAGAGTGAAATGATCTTATCCTTCCACTCAGGCTCTCTGAGCAAGCCCAGAGAAGTCTGCTTTGAAAACAAAACCCAGCACAACTCGTGGCAGGTGAAGAAACTGGGTGGACTTACAGGTGTTTATTCCAAATCACCTTGGATCTTGGCTGTGGTACATGAGGCAGGCTCGAGGTGAAGAATCACAAGCGAAGAATAAATTCATCCTGAGCTGGGAATAGGGTGTGACCTCCCTGACCTGTAACTTTTCATCTCAAAATCCATCCCAATCCAAGGCCAGTTTCACCAGAGGTTTTCTTCCCCTCAGGGCCCCATTTCCCTTCTTTAAATAGCAGCTACAACGCTGGTCTGGAATGAAGTAATTGAGGTTGGTACATGAGTGATTCTGAGGGAAAACTCATTACTTTTTCAGGATGTCTGTTTGCCACTGTAATTTGGATTGTTTGGCAGGCGGGTTCTGGGGAGCCTGGGGTTAGAGGAGAAAAGGCTCCTGTTCCTACCTGGGGAGCAGCAGGCAGGAGCAGAGAGGGCTGGGGGGTCACTCAGTGACTGAGTCAGTGTGGTGGAGCTGCTGCTTCCTCTTAATCCTCTTGGCCTCTGAGTCTCCTCGCTGGCAGGATTGTCTGTAATAGATGTAATTAGAGCAGCAGCAGCACAAACAGTGCAGCCCTGCTGATCCCTGCTCTGTTCTGGCAGGGCACCTGCCTGCCTGGGAATAGCTCTGATTTCCATGGTGCTGCCTGGAACAGGTGGTTGTCAAATGAGAGAGGCAGGCATGTTATCCAGCAGTTCCCGTGGCTATAAAAAACCCACCCCCAGCACTCCTCTGCTGTGCATGGCATGGATTGTTCCAGAAGGGTTAGGAGCAAACCCTTGTGGCTTAACCTGCCCTTCCTTTTGTGCTGTTGTGGTGATAACAAGGGGCAATAGGGCAAAAGAAATGCCTCAATGTCCTTCACGCAGCCCTGAGTATCAGGTTTGCTGCTCTGTCTTCCCAGGGAGAAAATCAGATTTTAAGATTTCTATATCCATGATGGATGACTTCTAAGGGGGGAGGTTGGAATTGTGGTGCTGGCATCAGCAACCTGCAAGCTGTTGTACTCCCTGCTCACACCCAGCTCCAGCAGGTCCATTAAATAGGTTTAATTTCTTTTAGCGGGTTGCTGGAAGAGTGCACAGGAACTCAGAGAAGCCTGGGAGCTGAGGGGACAGCGAGGACAATGTGACAGCCAGCGTGTGCCTTTGGCCAGCCCCTCCTGGAATAATTCAGGTTTCAGGAATCCCACTCAGCTGTGGGCTGGAGCAGGGCAGAGCAACCTGTGCAGACAGCACAGTGAGGCAGAAGGAGGCAGCAGGAGGGTGTCCTCAGCTGGGAATTACTCGGAGCAGCCACTGCAGCCTGTGCAGGGTGATGTGCAGGCAGCTGCTGCGTGTGGCCATTGGCAGATGATGGATGCAATGTGCTGACACAAACACAATTAGGTGATGTCTAGGAAAAGTGTTGGCTTTGTTCTGTGCCTGCTTCCCTCCGGCAGTGCAGGGACCTGGTCTCACATGTGTGTGTCCCTGTGTCCCCGCCCAGGTGGCCACAGAGCTGTGGCAGTGGCCACCATCAGTGTGTGTGTCCAGCTAAGAGCCCAAGCACAGCTGGAGCTGATTTTTATGCTGGCTGCAAACCTCTCTGGGTGGATCTGTCCACCTGCATGCTGAGTTTTGGCACTGCCAGCCACTCCTGTGTCACCCTCTGCGGGGGCTGGCCAGGTGTAACTCAATAGCTGGTGCTGTGTATGGAGCTGCAGGGCCTGTAAAAGGAGCACGTGTAACAAACGCTTCCTTTCCCCCTCTCTGTCCACGGTGACCTTCAAAGCTGGAGGAGCCCTCCAGGGCACGGTGGCCCCTGTCCAAGGAGAGAAAGCCCAGCCTGCTGCTGGCATTAAATTCCCTGGAATCAGTCAGGAACATGAGGCAAGAGGATTTCCCAGTATTTCCAACTGTGACCTTCAGAGCCGTGCAAATGTTAGTATTAAACTTATTAGCAGCAGAGGCCTTTGTGTGACCCCGCAGGGATAACTCCCCCCATTTCCCTTCCGCCTCCTGGCTTTGTTTGGAGGCAGGACAGTGATGCTGATGCGTGGTGTGGATCTGTAAAGAGGACGAGGAGCGAGGGGTAACAAATGCAAAGAGGGGAAATTCTGATTTTGGGAGGGAATGCTTTGCTGTGAGGGAGGTGCCAGGGTGTCCAGAGAGGTGGCTGGACGTGCTCGAAGGTTGGATGTGGCTCGGTGGGAGTTGTCCCCGCACATGGCAGGGGGTGGGACCGGCTGAGCTTTAAGGTCCATTCCAACGCCTTAACACTCCCTGATGGTGTGATATCCTCTCTGTGATGTCTCCAGCCCAGCTGGGCGCTGCCCTCGGGACCACCGAAGCCCCAGGCTGCTTGCGCTGAGCCGGGAGGAGCCCGGCGCGCCCGGGGCCGGGGGGAGGCGGCCGCGCATGTGCCGGCCGTGCCCCCCGCCCGGGTTCCTCCAGCATCCTCGGCATCGTCCTCGCCAACCACCTCGGCATCCTCCTCGGCATCCTCCTCGCCATCCTCCCCGGCACCATCCTCCCCGCCGCGCGCTGCACCCCGCAGCCCGCGCAACAAAAGCGCCGCGGCCGCGCCCCGCGGAGCCGCTCCCGGAGCGGGGCACCTGCTGCTGCTGCTGCTGCTGCCGCCGCTACTGCTGCTGCTGCTGCTGCTGCTGCTGCTGCTGATCCAGCGCTGCTCCCGCTCCGCTTCGCCCGCGCCCTGCGCAGCGCCGGCCGCGCCCGCGGAGCCCCAGAGCCGGAGGAGCCGGAGGAGCTGTCCGGGCTCTGTCCGCTCTCGGGCTCTGTCCCGGCTCTCTCGGGCTCTGTCCGGGCTCTCTCGGGCTCTGGTCCCGCTCGGGCTCTGTCCGTGGTGCTGCCGCCCCCGCGGCCGAGCGCATCCCCCGGACCGCGCCCGCCCCGGCCGCTTCTCTCTCGGCATCCTGTTGCGCCGGGAGCACGGCAAGCGAGGAGGGAAGAGCATCGTGCCCAGGAGCCTGAGCGCCGGCCCGGCTCGGAACAATGGCTGCGCTGGCGCGGATGCTCTGCGCGGCCGCGCTGGCCCTGCTGCTCTGGGGTAGGTGCTGCCATTCCCTCTCCCGCCCCAGCGCCTCTCGGCGCTGGAAGGAAGCGAGGATGGATGCTCCCTTCACGCCTGCCCTCCCAGTGGGTTTTTGTTGTCGGGAGAAGGGGATTACGCTCGTGCAGAGTTGGTGTGAGTGCGAAGGAGTGAATGTGAGCGGAGGAAACCCCTCAGTGCCGAGCACAAAGCGGGTGCTGGTCCCTGACTGCTCACTGTTGGTCTCGGGTTTGCAGTGTGATTTACCATCGGGTTGCCTCGGGGAGGGTGTGCAGCCCATTAAGCGGTGTTTTAGTGCCGCTTTCCCATGCAGGCTGTGTAAACTGGAGTTAATCAATCGATTGCAGCTGCAGTTTGATTCCTGCCACGGGAAGAGGCTGGGTGGCTTTGCCACACTGGATGTGCGTGTGCCTTCAGCCCCGTGTGTGGGTGCCTGTCTGTGTGCACAGATCTCGTTTCTCGGAGTAAAGCAGAATCCAGGAACTTTCCCTTATTTCTCCCTGAAAGCTGCTGTTGTCCTTGGAGCTGGTAGTACGGGAGAATTGGAACCAGGCTGCTTCCAGGAATAGTCCTGGGATAATATGTTGCTTGAGAGAGTGGGTTAATGGTGCCTCAGAGGCTGGGGAGGAGGGAGCAGCCAGCAAAGTCAGCGTCTGGGCTCTGGAGACAGCCTTGAACAGAGAGAGCCCGGGATTGTTTAGCCCAGGGGACATATGTCAGCAGGGATTTGGTCGGGGATGTCGTGCTGAAACGATCTCTCTGCTTGAGTGTGTGGCTTCACATGCAACCATTCCTGTCCTCTTTGCAAGAGCAGCATTTGAGAGTTGCCAGCCTTAGCACAGCTCTGATTGGAAGCGTTCTGAGCAGGAATATTTGGGAAATCAATAACTCCTCCTGCTGCCAAATTCACTCCTGTCCAAGTCCCTTGGTTCCCAGGAGTGCCCATGGAGCCCAGGGACAGGAAGGGTGCTGAACCCTCTCAGTTTTGCCGAATTAAAGCATCCAGACCTTCCAACTTGGCACAAAGAGAGAGCTGTTCCTCCACTCTGGAATTCTGGGCTTCCCCTCATCCCAGACTAATTGCTGCTCTAACAGGAGCATGCCCAGCATGCATGGGAGGGAATGAACAATGCCTTTAAAGTGGCATTACTTACCAGGGAAAGATGAAAGTTGTGGCAAAGCAGATGCTGGAGAGGTGAATCTGTGTGAAGTGATCACCCTCTGTTAGTTATTATGAATTATTAATATCTCAGGAGAAGGAAGCTTGGTAAAATTTGACATTTGAGGCTTAACCTGTTATCAGGCAGCGCTAGTAATAAATCAAACCCTTTTCCATTGGGGACATTAATGCCAAGACGTGAATAACAGATATTTCTCTAACTCTGTCTTAACATTTCTTTCTGTGCTGCTCCTCTCCCCCAGCTGGATTTTGCTCCTCAGTGTGTGTGGAAGTCCCATCTGAGACAGAGGCTGTCCAAGGGACAGACATGAAGTTGCTCTGCATCTCCTGCATGAAGAGGGAGGAGGTGACGGCCAGCACGGTGGTGGAATGGTTCTACAGGCCCGAGGGGGGAAAGGATGAGCCTGTAAGTGTGCCTGGAATCTGAGCCCTTTCCATTTCTTCCCCTGCTTTTCCCATTTCCACACTTGGGCACAGCAGGAACTCCTGGCAGGAGAAGCTGGAATCAGCTGTTGAGTTCAATCGTTTGGGTTGTAGATTCATCAATGCCAATTTCCAATCCCCATCCCCTCAATACCTCGAGCCCAGTATCTGAGGATGTCAAATATGACTGACACTTGGTACCCTTGTCTGGGTCAGTTCTGAATCCCAAAGCTGTTCTTTTGGAGGTGAAATTGGCCTCCAGTAAATCTGCAGGGCAGGATTTATTCCTTTTTGCCTCAGAGAAAGAAGTCTTATCCCGGCTGTCGGAGGATCTCTGGGAGTTGCTTTGGATCCCTGTCAGGAAAAAGTAAAATTGATTTTCAGAGTGAATCAGAATGGAAATTGGACAGATGAGGGGCAGCTGGAATTCAGGAGAGAATGGTGAAATGGAGAACAAGATAAAGGCTGAGTGCACATTTCTTTCTATCTATTTTATCTGAGTCTGAAGCACTAAATCAGTGGCTGCGATTGAGCAGGGCAAAGCAGGATGACAAATATTCTCCTTTTTTGTGAGAACTAAAGGGACCAGGCTAAGGAATGAGACGGGAATTTACTTCCAGTGCTCTGGGGGATCCATTGGCCAGTAGCAACCCAAAGAACACCAGCCAAAGTGAGCTGGGGTGGGCAGGATCATCCAGAATGTCACACTGATATTTGTCCTGCAGCACTTCCATCTCAGCTGAATATCCCAGGGCTTCCCAAAAAGGGCTGTTTGTCTTCACTGTGGATATTCTGTGGTTCTTTCCTCAGGTGATCCCACATGCACTGACTGACAGGTACATGAAGAATCCCAGTTTTCTGCTCCATTGCTGATTTTTTGTGTCCATGCACGTCTGTGTTTTGCTGTGCCTTAGTTTTCCTCCCTCTCTGATGGAGATACCGGATTTCTGATCACTCATTTTCCTGTCTTTTGTAAAGTCACCTGATACTTTGAGGCAAAGCATGATGGAATATGAATAGCTGCTGTTACCAAGGGAGCTCAGAACCTCCCTGAGCGTAGCTGGAGGGGGATGCTGTCCCTGCCTCGTGCTGTGGTGCTGTCCCAGGCAGAGATCAACCAGCACATCCCTTTCTGTTTCCTCACAGATCTACGAGTACAGGAAGACAAACCACGAGTTCCCAAGCCGCTTCAGTGGGAGGATCCAGTGGAATGGGAGCAAAGACATGCAGGATGTGTCCATCACCGTGCTGAACGTCACCCTGAACGACTCGGGCATCTACACCTGCAACATCACCCGCGAGTTCGAGTTCGAGATCCACCGGCCCCTCTTCCAGAGCTCCAGGCTGATCCACCTCACCGTGGTGGAGGAGGGTAGGAGGGGTTGCCAGAGGCTGCTTGGTGCTGTCTCTGGCCGTGGGTTGTCACCCGGGGATGGAGTTTGTCACCACGCCCCAGGAGAGGGCTCTGGGTTTGTCAGTGAACAACAAACCTGTTCCTTGTTTGGTGGCTGGAGGCTCTTTCTGGGCACAGGCTGGTTGTGTGCGAGTGTGGGCAGGCACAGTGAGCTGGGCACAGCTGGGCACAGCTGGGCACAGCTGGGCAGGCGCCAGCAGAGGTTTCCAGCTCCTCACGTGGCGGCGCTGGGATGTTACAGCAAAGCCTTTCCCAGGGAGCCGCAGCCTTGCCTTGCTGCCGCCCCCTCCCTCCTGGAACAACGACTCATTCTCCATTTTGATACCAGCCTGCTGCTTCTCCTCCTTCCCTTTGTGGTGCTCTGAGTCCTTCTGTTCCTCTTGCTGGGTTCATTGCTGAAATCCCAGCCTGTTACAGAGCAGGGGGATCCTGCTGCTCTCTCCAGGGAGGGTCGGCAGCTTTCAGCCCTTTGTCCGCCCTTTCCCCTCCCTCTCCCTCACAAGCACCTCGGTGTTTTGATCCTTTACGAACCACTGGCGGCACAACTGAGCCGAGTAGGGCACGGGGAAGAAACAGAGCGTGAGGATGAGCTAGGTGAGCAGTCCGTGAGGATGTGGGAGTGGCACAGGAGGCGAGGCCAGGCAGGGCTGGGCGTGTTGGATCCCGCTGGAGACACGCACTGGGATCCCTGCCTGCTGCAGGTCCCTCTGTTCTGCCCCCTCACAGCCCTAAAGGCACCTGGAGATGCTGGCAAGGAGTGTTAGGAAGGATGGCACAAGGGTGGAAAGTGTCCATGGAGCTGCATGGAAGTGATCAGGAGTTATTTCATTTTATTCACAGCTGGAGAAGACTTCACCTCTGTCATCTCAGAAATTATGATGTATATTCTGCTGGTCTTCCTCACGCTGTGGCTGCTGATTGAGATGGTCTATTGCTACAGGAAGGTGTCCAAGGCAGAGGAGGCTGCCCAGGAAAACGCGTAAGTGTGGAACCCTGGAGATGAGATCTGTCCTGCAAGGGCTCCTCATGTGCCCCAGAGCAGACTGCAGGAACACTGAGCTTTGCTATGGCATGGTCTGGTTGGTGTTTGCTCTGGCCAAAGTCCTTGCAGTGTTCAGGAGCACCAAGATTGTGCCCCCTTGCACCACACACCAGGCTGGGAGTGAACAGTATTCCAGGGTGGCCTGGTTTGGACCACGTGAGATGCTCTCCTGGAAGGACTGGTTTCATCCTGGCCCATTCCCATCTTTCCACACCCTTGGCTTGGATTAGAGCACTCTGTACATAGGAAGGCTGGGTGTGGAGGATTTTACAGCAGGGAAGGCTCGGTATTTGCTCCTGCCTGTGCCAAGGAGTTTCCTACTGTGAGCACCTCCAGGTGATGTTTGTTACCTCAGAGATGCTTCCAGGCACTCAGCAGAGGCGAGTTTACCCAAACCAGGCTTTACATTGTGTGCTTTTCTCCTTTTCTCCAACTGCAGGACAGACTATCTCGCGATTCCATCAGAAAACAAGGAGAACTGTGCTGTACCTGTGGAGGAGTAGCAGGGAGGAGGCAGCAGAGCGAACGGCACCCAGGTGGGTCATGAAGAGCTGGTCACTCCTTGTGTCTGTCCAGCCCTCAGCCTCCTTGTGGTGGGGCTGGGGACTCCTGGAGCGTGCCTGTGCTCCTCTGGAGCTTCCCCAGTGACCTTAGAAGCCATACAGGTGTCTTTAGGTGTGGGGTGCACTTGTCTTGCTTGAACCCCCAAACCAACAGGTATTTATGCCTCCTTTACCCATTGCTGTGGAGTTGGGAATCTTCACTTCCCCCTGCACAGAGGCAACTGTGCCCATGAGGACTGTCAGGGCTCCATCTCCAAAGGACACACATTCTAGAAAGGAGTTTTTGTGCTAAAGATTAAAGTCTGGATCTTTTACTCTCTGGTTCACCTCCCATCAGTTCCTGTGCTAACTCTGCTGCGATCCTCGCTCCTGTGAGGTCCAAGAGGAATTGTCTCCCTTGCAGGGGCTCTGAAGGCAGAAGAATCATGTCACTCCAGCCAGGTTTGAGGGGGAGCTCTGCGCCGTCAGGAGGAACACGGGGAGGTGTAAATTCTCTTCCATTTGCCTTGGACTCTGTACAGCCTTGACTTTGGTCCCACGAGCCCACCTGAGCTGCCAGCCCAGTGCTGAAGGACTCCTCTGTGGAAGCACACTGCGCTGTGGGCAGCATGGCTCCTTCCCCAGTTTCTGTTCCACCATCACCTCAATGGCTTTGTAAATGTCACCTGTCACTTCTCAGCTTCTCTCACCACCACCTTTATTTGCTAAATGTGCTGCTTCTCCATTGCAGAGGTTAAAGGTATGGATGGCACATTGCTCTGAGCTGCAGGACTGTGAGCAAGGCTCTCTTAGGGGGTTCTTCCACCACATGCTGTGGCCCAAGCAGTTTTCTTGGTGTTAAAACAGGAAGAATTCAATTAATTAATGAAGTCACTCTGAATTTTAGGCTGTCCATGCACAAGCAGAGTAGGGTGAGGACTGTAATGCACTAAAATTGGAAATGTAGAGTAGGAAGGACAGGTCCCTGTGCCATGTTGACACTTTCTTCTGAAGGGAATTGAGAATACTGATCCTGAAGGGAAGGAGGACGACGTAAGTGTAAGAATCCCTCTCATTTATCAAGTGTCAAAACCCTCATCCCCTTCCACCTGCCTGGCACAGCAGGTTTGCTGCTGGAGCACACAGTGGGAGGAGGAACCTGCAGAGCCACGTCCTGCAACAGCTGGCAAGGCAGGAGGACAAGGTACGGGATCCAGCTTTTCCTGGGAAACCCCAAAAAGGGAGGCAGCCTCATGCTGGTAGGCAGGAGAAATAAATAGGATGCAAAGCCCTCACAGGATGGCAGCTCAGTAAAATGGTTGCACTTTTGTAACTGTGATGGTTCTCTGGTGCTGTAGCAGCACCATCTAGAGGGATAGACAGAAAACACCCACTTTCCTCAGTTAATCCTAATTCTCTTCTGGGGTAATTAATCACCAGTATAAATAGTCTGGATTTAGTCTAAGTGATCCTCTGTAGCCCAGGAATCCCCCTGGAAATTCCATCTTTCCTCTGCAAATTTACCTTTTCTGAGGGTTAAGCAGAGTAAAAAATTGTTTTCTGCCCTTCAATGCAGACCAGTTGAGCCCAACAGCTGGGATTGGAAGGGGGAAAAGGCAGAAACATTGGAATTGTGCAGTAAAACCAGGTGGGGAAGGTTTGGGTTTGTTGTATGGCAGAGTTGTGACCTCCCTGCTGCAATGCAACCTGTGCTGCTTTGCCAGAGTTGACAAATTCTGCTCCACTGACTGCTTGTTAGTAGTTCCAAAGTGTTCGTGACTCCAGGCATGCTCCCCACCCACGGAATCCCCTCTGCTTTGTTCTGCTGCTTTTTACGTGTTCCCTAAAAATCATGGAAATTACCCCATTTGTAAGTCAGGCCCAGGCCAGATTTCCAACTGGCACTTGTTCAAAACCCGTTTTTTTAGAGTGAGTGTCTTTAGTAAACTACTCCAGCGCAGTCTTGGTAGTAGGCTTGCTCCCAAATCCAGAGCCAAGCCTGGCAAGGGGAGCACATTTTCCAGATGAAGCACACTCGTAGTCTGGGCACCAGTTCCCAACAAACTGGGATATCCAATAATATCCAAGCAGCTTCTCTTTGAATTCAGCTGGACATCATCTTTTTCCCCATCCCAGTTTGCCTGGCAGAATCCTGAACTCGACAGAGGAGGGACTGGGTTGTAACTCTGGAGTTTCCAGCACTGCCCACGGCATTGAGCCCACGGTGAATTTTAGGACACCTCTCTCCCACTTCAGCTCTCCTCCTCAGTCCCTGTGAACCACGGACAACCCTCTGGTGTCCTACTGCTAAATCAAAAAAGGAGTGAACCCAAGAACTTCTTGAGAGCTACCTCAGGTGGTAAAGAAGGGCCAACCCCTTGTCCTGCACCTTCTTGTATCCCACAGGCATCTTCTGCAGGTGCTCTTTTATTTTGGACAAATCTTTCACATTTCCAGTTCCTGCAGACAGAGGTGACCACTGCCACATGGTGCTCCAAGCAGGAGGAAACGGGGTGCAAAGATCTTGCAGGGAAAAAAAAGAATAGTAATTTAAAAATTGATGATTTTTCAAGACCTGGAAGAGATGTCCTGGCAAAGATTCTGTGTGTGTGTGTTGGGAACGAGAGAGGAGACTCCAGAACAGGCAGGATAATAAAAAGAACAAAGAGCCACACTGGTTGTTGGATAGATTTTTTTAATTGATACCGTACTTCCATGGTACTAACTACTTACAGGGAGTTTGGCTGCAGAGCCTGTACGATTCCTACATTCCAGCACGTACGTTCCAGTATTGATTTTTAACGTGGGTTGTTTTTTTCTGTGTGTGGTTTTTTTTTTTTCTTTTTTTTGCGCACAGCGCAAAAAGTTTCTGACAGTCGGGACAACTCCTAAAAACAAACCCACGATCCTTCCCCCACCCACCCCAGAGTCAGCTCAGCCATCAGTCCCCTGCTTCCCGGGCTCTGGAGGGGATTCCAGGAGGGAAGCGCGTGGTGGTTGTAGGACCCCAGTTCCTGTGCCATGCTGAGGAGAGCAGACCCTCGTTCACCCTGCACAGGAATTGCAGGATCCAGGTGGGGAGAACACGCCCTAGGGTTTTAGCAGCTTTCTCCAGCCCTGGAGATGGTGGGAAATGAAATCCCACTGGAATGGTGATGTCCCAGAGGTGCCACAGCCATGCCAGGCTGCTCATGGGAGGCTGTGACGCTGCTGCTGCTCTGCTGCTCTTCCCTCCCTCCACATCCAGCCCAGAGCCAGGTGGGTGCTTCCACCCCTGGTCTCCAAGGGTCATTTCCCAGGAGGTGGGAATGTGGAGATGGGGATGATGTGCACCGCACAGGCTCCAGCTCTCTGCTGGACAGAGCTGTGACGTTCTCTCCCAAATCCTGATTCCAACGAGGAATTCCACAGCTCCAGAGCCTGAGCTGCACGTCGGGGTTTGTTCCCTACTGAGGTTTATTCCCTAATGGGTTTATTCCCTACTGGGCTTTATTCCCTACCTACTCTCAGGGTTTGGGTCAGGGAAGGTGGCCTTGAACGTTAGCAATGGAATTGGCCTAAATGAGTGAGGTAACAGAAACGGCCAGAGGAGGAACCTCCCCAAGCCATGTGCAAATATAATTCCTTCAGCAGAAGGAAGTCCTTTTCCCTACTGAAAAAAATAAAATAAAATAAAAATAAAATAAAACACATTCACTTGAAGATCATACAGACGGCAGGAGGGGAAGGCAGGCAGGGACAGCACCAGGTCAGATCATCTATGACACAGGTAATGATTGTCCAGCAGCTGAGGTGGGAGGGGACAGGGAGAAGCCATAGCAAGCACTGCAAAACGTGTGGGAGAGGAGGAGGGCATGGCATGCCGTGGATCCATGCTAGGAGAAGCCCATGCTGTCTGCCTAGATCAGGGAATGGCCTCGGTCAGCAGTCGCCCAAGACACGAGATTATTTGGCCAGTGCACATCTAGGGAAAGAGAGGGTTTATGGCACAGAGAGACTCGTGCTGGAGAGACTGCAAAGCACAGAGCGTGTCCAGGGGGGAACAGGCTGGAAAATCAGCACAGGAACCACACTGGCACTGGTGTTCTGTGAGCAGCTTCCCTTGGGGCTTTGCTTCCAGAGCCTCTGTTCTGAGCTGGGTTTTAAGCAAGCCCCTGCCAGGTATTTTAAGTGGTGCTGAGACTGAGAAGACGAAGCCAGAGGCCAGGTGGCTGTGCCATGGAGCGTGTCGGTGGCAGCCTGGCACAGATCCCCTGGGAGAGCCCCTTGGAGCTGAGCAGGCAGTGCAGAAAGCACTGATCTGTCAAGAGCTGGGGGTGGTAGCAGCTGCCTGGGCAGACAGGACAGAGCTGCCTCCCCTGAGCCAGCCACGGTTGCTTTGAACAGTGATTTTGAGACTGATTTTCTGTGTGATGTGGAACCAGACAGTTCCAGCTGTACATCAGGAAAGAGTTTGTTTCTGTGCTCGTGGGGAAGAGCAGGTGCTGCCTGACAGCGCTCCTGGGGAGAGCAGCTGCTGCAGCACACCAGAGCAAATCCAAAAGCTCTCAAATACCCAAAGGTGTCTCCAGTCACTCTCTGGAAAGGAAATTTCTACCTTAGTGCATAAAGGCAAGAAAAAGCTCCTATGTGGCTACCAGGACAGTGCTGAGGAGCCAAGAAGGCTGAAAAATCTGACACTGAAAGCTGCTGAAACTGTCTGATAAGAACAGGGATTAGCATTCCAGGACTGGCACTCCCAGAGGGGATCTCCCAATACATGCCCTGTTATTTCAGGCACTTTTGTGCCTCCAGGGCACCAAATCCAGCAAAGCCTTGTGTTTTGAGACCTTTCCTCTTCCAATCCAGGGTCACATTACACTAGAGGTGTTTCCTGTCCTCAAGGTTTTCTGTTTTTAGGATCAGAAGCACCCAAGCAGGGTCAGGTGTCCCCCAGCAAGAGGGACAGCAGCCAGAGGTGTAAATGCAGCCCCTGTGTCAAAGCAGAACTGGCAGCTCAGGGGACATCAAAGTCATGTGCCCTTCTTCTCTTCTCCCAAAGGACTTGAGGGAGCCAGAAGGGTTTAGCCAGGTCAGTATCAGTTAGGATGAATTAATGTCACAGTTTTGTGACTGAAGAGTGCCTGCAGTGCAGGGCACCCAAAAAGCTCATTATGCTGCTAACCCACAGCCAACTCCTTCACTGCAAGTGCCTTTCTACCTTTTATTTTCTATTTTATATCTCTATTTTATTTACTATCTGGAATGTGCAGTGCCCCTGCCTTGGGCAGCTCACCACCTGGAATAATCTGATTTTTGGTCCTTCAGGGACTTCACAGGCAGCTGCTGCTGTAGAAATCTCTGGTACCTACCCAGGGAATGCCTGGTTGCACAGCAGTTATCCAGGACTTAAATCCACTCATCCCAGCTGCCAGAACTGTCTAAGATAAGCAGGAAGGTGTGCATTTATCAAAGGTGAGGCTGTGCCAAGATAAGATCAGTGAGGATGTCACAAACTGGTGGATCAGAGCCTCCTGATCCCCCTTCTCCCTCCTCCCAGTAGGAAGCATCTTCCTTGGCAGGATTTGCGCTGTTGGCATTACTTTTGCTTGCTTGGCTGGAGAAAAGCCTTTTAAAGGATTTAACCAAAAATTCCCTGTGGTCGTTTCTTTGTGGTCGTTCAGATCATGCAAATCAAACCCCAAGAGATGTGCAGGCGGAAGGGTCAGACTGGGAGGGGAAATGCACTTGCTGTGGAAAGAATCCAGGGGGATTTCTGGCACAGAGGAGCAAGGGGAGAAGCAAAACCCTGATGGTGGAAGGCAGGCTTGGCTGTGAGTGCTGAGGGAAGCACCACCCTCTGTAACATCATTCAGGCCTCTCACTCCTAGAAAGTGCTACTGATCCCTCCAGGAAATGGAATCCAAAATTGTCTCTGGCTCCAGGAGGAATTAACCTGTCAGCTGTGACTTGTCAGGGGCAGCTGATTCCCATCCCAGCTCTCCAGAGGAAGTGAAAACCCTCCATGCTTTTGTCTAAACCTTCACCTTTAGTGCCTTAAGACCTTGCTTTTCTCTTTTTTATTACTACTGTGACAGATTAAGAGGCCAAAAAAAAAAAAGTGAATCCCATCCAACTCCAAGCCAGGCTGGCTGCCAGGTGGGAAAAAGAAAAAACTGGAAAAAACCAAACCCCTGAGGCCTCAAAGAGAAACCTCCCTCAGTGTGAGGGGCACTGCAGCACCAGGCTCTGCTTGGTGCCCTTGTGCTCTTACTGAAGGATTTTCACATTGCTGAGTTTCAGGACAGGTGTCAAACAGGTTCAAAACCCACTTTAATGTACAGGTAGGACAAATATTAGTGTTGAGATTGCTACAGCTGCTACATTGATTTAACAGAGCTTGTGCGGTTCTGTCTTTGGGGCCCAGCCTGAGGGAACACCCCGAGCCTGCAGCTGGAAATCCGCACAGGACAAAGGATTCAGGATGAGAAAAAGGAGCTCCTTGCCTCCCTAACAGAGAGAATGTGATATTGGTGGGCAACAAATACTGATCAGCAGCATTCATCTGTGAGCCTCTCTGATTTCTCTGCCTTCAGGTGGAAGAGACTCCACATTCCAGGCTCCTCCAAATTCCACATTCTATATTCCAGTGATTTCTTTCTCCTTCCTGGCATGGGCAGGGTGAAGCCCAGGGCTTGTCTTCCTGCTTGGTGCTTGAAATTAAATTCGAGCAGAGGAAAATTCCAGCAGCAGGGGAATTTCGTGTGCTTAGTAATTTGTGGGGGTGACTAAGAGGGGAAAGGGGACTCTGGGACAGTCTGGCAAGTTACAGTGGGGAAAATGAGCCACAGAAAGCCCTTCCCAGGCCCTAGCACCTCAATTTCATGGTACAGCAGCCATTTCAGCAGCCTCCCTGGGAAAAAGCCAGGGAGCAGTACAGTAGTCAGCAGCATTAAATTAAATAAATAGTCATAAATACACATTGCTCTCTGCTTTTCCCCAGCTGGACCTTGCTTTCACAGCCTGAAATGTCCTTTTGACAGCCTGGCTTCATCCCTGCTCCTGCACATGTGAGTCTTGTGTGGGGCATGGAGATTGCAGGCAGCTTGAGAGAAATCACCAGCTTATTCCTGCATCCATTGCCTTTCCTCAGTGGAAAGTGGGAGCTTGAGAGGGTTTTCCTCAGACTGCACTGAGGATATTCTGTGTGAGACCAACAATTGATCCTGGAGGCAATGGAGGAGCCACAACTGCACCATTTCCAAACTGGATTGTGCAGCTGCCTCCCTCCTGCCAGTCAGAAGGTGGAAAAATCCCAGTGCTGGACTAAGTGGGACTCACATTCCCCTAATCCGCCTGGCTGGGGAAGGGGCCAAGGCATTTATTAAACACTTCAAGAAGCCGCCTGCACCCCCACCAGTCCCTGTGGAGTTTGTGCATTGCACAGCACAGCCAAGCTGCCCCTCTTCCTCCTCTGGCTGCTAATGGAGCCTGGAATTATCCCCCAGAACAAGTGAAAATGCACACTGGCTTTCTTTTAGTGCAGCTCTAGCACCTGGCTGACTCCCAGGGCTGCACTACCCAGTGATGGAGACACCCCTCAGGTGCCTCACACCCAGCTCTGCCCTGCCACCCTCTGAGGGGCCCTTTTTCCTTTCCTCCCTTGGTCCCTGTGACCCTTCCTGACCTCTCCTGGATTTTTTGGAAGCCTTGTTGCTCTACAGATGCAGTCACATGAATACCCACAGTGATGGCTGTTGCTGCATAGATACAATTATGTAAATTTATCCCAGGCAAGGAAAGGAAGCTGTTGCTTTTTTCCCCCTGTTTTCCCACAGATTTTACAAGACAAGGGCTGGGTGAACAAACAGCAGAGACATTTGCTGAGCTGGGTAGTGGGAGTGGTTGCAAATCAATGCTAATTTTGGTTTTCTGTTTCAATTTGGGTCCTCCCACCGTGGTGATTCCAGCACCAATGCAGACCTGCAGCACAGGGGTGGCTCAGTGGCAGGGGCCCAAGCACAGAGGAAGCAGAGAACAGGGAAAGGGGACACTGTCACAGCTATGGCTCTGCCCTGGGGCAGACATTCCCCTGGCTCTCACTGCAGCATCCACAGCAGGAGGCAGCAAACGGGGCTTTGTGGAAGGGATTGCAGGTCTGTGCTTCGCTCTCTGAGCCAGCCTGGCCGCCCTGACAGCCAATCTCTGCTCCCAGGAGGAGCCTGCCAAGGGGATCTGCCCTGCACACACCCACAGCAGCTCCCCCTCCTCTCCAAAGCAGCTCTGCAAGGGCCCGACTGCCACTGCCACCACCTCTGTGCCCTGAAGCCAGCAAGGGGAGGGAGGTGACAGTGTCCCCTTTGACAGATAAAGAGAGCGAGCTGGGGACCTCCATGCGCAGGGAGGGGATGGGGACGGGCAGGGTGGGGACACTCACGCTGATGCTTCCCTTTGAGACAACAGAACCAGGACAGACAGACAGACAGACAGGAATATTACAGAGGAGCAGTGCACGAGCCCAGGGAGCAGAGCTGGGCACGGCCCTAAGCACACCTCAGTGCTGGGAGAGCACAGCCCTCCCACACACACACCCAGAGACTCTCCAGTTCAGCCAGTGTTGGAGGTCACTCCTTTCCCTCTTTAGGCTTTTTTTTTTCTTTTTTCTTTTTTTGCTTTTTTTTCTCTTAAAATCTGTATATAATATATATATTTATATCTGTATATATATATATATTTATATATATATTTATATATCCTATTTACAGGTATTGCACACCGTCCTCTGGCCTCCTGCATTCCTGCCTGTCAATGGAAACGTTTCCGTTTCTCCTCTGGATCTGACCCGAAGTCCCGGGACCCGATGCCATTCTGGAGATTTATTAGTGAGTCCTTCATCTGCAAGACAAAGAGATTTCTCCACTGTGGTGCCACCCTAGAGGAGAGAACTTGGGAGTTTCCTTTTTCCCTGTATTGATACCACAATTGTGGTTTTAGGATCAGGGATGTACAAAGGGGGACCGGAAATGTGGGGCACATTCTCCAAGAGAAAGGGTGAGCAGAGTACAGGGAGTTCTCTCTCCTCAAGGGCAAGCAGCTCACATTTAGGGACTTCTAAGGAAGCAGCTCTCATTCCTGGACTGTGCTCTCAGCAGCCCTGTGTGCTTTTTAGGGAGCACAGCCTCAAAGTCCTGGCTTTGTGCCACGAGAGTGTGTCCCCTTCCTCCCCAAAAGCTGCATGTAAATCCAGGGCTCAGCTAAAACCAGTTTGCTCTCCAAACTGGGATGACAGAGATTAGATCCCAAATGTGCCCGTATGAGATTTTAGGGTTCTCTCCTTGACAGGCATGGACCCCTGTGATGGGGGAGTGCAGCCCACTGTGACAGCCCTTGTGGTACCCAGCTCCAGCAGGAGATGGATCTAAAGGAGCTGACACACCTGAGGGGCTGTGCTGGAAGCAGGAGATGCTGAGGGATGGGGAGCAGGGCTAGGAGGACACAGTGACAGCCTGGTCCCAGCCCTGCCTGGAGCTGTGCAGTCTTACCTGGTCCAGAAGCATCACGGAGGATTTGATGATCTCGCGCCATTTCTGCAGCTCGGAGTCGTGGTACTTCTGCTGGGACTCCAGCAGCTGGGCCCACTCTGTCTGAGACTGGGGCAACCTGCCAGGAGAACACAGGCAAGAGTCAGAAAACCACATAGCTTATACACAGGTTTCTCTTTATTGTGAGGAATAGCTGCACTGGCTCTTTTTCCCAAGCCTTTCCCTTCGAGCCCATTTAAACCCCCAAAACAGAACTGAGGGGAGTGGAATCAGGACAGGTGGAAGCATTCCAGGTGCTTGGATGGATTCAGATGCTTCCACAGCATTTGTGGCTGCAACATAAAAATCACCCAAGTGGAGCCACCCGCAGAATTCCAGCACTTGCACATCACAGTGTGCAAGCAGGATGTAAGATCTGTACTTCAATACTATTTGTAGTAGTCTAAAGAAGCACCAGGAGCACCAGAGAAAGATAAAATCACTTCGAGAGTCTGTAATCACTTAAAGAATCTGTGGGGAAGCAGCAGAGCTTTTATGAGGAAGATAATAATTCCCTTTCCTAATGAGGTGAAATGACACAAATAGAGCAAAAAAATTCCAACCTAGTGGTAGCACATGGCTGTGAATACTTGAAGTTAAACCCAGTGTAGCAAGAGAGCAACTGGGACTTCAAAAGAGGGACACAAGGGGACAAAAACACCTCAAAAAAGTGGATGCCGGAGGTTCTCAGCCACTAAAAATAGACCAGAGACCATTCAGGCAGGATATGTCAGTGATATCTGCATCCACACCTTCCAAAACACAAACCTAACAGTGTGTCCCAGGCCCAGATTCTCCTCTGAGCACAAAGGGATCATTCTAAGATGCTGCTTCCCCTGCAGAGGGAAGTTTGGCCATCACAGGAGGGGCAGTGACCACCTCAGCCCCAAATTGCTGAACATTTATTGACAGAGCATCCTCTGAGGAGACAAATGTCAGTCATTCCCCTGGTTTTGCTTCCTGGGGCTGATGCCAATGCACAGTGAAAGCCTTAACTCTGCTCTTCTGCTGCAGGGGAAATGCACATGGCCCTTCAGCTTCACCTGTTTTACACAAAAGTGAGAGCCCAGAGCTCTGGTGTGACAAAAAAAGCCTCTGACATCCACAAAAAACAAGCAGAGACCCAGCAGGTGTGGCTGTACCTCTCCTGCAGCCTCAGGCCCTGCCACGCCGTGAGCGTCTGTGTGGTGTACTCCAACATCCAGAGCTTGTAGAACAGCATCATGTTGAGAATGACCAGCAGCACCAGACTGCAAAGAAAGCAAGAGAACAGCCAATTTAGGAGCATTTCACAGCTCACTGCTCACCAGGAACACCTGGGACAATGCCCAGGCCTTTAGGAAGGTGTCTGAGGCCCAGTCCATGCTGTGTGAGTGGGGATTTAATCTGAGTGAGCAACCAAAACTTCACCTCGTGGAAGAAATGTGTGACAGACAGACAGAGGTGACAGCTGAGACAGAACAGGCTGGGTGAGTGGATGGGCTGAATGCAGAGAAAGGGAGGGAAATGGGAGAGCAAAGAGGTCAAAAAAGAGAGAGACAGTACCTGAAACAGATCCTAATGGGAGCAGGGAAGAGAAAAGACGGAGCAGCTGCAGGTTAGAAACAGACTGACACAAACTGGGCTGAGAGGAGGAGGCTCAGACAGCGCAGGAGGGACAGGAAGAAAGGAGCAGAGGGAAGAGAGGCAGGAAGGACAGACAGGGATCCATGTGTCTGTCCATGTGTCTGGTGAAGCCCCCTCAGCACAGCTGAGCTCCTGGAGACAGCAGGTGGCCGTGCAGGCACCGAGGGACACACACAGTGTTCACCCCCGGCACTGGGAACACACCCCGGCCATGCCCTGCCCAGCTCCTCTCATCCCTCACCACACAGGGGCATTTCTGCTCCTCTCTGCTCAGGGAGAGATTCCAAACTGCCAGGCTGGTGCCTGGCTCTGAACAGTGCAGTCATTTTGCTGGAAGAATGGCCCACTATGACCAGTTCAGTCAGGCGGATGGCAGCTGGCCAGAGGAATATTCTGGAAACATCACAGAGGGCTCTGTGACCCGAGTGAAGCTGCCAGGAGACACTGGCACAAAGCTTTGGTACCTTTGTGCTGTGTTCTCATCATGACGGCACCTTACACCACCTTATCCATCACTGGCTGGGTGCTGCTGCAAAGCTCTGCATCTGTGCCCCCTCTGGGACCAGGAGACACAGATAGGAGGTCAGATTTCAGTCTTGAAATCCCAGATTCTCCACACCTCTCTAGAAGCCAGGTGGAGCTTAAGGAAAAGCTGAGCCCAAGTCAGCAAAGCCTGGATCACTGCTTTAGACTGTTCTGTTCCACAGCAGCTGCCCACAGCAAGAACTGCAGCATTAAATGAAGCTGCTGTCAGCCCAAGGGCAGAGGAACGGTAAAAACAGAGAGTTTAGGAATTAAACTGAGCCACAGGGATGTGGGGGGCCCATTCCCAGCTCACTTAAGAGAGCACATCCCAGTCCAAGACCACAAATCCTGCAAGGTGTGGCAGGAAAGACACCTAAACCAGACAGCTCCTGCTGCTGGGCTGATGAAATCAAACCCACCTCTCGTGCTTCAGGTGTTTCTTCACTTATTGTGCAGAAATCACCTCTAAAGGGTCCAGCTGCTTTCTGGCTGTACCTCTAATCAAAATCACTGCCCAGCATCAGATAGGGAAAGGTTTTGCCAGGCCAGAGGGAAGATGTGACAGAATCCTCACAGACACTGAGCCCTGTTGTGGCAGCCCAGTGACTCCCAGAGAGTTTTGCACAGTCACTGTCCATGAGAGCAGCTCATGTGTCAGCAATTAAATCACTTGTTTTAAATTACCCCCCCCCACACAGTTTCTATGTGCCATTAAAAAACTGTGTCCCTGAAGTAAAACAAACAAACAAACAAAAAAAAGCTTATACTTGTTGGATTTCTTTTCTTGTAGGTATTGACTGCTCTCTTCTCGCACAGCTGCCTCTGTCCTCATTGTCACTGTCCCAGACAGGGGCTCACTGTCTTTAGGACAGATTTGCAAAGCCCATGTTTGGCTAAAACAAGGGCAAAACCGAGGGGAAAGGAGAGAAGGGATCACAGAACTCCAGGAACACAGATAAACCAAAGGTGTTTAAAGCTGACTGGGAAGGAAAGTAGAAAAAATCCTCACTTACACAAAGCTGATGACAAGGAGCAGCTTGGAGACACTCTGCAGGTGGAAGCCACTGGGGCTCTCCTCAGGGATGTGCCGTGTCTGAGTGGAACCTGAGGAGACGGGAGGCATTTGGGATGGGAAACAGGGAAGGGCAAGCCCTGATCCTCTACCCACCCCTCCCCCTCACCCAA
>VZSR01000243.1:2494889-2531069 GCA_013398615.1 Brachypodius melanocephalos | reverse complement strand
ACAGATAAGAATTAATAAACATCTGAGTCTGAACATGAAACACCATCCTGTGTGTTTAATCCCGACTCTGGCAGAAAAAGAAGATAAAAAGCTACATCTCCCTTCTGTGACAAAATCCCTGCTTGTCCCTACGCCCAGGGCTGTGGGGTTTGCAGCTGCTGACCTGCCACGTGCTTGATTCGATGGGCGACCTCCTCATCCGTGGGGGTGGTGACAGGGCTGAGCACCTCCTCCAGGTGCGGCACCCGCAGGTGGGCGTGCGCGCGTTTCCGCCGGCGCACCGTGGATTGCTTGCTCACCTTCTCTTTGGGGGATTGTCTGTGCACCTCGGCCAGGTACGTGCTCTCTGTTTTGGTCAGCTCGCTCTCTGCAGCACCAAGGGGAAGCATTAAGAATTATGGGTTTGCAGAGAGAGAGAGAGGTTTAACCCCTCTGCTGTGATGCCTGAGGATTCTGGCTTTTTTATTTTTCATCTCTTTGTAACCCTGCTGTTCTTTAGTGTAGAACTCTGAACTCCACACACAGTGGGAGCTGCTGCTTCCCCATTTTGGGCAGACACAACAATTCCTCTCCAGGCCTGGCAATCAAGGACATCTCATTGCCTCAGACCCTGAGAGGGTAAACTTGGGGTAAATGACTTCTTTAGCTAAAGCTGTAATTGGAAGATGAACCCCCAATGTGCAAATGGACCAAAATGATCAAAGTGTGAAGCCCCGTGACCATTGTCCACTTTGGGTGTAGCCCCTGGGGGGCTTTGTCTGCCCTAAATGTACCTGAAGGCCCTTTAATAAATAGAACTGCTTTTTATTCCCTTAATTTTGTCTGGTCTGTGTTTTTAGGTAAGCCCCTAAAGGCACCAGCTGGGCAACAGCTGGGCCAAAGAAGAGAGATTTGTGCTCCACATTCCTTGTGTCTTTTACCAAAATTTGACCCCAAACTGTCTGACAGGGAGCAGGATTTGATGCCCTGATTGATTCCCGCAGGTATTTCGGCTGTGGTAGCCTCTTATAAGCCACCTGAAGGTTGGATCATGCTGCCCCACTCCCAGAGAAACATGAGTGCCACTGGCATGGCCAGTCTTACCCAAATGACGGAAATAATCTTCCAGGCCACTCCAAAAATTCTTCTCAATGAAGGATTTCACCAGCCCCCAAGGCTGTTTCCTGTAGCGTAATTCTGTGGAAACCCTGTAGGAGACAAAGGTCAGTCATTCCCCTGCTTTTGCTTCCTGGAGGTGATGTCAATTCACAATCTTTGTCAGTGTAAATGCAGGAAATAATCACGCGCACTGTTATTTCTGGAATGGCCTCAGCCCTTCATGTTTCCAGAGAAGTACTGCTGGAAAAGTTCTTCCAAAGGCAGGAAGAGCCTCTCCCAAGAGTACTCCACAGCCATTTGGCACATATTTAGATTATCATTGCTGAAGTCACACATGGATATAGCTTTGCCTAATTCCTCTGCTCCTCCCCCCAGGAACAGTCCCAGGAAGTTCATCCTGTTGCTTATCAGAGTCTGCAATGATAAAACAGGCTCTGCAAACACCTGCATCCAAGAGAGAGGCAGGAAAAATGTGTAAATCCTCTCTCTGATGCAGCTCTAACTCCTCTGCATTGATGCCAACCCAGCAGGTGAAAATCCTGCCCCTACTCTTCATGACAGGAATGAAGACAAAGAAATAACCCCCTCAACCCTTCCTAACCCACCCAAACAGCAAAACTCCCTCCCAAAGGTGCCTTTTGCTCATCATCCACTCAGAGTCTGCAGCGATAACAGGATCTGCAAACCCCTACAAGAGAGAGGTAAGAAAAATCTCTAAATCTTCTCCCTGATGCAGCTGCATTGATGTCAGTCAAGCCAGCAGGTGGAAATCTTCATGACAAGAATGTCCCAGCAACAGGACAAGAAATAAGCCCTTCAATCCTTCCTAACCTACTCAAACAGCAAAACTCCCTCCCAAAAGTGCCTTTTGCTCATCATCCACTCGTCAGGAGAGGTACCTGAGTCGGCTTTTGTTCCTGGCAACACGAGTCAACGTGTAGCGGTTGATGGTGTAGAAATAATCGTGGTAGGGGACGTCGTGGGTTAGCACCTCTGCATCTATGACATAGCACTCGCTCTCCTGGCTGGCTTTGTACATTGTCTGCAGGGAAAACAGCAGGCAAGGCAGCTCTGAGTGTGCAAGGCAGCTCTGAGTGTGCAAGGCAGCTCTGAGTGTGCTCAGACATGGCTCTGAGGGACTGGTGTTGGAAAAACTCAGCTCTGCAGAGATGAGGCAACTGAGAGGAGTTTTTAAAGATTTTATTCCATTATCAGTCTTGGAGAAGGATGAGACACAAGAGATGTAAAACTCAATGTCATTCTATCAGTGGCCAAACTATTTCTTGTTTACAATATTTTATAAATGCTTTCCAGCCTGTCAGCTTTTGCCACATGTGATATATGTATGGTTTATAAATTCGTGTATTAAATGTATCCAGTACATTTTTATCTCTTTAACCAAGGGCCGTGTTTCAAGCCCTGGTTTCTGGAATTGTGAACACTGCCCACTTCCTACTGTAACCTGCAACACTGAGCAGTTCCTATAGTACAATCCCCAGATAAGGTCAGAATTTGCAATAAAAAGGACCCAGCCAAGACGGGATATGGCTCCTCAACTCGGGATGGGGACAGCGATTCCCAGGTGATCAACGTTTGATATCGATCTGGGAGGAGCTGATCAAATCATCACCCGATGTCCTGTTCAGAGAAACCCACTCAGAGATATCAACTCTTCCAGGAAATCTCTTCAAACCCAAATCAGCAGAAGAAAAAGTACATGCATATGTATCCTGGACATGGACTCACAATGGACTTGGCCTCCGGGCAGAAAAACTCCATAAAAACCCCAACCTCAGATGCAGTGGTGTGGAGGTTGTAGGACAGCACCCTTGTTGTTGTTCTCTCCTGCCACCCAACTCCATCGAAGTTGTTTTCTTTTATTGTGGCTATTTTAAATTGTGTTTTGGGAATTGTAAAATAAATTGCTTTATATTAACTTGATTCTGATTCATTCATAACACCACACAATGCTGCTAACACTACTAACACCAATCATCAATTATTTTACCCCATATGGTCTTGCTACAATGCCTCTTTCACACCTCAAAAACCACCAGTCTGGGTGAGAAAAAAAAACCCAGCTGTTAAGATGTGCTGCCTTGTTCACAAACTTCTGCTGGGAAATTTGTGGTGCTTTCATTAAAATCCATTGTAAGATTAACTGTTCATGGCTGCAGTGATGCTAGGCATCAAGGTAAATCAAGGAAATGTGAACAGGAAAATGGACAGGGGCAATGAAAACATGCTCAGGACAAGAAAATAACTCTCAGAGCAGTTTGTATCAAGCATCCCAGCCCTGCTCCGGTCACTCACCTGAGTCTCAGTGACTGTGGCAGTTTTGGGGGCCAGAGGGTTGGTGAGGGTGATGGTGTACAGGATCACTCTGGTCTGATTGCCATTTTCCTCCTTCTTCCAGGGGTGAAAGATAATATCTGAGAGGGCAGAACAACACTCCAGTCAAGTAACTGGGGAGGGATCTCTGGTCAGTCCCCTGGGGAAAGGCAAAACCACATAACCAAGCTGGGGCTGGGATCTCCTTTCCCTTGGGGAGCCTGGCTGCTCTAGAGCTCAGCTGAGAGTGAAACAAAGGACTCCTGTGCTAAATGTGAGTATTTCCCTCTCTTTCTCTCCCCCAGGGAAAGGAGGAGAGGCTGGGGATTTATGTCCTCCAGCAAACCTACAATTACAGGGAAAAGAGGACTATGACATGCCAAGGGATTCTCTCTGCAGCTCTGTCTGTGCCAGTGTCAGGTGTGGAGCTGGAACAGCTTTTCCCTCAGGAAAGAGGAGGGCTCTGTTAAGCCTTCAACAGAGGGTCAAGTCTTAGCTGATAAAGCTAAAAATAAAAAAATTAAAATTCTGGTTTTTCCATAAGAGCTGTTTGAGCTGTTAGAAAATGAAACCAGATGGGCACACAGGTCCTGCCTACTTCTGGTCACTGCCAGCACAGGCCATGCTGTCCGAAAATCTCCTCACCATGTCACCTAAGCAGACAAAATTGTACCTCCAAGGCAGAGCCCTGTAAATCCTCTCTCTGATGCAGCTCTAACTCCTCTGCATTGATGCCAACCCAGCAGGTGAAAATCCTGCCCTTACGCTTTGTGACAGGAATGTCCCAGCATCAGGACAAAGAAATAACCCCCTCAACCCTTCCTAACCCACCCAAACAGCAAAACTCCCTCCCAAAGGTGCCTTTTGCTCATCATCCACTCAGAGTCTGCAGTGATAACAGGCTCTGCAAACCCCTACAAGAGAGAGGCAAGGAAAATCTGTCAATCCTCTTCCTGATGCAGGTCTAACTCCTCTGCATGGATGCCAACCCAGCAGGTGAAAATCTTCATGATAGGAATGTCCCAGCAACAGGACAAAGAAACAAGCCATTCAACCCATCGTAACCCACCCAAACAGCAAAACTCCCTCCCAAAGTCCCCTGCAGCCCCTGTGGCAGCCCAGCAGCAGCAGCAGCTCACCAGAGAAGCGGCGCTGCTCCATGAAGTCCCTCTGGAACTGGGAGTCAGTGAAGAGCAGGTCGTAGAGCTTGTCCACGCTGAAGTTGAACACCTCGTTCACGTACTGGCGCCCGTTCAGGTCCTCGTAAAAGGCTTGGACTTCCCCTGTGGGGAAAGAGACCCTCAGGGTCCAGCCATGATCCTCCAGGGGGATGGAAAATGTCACAGCACCACTGTTGGAACCCTGGGCACTGAGAATTTCAGGCTTTCTGTGCTGCCAGGCTTTGACCCCCAAGCAAACCCTGCATTGACCTGAGGCTGTGGAACAGCTCCCAAAATTGAGTGACAGCACTGGGATTGTGGGGGTGGAGTTTGGATAGAAGTGTGTGACATCACAGGGTGCAAAACTCAGAGTTTAAGGGTTTAGAATACAGCAATAGATAGATAAAGCAAGAGGGAGGATTTAGGGCAGAGGCTGAGTCCTTCTTTTTCACCTTCTTCATGGGTCTGGGTGGTGTTTTGTAACTGGGTAGAAAAATCCACATAGTGGGCCAGGGGTGGTTGGTTATTGGGTTAAAAGTAAAAATAATTTAGGTGTTGTTTCATAGTTGGACAGTTTATCCTTAAAAGGCCTTGTAAAGAGACAGAGACAGAGCCATTTTCTACTTTGTTAGCTGGAACTCACAGCTTGTGAGCCTGTAACATAGATAAGAATTAATAAACATCTGAGTCCAAACACAAACAGCATCTCTTGAGCATTTAATCCCAGCTCTAACAGAAAAGAAGATAAAAACCCATACACCAGGACTTAAATATTTCCGAGGGAACCTAAAGAAGGGACTTCCACCCTTTTTCTGCACTGATCCCAGGGCAGGAG
The DNA here is from genome assembly GCA_013398615.1 of Brachypodius melanocephalos. Classification (NCBI taxonomy): domain Eukaryota; kingdom Metazoa; phylum Chordata; class Aves; order Passeriformes; family Pycnonotidae; genus Brachypodius; species Brachypodius melanocephalos. Next base: position 2,525,645 of record VZSR01000243.1, on the reverse strand, counting down.
TTGGGATGTCAGAAGGGATAATTAATTACACAGCTTATTTTAGGGCCATCCTAAAATTTTTAGGCACACTCTGAAATTCAAACACATTCACTCTCTGCAGCCCACAATGGGAATTCCTTGCATCTTCAGGGTCCAGAAAAGGATTTCAGTAGTCACCACTCTATTTCCTCTCGGGTAAGGATGGGATAAGGCTGGAAACCCCCCTGATAGCAGTGCTTTTCCCCACATACCCTCATCGTGGGTGTCTGAGGAGTCACTGAGCTCAGTGGGAATGTCTTCATTGTCATTGAAGTCCAAGGAGGGGGAGTTCACAGGGCCAATGATGTCGATTTTCTCTCCCATGATGTTGGCAATGCCAAGGTCTTTCTCCACAGGGCTCTCTGCCACTGCCTCCTCCTCTTCTGGGAGCACCCCATCGAACTGCAGCAAGGACAGGTTTTGGGGGTTAGGTTTGTTCCTTTTCTTTTACTTAAAGAATTTTTTTCCACCTAAGTTGCTAGGAGAGTAACTGCTGGGTACTTAAGGGTACTTAAAAGGTGCTTGACAAAAAACAAAGAGGTGGCCAAGGGAGGGGGAGGACAGGGCTAGGGGCAGCTGCATCAGAGAGGACACGGGCAGATTTTCAAACCAAGACAACAGGGCACAACAAGGGCAAGATCAGCACCTGGAAACCGACTTTGATTCAAAAAACCTCACATCTGTGAGCCAATTTCTGAATATTTGGCCCGGACAGAGCTGGAAATTAAATAGAGAGAGGAGGACAACTGCCATGCAGTGTTTGCAAAGCCTCCTCTCAAAACAATCAGTGTTCAAGCTTTGAGCACCATCGAGTTTTTTGTTCAGACAAGCACAATATTGTCCAATGCTGGTTTTGCTCCTGAACAAGCTAAAAGAACCTGAGGTAATATCTAAACAAGGTCTGCTCTGCCACAATACCAGGAGAGCACACACTGTTTTCCAGGGAATTACTGAAGGCAGGGAAGAAAACTATAACACTTTTATATCCAAGAGTTTTCATCCAGAAGCACAGAAAGGAAAATGCTCTTGCTGCTGAGAGTCCCAGTGACAAAATCACTGACCAAGGACTGAAACCAGCAGCAGTGGAACAGGAGCCGGAGGATGAACAAACCTCGCAGGGTGCTGGATTTCAGGGAAAACAAACCCCTGCTGCCAGGGGAGGGAGAAAACTCACCGAGGCTGGGGCTTCACTGCTGCCTGTGGAGGTCAGGGTGCTGGCAGTGACAGATTTCTTTGGCAGCTGAGGGCTGGCCTCTGGCTTGGCCTCCATGCTGCTCTTGGAGGAGCTGTCGTTGACTTCATTCTCCTCCACGGGGATTTCTTCGCAGTAGCTGGGACGCCACAGAGAACACAGGTTTTTATGGTTACCCCTCTCACAACAGCTACAGCTGCACACACAGAGCAAGTGAGAAGGGTTCTATGAAGTCTCCACGCTGTCCAGGAGCAGGAATGGCTCAGTGCAGGGGAGAGCAAGCCCCGATTTTTTGGGTGTTTATGCAGGCACTGACAAGCATCAGCATTTTCTGGCCATGCAACACTGCCTGGCCTCGTGCTCTGGCATTTCTGGAATTGCTCAGCTGGCTCAGCAGGCATTTCAGTCCCTCCCAGCTTCCAGGAGGAAATGCTACACTTCCAGCTCGTTAGGCATCACACAGCCAAGAGCAAGCACTTGGCCAGGTCCCAGAATGTGTCAGGACAAGCAGCACTCAGGGGCGTGCAGCACATCCTGCTCCCTCCCAGGCACAGCCCAGCCCGCCCCACTCACCCCATGGTGTTGAAGTCATCATCAGGAGGCACGTAGTCTTCATCATCGCTGGTCAGCCCCAGCTCGTTCCCGTAACACTGGTGGACAAAGTGCCAGAGCTCCTTTGGACACAGAGGCTGAAACAGGGACACAGAGCATCACATATGTGCAGCCAAAAATGCCAAAATACAGGGGAAGTCTGGAATTACCACTGCCAGGACATTCCTTGCCCTGAAAGGAGAAAGGAGAGATTCTGATACTTGAGGTGGGAGTCTTTCTGTGAGCTCAGCTCTGTGAAATTCCACTTTATGGAATTTACTATTATTTACTTCTTTATAAATAAAATTATTTCTTTATTATCAGCTGTAATAATTAATTTTAATAATAATTTAATATATAAACAATTATCTATTTTTATAAATAAAAAATAAGTAATAACAAACTCCATAAAATGGAATTTTATATGTTTAAATAAATAATGGGAAAATTTTATGTATATAAAGGAATTTTATATTTATATCTATATACATATGTGTATATAATATGTAAAATATATAAATAATACTATGTATGTATATATAATATTATTTATGGGTATATGTAAAATAGTATTATGTATATATATTATATATTGTATATCACATATTATAGACTGTTTTATATCATGTAGAACATATAATATGTAATATATAATCTTATATAACAATATATAACATATGTGATTATATGCAAAGTTTTATTATATTATTCTTTATTAGTGCTATATTTTATTATTTATTTAATCTCTGGCCTAGAGATTGCCCCCAGTGAGCACAAACAGACCCTGTCACCAATAATCCTCCACCATCAGCCCAGGTTCTGCCCCAAAACCTGCCACTGTGATTTTTCCATGCCACAATCTCCTGTTCCTTAAAACTATCAGAAAGCTGCACCCAGAGCAGCTCATGGATGAGCTTTCCCAGTAAACAGTGCTGGAATGTACCACTGGAAGCACTAAACCTGCATTTCCCTCCACAGATGCTTTTCCTACCTCTTTCTGCTGCTCCACCAAACCCCAAGACCTTATCATGTTGGGTTTTTTTCCCTCTTTCCTTCAACTTTGTTTAAATTAAAGCTGCCTGAAAAATCCCAGCTGCAGGAAAAGTTATCTAAAGCAGCAACGAAGGAAAACATTTCCTGCTGCAGTCTGGAATCAAAAGGAGTCTGTGTCACCAGACACCCCGTGAAAAGTTTCAAAAAAAGTAAAAAACCCAGAAAATCAGTTATCCAGACCATTGAAAAAAGCCCAGATTTTAGGGATGCAGGTTAGTGAGCACCACATGACTGTGACATGAGGCTCTGAAAAACGAGTCAGGAAAACTTGTGAGTTAAAGATGTGGTACAGGGATCAAAGGGGATTTTTACCCACAAGAAACTTATGACCAAAGACAAAGATTTCTTGGTAATGAGGGGAAACAAATCCAGTGAACTTTCTTCTGAGTTGCTGGCTTGAATTTCTTCCCATAGTAACTGCGTGGGATAAGGCAGGAATTTTTTTAAATCGAGCTCCCTACAGCAGCAACCAAAAGCACGGGGGAAAAAAATCTTTAATGAGGGACTTTCATCCAAACAAAATCTGACTGTTCCACCTCCTTCCCACACACATTAACTCACATCCGTGTCTTATCAGGAAAGCTGGACTCAGCTCTTTCGCCTTTTTTCCTGCCAGCCACATGTGGAAAAAAGAGCTCTGGAAGTGCTTCCTGTGTTTATCACTCCCTGTCTCAGTTCCCTTTTGCCTTGACCTTGACACCAAGGGTGCTGAATTTTCTTTGGGAATTTCAAAAGGCTGCTCAGGTTACAGCCCAGGGAACAACCACCCCAGGCTGCCCAAGGCAAGGTGATCCTTTCTCCTCCTAAATCCTGCCCCGATTTTTGGGACAGCGTATTCCTGGTGCCTCATTCCTCCAGCGTGGTCTGAATTCCAGCCAGGACAGCCCGAAATGCTGGGAGCACTGTAACATCAGGCTCACTGCTGCAGGGAGGCCACAAATACCCTCCACACTCCAGAAACTGGGATCAAGTGCAGGATTTACAGGGTCTCTGGCACAGCAGGAGCAGATTTATTTTAAAATCCAACCCACTGAGCCCTCACCCAGTGCACCCTGCACCCACAACTGCTCTCACTTGCATTTGGGATGCTCTGAACACACATCTTCTGTCTGGACCTCCACACTCCTGGAGCACAGACTTACTGAGAGCTCTGCCTGCACAGTGAGTTATTCCTGCTGCTTTTCTGAACTGCTTTCTTGAGGGCTGCTCCATTATGGGATTACAGACTTAAAAAAAAAAAAAATCCCTCCTGAGACCCTGATTCCTCAGCAGAGGCAGTGGCACCTGCTGCGTGTGATTTACCCCCAGGAAATGGGTGATTTACCTGGTGATTTACCCCAGAAAATGAGTCCCCTGGTGATTTACCCCAGAAAATGAGAGATTAACCCCCAGAAAACAAGTGATTTATCCCAGAAAACAGGTGATTTATCCCAGAAAATGCACCCATTAATCCCAGCAAAAAATTCCCTGCAGAAGGAGAGAATTTCATGTGCAGTCACGAGCCTGCTCTGCCTGAACACTTGTGTTTAATGTCCCTAAACATTTGTGTTTGCTGCCTCTAGGTGTTTTTTTTCAGCCAGAAGTGATGCTCGTGCCCATCTCAATCACCACCCTTCCATCCCAGCCCAGCCCTGGGGTTTTCTCTCTGTACCTTGTCAAGCAGAGCATTCTGCCACAGTCTGAACATCATCATGTACGTCCTGTCTCGAGCCCCGAAGGAAGTAAAAAAGTGCTGGATGGGGGAGAGAGAGGGAGAGAAAAATCTGTTCAGAAGAAGCCAAAAAAATAGGAGAACACAAGGCTGGTTTGGGGTCACTTTGCAGCTGGAGTGAGCCACCCATACAGCACAGAGAGGCTCTCACCACTGCAACAGCTCTGTTAGAAACGTGCTGCTGTGAAACCTGGATATTTTACCTGGGCCCACACCCCTCATCTGAGCTCCAGCCTCAGCCTCAGCACAAACCCTGCCCCCAGCCCTTTTCCCACTTTGGAAAACCCCCCACACACCCCCTGAGTGCCCTGGCAGCCAGGCAGGGGTGGCCTCAGTACCTTTTCAGTGTCAGTGCAAACTTGGATGGCATTGGGAATGAGCCGGGCTGTCTTCTCCTTGGTCATGGAGCAGATGTCCTTCAAGCGAACTGTCAGCTGCACCACAGAGGGAAAAAACACCAGGAAAGGGAGAAACTGGTGAGAAAGGCAGCAGGGAGAGCCCTTCTGTGAAAAACCAGGCTTGGTTTCTTTTTTTGTAAAATTTAAAAAGTTTAATAAAAAGACAATAGGAGTCAGAAATAAAGGGTTTAAAGGGTCGGGTGCTTGGCATTCAGCCAAGAGCACACCTACTACCCTGGAGAAATTCCTTAAATAGCATTCCTATTACATCAGCCTGTTGCATATTTATAGCCTATTATGTATATTCATATTTTTCTCAGGGCTGTTTAGCATGGCCCCTCCTCGGGTCTGCTTTTTTAGAGCATGTGTGTTTTTTGGCTGTAGTTTTATTTTCACTTCTACTTTGGGCTGTGGTCTATACCTTTTCCAGACAGAGATGTTGATAGTCAGCACATTAATAGTAGGGTCTTCATTACATGTTCATTGGATGTTATCTTGACTAAACAGTTCACTTATATCAGCTACTATTACTGGCAGGTCTAAGTTTTTGTTAATAGCAGAAATAAAAGCAAAGTTATTTTAACATTATACACATAGCATTCATCTCAATATTTGCGAAAAGCATATAATGTAATGTAATAGAATAGAATATATAATATAATTAATATAATATTGTAATATAATATAATGTAATGTAAAATAATGTAATATAATTAATATAATGTAATGTAATGTAATATATTATAATGTAATGTAATGTAATAGAATAGAAAATATACAATAACATAATGTAATGTAATATAATATAATGTAATATAATAAATACAATATGATGTAATGTAATATAATATAACATAATGTAATATAATAGAATGTAATATAATAAATATGATGTGATGTGATGTGATATGATATGATATGATATGATATGATATAATATGACTGGATGTGGCACTTGGTGCCAGGGTTCAGTTGAGGTCAGGGTTGGGTTGGACTTGATCATGGAGGTCTTTTCCAGCCTGATGGTTCTGTGTGATTCTGTGTATTTATAACACCTTGCAAAGCAAATGCCAGCACAAGCCCAGGCTTGGGCAGCAGTGGCAGAGCCTCACCAGTGTCTCCCAGCGGAAGATGTTGCTGTAGAAGCAGATCCAGTTCTCGGAGAGGTAGAGGCGGCCCTGCAGGAGAATGTCCCTCTGCAGAGCACATGAGTAATCTGTGGGAGGAGCAGAAAAAGATGCCACTGCTGCCTTAAGATTTTTTGCCTTTGTATTTTTCAAATCCTGTACTGTGTCAGTGCATAACTCTAAACTCCACAGAAAGTGCAGTTAACTGTCTCCACATTTTGGTCACACAAAACAATCCCTCTGGGCCTGGAACCCAAGGACACCTAACAGCCTCAGGGCCCAAAATTATAAACAAAAGTGAATTGGGGGGGGAACAAACTGGGTGAATATGGTATCATTACCTGAAGTTTTAATTGGAGGATTATCCCCTGATATGTAAATGGACCAAACTTATAACTGTGTGAAAAGCTTGTGACCATTGTGCATTTGGGGTGTAGCCATGGGACACAGGGCACCGTGGATTTAATTAGCACAGCCAATTTAATAACCAAGATGCCTTGGCAAGAACAAACAGAGCTTTGAAGAGCACATGAGGATTGGATCAAGACTGGCGACAAGAGAAGAAGATTGAATCAAGTTCTGCAAGCAATAGACATTGGAAAATGTATGAATTTTGTCTGGGTGATGTTTAACCCACTCATTGCAGTAAAAAATTACCAGCCTTCCTAGAATAGTAGTGCTGCCCTGTCCACTGGGCTGTCACAGCCAATCTCTCCCTGACTGATGATCCTGCCTCATCAGCTGGTCACTCTGCAGCACCTCACATGCTTAAATTTCCAGATTTAATCTGTCTGTTCCTTTCTGCCTCCCGGGAGTCCATTGTGAATTTTATCCCCCACCAGTGTAAGCATTCCTAAAGATTTCCATCCCTCTGCAGCTTTCAGCAGCGTGGGGCACAGGCGGGGATCAGCAGTTATGTGAGACACGGGAGCAGATGCATCCCACCAGCTGTGAGGTGAGGTTTGGGAAGGGCACCCATGTGTGAGCAGGGATGTTGGGGGAAAGGGAGGGAAAAGGGAGGGAAAAATCACATCATCTCCCACCAAATGAGGAAAACCCATCTGAAAATGCAAAACTCATTGGAAATGGGGCTCTGCCTGTGCTCCAGGCAGACAAACCAGGCTTTGGCAATTGTCTGTGGCAATGTCGGGAGAATGGAAGGAATGAAGGATTTCTCTTTACAAACTGTGGGTCTGCTGAGACAGAAGGGAAACAATGGGAAGGATCCCACTGATTGATGAAAGGAATGAGAGAGATTTGTGTTTCCAAACAAACTGTGGGGCTGCTGATAAATAAAATGATGAAAGATGGAAGAAACAACAGGAAGAACCAGAAATTCCACAGGAATTCCATTGATTGACACAAGGAAAAGAAAAAGGGGGGTACACATTAGAAGGGGTCTGTATTGGGTGATTTGGGAAGTTTGAACCTCTCAAGTACCTCAGCCAGTGAGAGAGAGGGAAATGTGGCTGGGAAATTGGGATAAAAAGGAGGAGCATCCTCTAAAAATTTGAGAGACCCCACAGGAGATGCCCCATGACTTCTCCCTTTAATGGAATAAAGTTCCAGGACTCCTCTGTCTCCTGTTTGGACATAAATTTATGGTGTTTGTGCATTAATTCTCCTGCCAAAAATTAAAATCTGGATGGGTATGTGCTGATCTCTCCCCAGGGCACAGCACTGGCCTTACCTACGATGAGGCGCTCCGTGTCCGGGAGCTGCTTGAAGAGTTTCCTGAAATCCTCGTTCCGCTGTTTGTAGGTGGGACTCAACACCTGCAAATAAAAAAGGGGCCTGGTGAAGAGAGGGACAGCCAGGGGAGCAGTGGGAGTGGGAAAAACAGGAGCACCTGGGGGACAGGAGGAGAAGGAGGGACAGATGCACTGACAGGAGCTCCCATCACAGCCCAGCGATGGGAGGGTTTGGGTTTAGTGCAGGCAGTGAGAGGAAGAGGAGAACCTGACTTGGAAGAGCAAGTCCAGGCTGGCAAGGGTCAGCCCTGCCAGCAGAAGCTGTGGCTGCAGAGGAATTCCCTCTGCCCTGCAATCCTACACTGTGCACGGTACAGCGTGTGCTCTGCTGGCACCTGCCAGTGCCCAGGAATGGCACAGCTACCCCAGAGAACAGGGGCTTCACCCCAGAGAACAGGGGGTTCACCCCAGAGAACAGGGGGTTCACCCCGGAAAACTGGGGATTCACAAGAGAAAACAGGGGGTTCACCCTGGAAAACTGGGGATTCACAATAGAAAAGGGGTGTTTCAGCCCAAAAAACTAGTGATTCAGCCCAGAAAGGGAGCTATTCATCACAGAAAATGGGGGATTTACCCCAGAAAAATGGGGGATTCAGCACAGAAAATAGATGATTTACCCCAGAAAACAAGTAATTTACCCCAGAAAACAAGTAATTCACCCCAGAAAACAGGGGATTCACCGTAGAAAACAGGGGATTCAGCACAGATAACTGCAGATTTGCAACAGAAAACTGGTGATTCAGCACAGAAAAGGGAGGATTTACCCCAGAAAATGGATGATTCTGCACTGAAAATAGGTGATTTACCCAAGAAAACAGGCAATTCACCCCAGAAAACAGGTAATTTACCATAGAAATCGGAGGATTCAGCAAAGAAAATGGGGTATTCACCCCAGAAAACAGGGAATTTACCCCAGAAAATGGGGGATTCAGCGCACAAAATAAGTTATTTACTGCGGAAAATGGGTGATTCTGCCCTGCCAGAGGAGCTTCAGCAAACACTGTCACTGAGAGCTCCAGACTCCCCGTGCCCACTCCTCTTCCCACCCAGCAAACACAGCCACGTGCTGGGATGTGAGGACACTCCAGGGCTCTCCCAGGGACTGAAGCGTGTCCTGCGCTTGTCCCAGCTGCAGGGAAGGGCTCAGGGACACAGTGCTGGTGGCTGGAGGGACACCAGGCTCCTCTCTGGGGTTTGTGATGTGACTGCACACCTCGCACACTCTGTGCCGGCTGCTCCTGACAGCCACAGCACCTTCAGACCAGAGCAGGTGCAAATTCACATCTCCCAGACAATCTGCAATGTTCCTTCTCCCACAAATGTAGAGAAGAAGCCACCTGGGGTAGAACCTTTTCCCCTCCAGAGGCACTGATCTCCTAGGGCAGAAATCTGAGAGTCTTCCAGTGATGGCCCCAAAACTGTGGGATTAGAGAAGGCAGTTTCTGTTTCAGAATGGTGGTGGAGTCGCAGGGGTGGGAGGAATACAGAGTTAATTTAGAATCAGCCTCAGAGCGCTGCCAAAAGCCGTCAGATCACAGCAGATTTGGTGCTGGTTGTCAAATCGCAGACAACCCCTCGCCCCCAAAAGCGTTCCCTGTTCCTCACAGCCACTCAGTGGGGTAGAAACAAAATATTCCAAGGTCAGCTCAGCACTTCTGAGCCTTGCTGCAGCCCCGTGGGCCCAGAGGAAGGGATCTCACTCACTCTCAGTAAAGCCTGCCAGCCAGCTGATGACAGAAATAGGAATTTAACTTACCAAACTCCCAGCCTGAACATCTGGAAAAGATCTTGGTCTGAGACGGGCTCCAGCAAGAGCCCAAGCCCAAGATTTCCAGGAACAAGCAGACAGGATGGGGATGGAGTGGGGAAAAGGGATGATGATAATCCCTGCAGGGCTGAGCTTTGGGCTCAGTGCAGCCCAGCTCAGCAGGAGTTAAACCTGTCCTAGCAGAGTCTCTGCTCAGCCCCAGCAGCTCTGCCAGGGTGCAAACAGCTCAGGGACACTCACAGCCGGGATTTCATCAGATCCAGGGCTGGCATTTCCTCGAGAGAAGTCCACAAGTCCCTCCAGGTCCCACCGCAGCCGTGGCAGCTCTTGATCCAGGAAAAGATCCCAGAGGGAGCCACACTCCAGCAGGGAATCCATGTCCTTCCCTCAGCACTGGCACAGCTCCCCGTGTCCACTCTAACTCTGCTCTTCCTGCTCCCACTGCTCCTTGTTTGTGTCCAAAGTCCAGCGAGGTGCAGTTTGGCAGGGGTTTAGGTGCCTTCCCCTGCCTCCCTGCCCACATCCAGCTGCTCCCAGGCAGCCCCTGAGGATCTGAGCGAGGATTTGCCCTCCAGAGGACTTTTCCCAAAGAAGCTCATTGGGGTGACTGTGCTGCCAGGCACCCTCTGAGCTCTCCTGCTGCAGCCTCAGCAGCTGCTGGCAGTGGGCATCCCCTGCAGGAGCCCTGGAGGTGTGTGCAGGGCACCCAGGCACAGTCCAGGAGTGCCAGACCCAACCCCAGACAGCTCCGGCCCCCACGGCCACTCACGCAGCTTCCAGGACCCGACAGGAAGGCAAACAGCTCCGGCTCAGCTTTTCCCCCTCTCTGGAAGCAGAAAAGCTCTTTGGAAGTAGAAAAGCAGCGATTCTGACTCCTCAGTGCCCCAGGCTCTCCCCTGCAGTCCCTCCCTGCTCTCAAAGGCAGCCTCAGTCCGTGTTTCTCATGGAAGGGGTGGGTGGGGGAGATCCCAAAATGACTCTCACACACGCCTGGAGTCACTGGAGCTGGGGAATTCTGCCGGCCAATGCCCTGCAGTAACCCAGCCCTGCCTCCCAGCAGATGTTTCCTGTAATGGAAAGTTGCTGGACAGAGTGTGCTGGTGAGAGGGGAGCCAGGAGAGACTGAGATGTGGGGCCCTGTCTCACCCCCTGCAACCCTCAGCACACACTCTGCTCTCTCAAACACAGGTGGGAAGGACTGGGCTCCTATTGACCTGCCCAGACTGCCTGGGACAGCAAATATTTCTGATATTCTAATATTTAGGAACACCTGAAAGAGACAATTGGTGTCTTTTCACTGCTCAGGTCAGTTAGAGGGAGGAAAAAAATATTCAGGCATGTGATAGTGTAGTGGCAGATAAAAGTAAAGATAAATAGATGAAGATAAATAGATAAAAATAGATAAATAGATAAAAATAAAGGATGTGGCTTGGAGGAACCAGCCATGGGAGACCCAGCCAGGCAGAAATCTGAGGGGCTGCAGAAATCCTGGGTGCATCTCTGAGCCCATCCTTCCCCAAAAAGGGGACGGATGGGCTCAGAGAGGGGAACTTTCTAAGATTCATTCACTAGTCAGGTCACTTTGGAAATTAAGAGCTTCCTCCAGGCAATAAAGTCCTTGCAGGTCCAGGAGATTGCTTGGGGTGCTGGCACTCCCTGTGTCCCTCTGCCCCCAGCCCCAGCCTCTCCATCCCCCTGCTCAGGTGCAGGAGTGCCCAGGTAAATTCCCGAGATGTGCTCAGCTGTGAGCAAACACTGAAATAAACCCCTCATCCTCCCGGAACTGGGCACACAGATCTCAAAAAAGCACCAAGCACCCAAGCCAGCCCCTGCAGAGGCTCTGCCCTCCTGCAGGCCAGGGGTTCAGTTTGCTCACTGACAAGCTCTGTCTGCTCAGCTGCACCCCAAAATCATTGCTGCAGCTGGGGAGCATAGAGGTGTCTCCATTCAGCACTGCAGTGCATCCATCTGCACCCCAAGATGGGGAATGATTAAAAAAAACCCCATTCTGTAGCTGTGGAGAACAAAGAATTGGCATGACAGCACTGCTCTGCTGAATGGATCTCTTGGCTGGAAACTCCAAATGGGATTGAATCAAAAAATAAAAATAAAACACCCCCAGCCACCTGCCTGAGAATGGCAGCAGTGATGGGAAGAGCTGGGCTGGAGCTGCAGGCAGCAAACATTAACTCCACTGCAAACAGAGGGATGGGACAGGATGGCACTGCCAAGGTGAGGGAAATGGGGACACAAGGGATACTGCCCGCGGTGACATCTCCCTGTGGTGACATCTCCCCGTGGTGACATCTCCCCTTTACACACAAACAAACCCTCCACGGGAAACTGAAACACTGCTGGGGGATGGGGCAGGACAGCCTGAGAACACAAAACCTGAGGAATGCTGAGTCTGGGGCAGCACAGAAAACAGGGAGCAGAGATGGCAGCAGGCACAGAGGAGAGGGAGAAGGAAAACCTCCTCCAGCTTTCATGCCTGATGGGCTTCCATGATTTACATTGCTCCTGGAAAACTACTGGAATAAGCAGAACACATTCTCTGCTCATGTGGGAGAGTTTAGACCCCAAAACCAGCAAAGGAAGTGGCCACCTGTCCCACAGCATCTCCTCTAAACCCTTTCTGGTTGCTCAGATTTCCCATCTTTTTCCTTTTTCTCCCTTTAAAAGTGAATGAAAAGCAGAGGAAGATGCTCCAAAGTAACTGCTGGCCATCTGGGCTGGAAAATGGACCTGAGCTCATCATCACACGAGCTTGCACCATAAGTTCTCAGCTAATTTAGTGCCTCTGCAACCCAGCAACTCAGCCAGGCTGGGTAATCCACATGCTGAAAGTCAGGGAAAACCTGACAGGATGAAAAATACCTGAAAAGGCAGGCAGTTAACAGTGCTGCAGAAATAATTTGATGAAACGGTTGCTGGGAGTTTAAAGATGATTGTGCTGATTTACAGAGAAAAGGGCTCTCCAACACCTTGCTCACTCATGGATTTTTGCATTTAACTCCATTTTTGTGATTGCTGCTGCTGAGGGAGGCTCAGCCTGCCACCCCTGGGAAAGTGTTCTTGATGTTCTCCCTAAAATATGCCATAATTCCCCTTTGCCACCCCTGGGAAAGTGTTCCTGATGTTCTCCCTAAAATGAGGCATCATTCCCCTCTGCCTTTACAGGGAACATTTTACTCTTTCCAGCAGCTGAGCTTCCCCTCCACTGTGGCATCCACGAGGTCTCCAAGAACAGACACAGCACTGTGAGACCAGCCAGGGCTGGATTCTTATCAGTCTTGTGATGTCTGGTTTTTCTTCAGAAGCTCAAGGGCTGCTCAGAGTTCCCCACAAAGGCCCTTTGCAGCATCCATGACAGATCCTCAGCCAGCTCCTCCTGCACAGGCTTTCCCTGCACTTTTCCCAAAGGAAAACTCTGAGCTCTCCCCTTTACCTGCCTCCCCACGGTCATTTTGGGTTTAATTTTGAGATTTTGAGCTCCTGCCAGGCTGAGGGCTGCCCTGTGTGCATGGATTTGTTTGCAGAGCTGCAGGAGCAGGGCTCCTGTCCCACTCCCTGCAATTCTCAGGGCAGACTTTGCTCTCCCAAAAACAGATGGGAAGGACTGGGCTCCCACTGACCTGCCCAGACTGACTGGGACAGCAAATATTTCTAATATTCTAATATTCAGGAACACTTGAAAGAGACAATTGGTGTCTTTTCACTGTTCAGTTAATGAAGAAGAAAAATATTCAGGCATGTGATAGATAAAAAATAAAGGAATAAAGAGCAAGGCAGACCTCGGGATGTAAATGCTGAAGTGAAAACCTCCTGGATTTAAATCTCATCTCTTCCTTGGTGTCGACTGTGTTTTCTGTAACTTTTCAAGATCATCTTATCCATTCTTTTTCCAGAGCATCCTCTGGATTCTGCCGATGCCTGGTGCTGAATTTCAGAGGCAAGCCTTGCTCTAGAGCAGCAGAAATGCTGCAGAGCATTGAGACACACACCCTCCTCTAGGAACAGGGAAGCAGAAGGGTTCACAGTGAGACAGAGTGAGGCAGGAAAAGCATGGCAGATTTGCCAGGCTCAGGGCCCCAACTGTGACACAGAAATGAGAGCTCAGAAATGGGGCCCTTCACCCAAAACACAGAGAAAAGGAGAGAGATTTTATCCCTGGCAGCAAAACATCTCCAGTTTGTCTCTCATTTTAATGAGAGCGGGTGACAAATGCCTTCTCCCAAATGTGGAGTCACTGACACCCCCCCAGACAGAGCAGCTCCTCCTGGGTGTCCTCAGGGAAGTGAAACACCAATTTCCCACCTCTCTGAGCACCTCAGGGTGCAGAGCAAGGCACATCTCTGTTTCAGCAGACAAAACTACAAAGGAAGTTTCATTTTAAGGTCTGAGGTCTATTTTTATGAATTATTTTAGAAAAATTAATTAATTAACAATAATTCACCATGCAGACACACAACCCAAAGCAGACACAACTGATGATTAATCCACAAGTGACCAACAGATTCTTTTCCCCCTAAAACCCACAATATTTCCAAACCAAAGTCTCCATATGCACAATTCCTCACTAAAGCCATGAGAAGCACCCCAGGCACTTTTCCTTTCCACTGACCTTCTGCTCTTCCACCACGAGGACAAAGCAAAGAGCACAGAGCAAACCCCAAAAGCCTGAGCGCATTTATTCCCAAATTGGGGTTCTCTTCTCAACCTCACAGTGCACCTGCATCAGACTGCATTTGTCCTCTGCAAAGCCAAGCAGAGAGAGCAGAACCAGAGAGAGGGGCAGGTCTGCCAAACCAACCCATGGCCTCACTTCACCGCTTTCCTCCCACTTCTCCATGGGGCAGGGATGGCAATCCCAAAAAAAGCACTGGTGGGATCGAAAGGAGAACACACAAAGCAGGAGAAGTTGGTGGCATCTCAGGAGAAAAAAATAGAGATAAAGGAATCCAGGAGAGGGGAAAGGGAGGGTTCCAGCTGGCAAAGAGGAAGGCAGTGCTCCAGAGACAAAAAGACCAGGTAAAAGCAGCAAGAAAATGAAGAAAATTGGTGATGCCCTGTGGATCTTTGAGGCCCAGGTGCTCTTTGAGGCAGGGATTGCTTTTTGGGCTGGGTTTGCACAGTGCCTGGCACCCAGGGCTGCTGAGCTGGCACACAGAACAATGTGGAGGATGCTCTGGACACGGTGGGGTTTGTGTAAAATGAGAGTGGGGGGAAACGAGCAAAGGAAATCGTGAGGTTTCACAACGAGGCAGATTCCACTGATTCATTTCTAGAGCTGCTCTCAGAGAGGAGAGGGATGGAGGAATCAGAATAGTCCAAATGGCAGAAAAAATCCTGCCTGGAAAGAGCTGGCAAAGAAGGGAAACTCTATCAAGGAGATGCATTAGCAAATTTTTAATGGAAGTAACACTGCCAAGCAGGACTGACTGACTTCCTGGTGTCTGTGGCTCATCCATATTTTCACACTGCTGCTTTTATCTGGTCAGAATGTCTCTGCTAACTAGCAAACGGGTTTGTTTCGTTCTGTTTACAAAGGAAAATAATGGGGTGGGGTGGGGAAAACCACAAAAAAATGCAGCCAGTGCTTACTCTCCGGATGTACTGTCTCTCATGCTGAAAATATATGGAGGAAAAACAAGAGAACAGAAAGATAAGATAGAGAGGACATGAAAACACAAGAGACCCACAGAAGCAGAGCACAGCAAAGCATCATGCAGCAGGGAATGGAGCTCAGCAGCTACAGGCAGAAGCATTAAGAGCCAAAGTCACCTCTAGCCTGGTGACACAGTCAGGGTTGGCAGCAGCCAGGTCAGGCTGAGGCATCTTCTCACTGTCCTTATCTGCCACTTCTCCACAAGTTTGGCCCACCTTGGTTTGTATTTTCTTCTTAAAGCCACTGCCTCAGCCCCTCTCTGCCTCTGGGATCTCCTGCCCATGGTACACCCGATGCTGCTCACACCCAGCAGGTTCCTCACTCTGCCTCTCCCCTCTGCCAGACCTGACCTTGCTGATCCAGCCAAAATCACACATCTGCTCTGATCTGGATGGCTGCAGGAGGGCAGGAGCTGTGGCTGGCCAGGGATGGCTGCTGCATTTGTCTACGGCTACTCCAGAGCCTCCAGGGTGGGGCCCGACCGTGCAAAGGTGACACCGACTTTGTGCCCAGAGCAGGGCCACTCGTGCTGGCACAACAAAAACACCACGGCAACCACCAAGGGTGGCTGTTGTTTCTATGGGGTTGGTAGAAGATAATTCCTCTGTCTGCCTCGCACCCTGAGGGATGTAAAGGGTTTGCAGGGTGGCAGCTCTGCTTGTCACCACGTGTCACCATATTGTCACCACATTCCAGCCCCCCCCGAGCTGAGATAACAGAGGGGCAGGATGTGAGGAGCACCATGAGAGTGACCAAAGGGACAAAGCTTCTGCTCTGTGTCTCTGGCATCCCTTTGCTGAGGATGTCAGCCCTCCTTTGCCAGTGCTGAGCCATTTCCACCTCCTCCTGCTGGAAATGGTCAGAGTGCCCCAGTGCCACTGCAAAGCCCCTTTGCACCTTCCCCCCGCCCAGCCCAGAGCCACCCAGGGACAAGAGAAACGGGAGTACTTACATTATACCAACTCTGGCTTTTCTGTAAGGACAAAATAAAAGAGAAGCATTAGTTAGCACAGAGATCTTAGGATCAAGAGGAAAGAGGGACAGAGAAAGCAGGTCCGATCTGGTTTGGATCATTAGTGAGGTGAAAGTGGGATTAAACACAAGATTTCAGTGGGTTTCACAGTGTGGGCTAACACAGTTATCCCCAGTTACAGCAGCAAGGGACAAACCCAGCAGCAGGAATCTGGAACAGGAGACAGTTCAGGCCAAGGTGTGCATGTCCACATGCACACACACAGAGACATGCTGTCCCCTTGTCTGCAGACAGCAGTGCCAGCCAGCATCATCATCATCACCATCATCATCATCATCATCACATCATCACTGCCAGCCACCTCTTCAGGGGCTTCATCCTTCCACTGGCCAGGTGGCAAAACTCACATTGCCCTGAGCAGCCCTGCTAAGGGCAGTGACACAGCTTTGCTCACAAAAGGCAAATGTTCCAAGGGTATTTTGAATTTTGAAAGGGACACACACACACACACACACACAGAGCCAGGAAAAGTGCTGAAGAAAATCGCTAGAAAAGCTAAGCAAGGGGAAAAAAAAAAGGCTGGGATTTTTTTTTTTTTCATTTCACTGCGCAGTGGTTTGCATCATCTGCACTTGTGATTGGGTTTTTTTATTTTTTTTCCATCCTTATCATGGCATTTCAGATGGTTGGAGAGGACAGGCCACACACTGGAGCACACAAAAGAGCTGGCTCAGCTTGGAAAGTCACACGCACACAATTTTTAGCTGGAGGTGAGACTTATCTACAGAGAGAGAGGAAGAAATGAGCTTCCCACTCCCACTCCAGCCAGGCTTGGCTTTCCAACAGGCAGGACAAAGGGCAGAGCTGCCAGAATACACAGAAATCTCCCTTTTTTGGGGGATTTCCCTCATGGCAGTGAAGCCTGGGGGCATCAGAGCCTTTCCCACCCAGGGTGGGCAGCTCCAGCTGTGCTGTTCCCCTCTCCCAAACACTTCCATTCCTGGGAGCTGAGGATAATACACAAGGACAGAAGCAATATCCCGCTGCCTCTCCTCCTCTGAAGCCATCTTGCTTCTGACCTTGGAGGATTTTCCAGGCTTTGCAGCCAGTTTGGAATAGGAAGTGAAACACACTGTGCCGTGGCTTGGAGAGAATTCCCTGGAATATCCACAGGGCCACAGAAACTGTCTGCCCACCAAGGACACACAGGGTGTTCTGCCACAGGAAAGGAGGAGGAGTGTTAATGAGGTCAGACTGGGGCAGAGATTTCTGTGAAGATCCAGGGGCTGCTCTGCTCCCAGCCCTGGATCTTCATGCTCCAAGTTCCCCGTGTGCCATTGCAGCCACAAAACCTCACTGGATCCCACTCTTGGAGCCAACAGCTCTGAAGGATCCATTGCAGAGCTCCCAGTCTGTAAGGAAAAGCCCCACAGTAATACAGTACACAGGGTAAAATATAAAGAAATTGACATTAAAAAGAGGAACACCCCTTTTTTCCCCAAATCCTGGGGAAAGAAGATGAGCTGAGGGAGTGAACACAGAGCATCGCTCGTATCTCACACTCATTCCTCCAACCGAGGAATTTCCTCTTACTTCCCACTCTCTTCCACACTTGGCTATACCTGATCCATTCATAAAGGACTGGGTTGAAGTCATCCCTCCCTGCAAGTAGGACGTGAAAAAAAAAGCCTTATGCAACCCAGGCTACTCTAAAAAAAGAAGCAGGGTAATTAATCTGAACCCTGCACACAGCACCTTGTCCTCAGGAGCACAGGGCCTGAGATGGAGCTGATTTTCCTGCAGATTTGTTTTGCCATCTGTCTGCCTTAATGAGCAAAAAGGCGTAATTCAGAGATTCCTGGGGAAAAAAACAAAACCCTCACAATCAAACTATAATTGGCACACACAGAGCAGAGGCACTGCTGTCACTGTGCCTTCTAAATCAGGGTGCCCATGCTGTGGTGCCAGCACAGCCCAACAGGATTTCAGTCCCCTCTGCTGCATGATTTCAGTCTCCTCTGCTGCATTCCTTGCAGGAACTATTTTTTCCCCCCCTCACAGTTGAATTTCCCTGAGTCAAGGGTCCTCCATAAGGGAGGACCATTCATTGCAGGAACTATTTTTTTTTCACTGCATTCATTGCAGAAACTATTTATTTTTCCCTCCTCACACTTGAATTCCCCCGAATCAAGGGTCTTCTATAAGGGAGCTCTGCAGGTTCTTCTTTAAGCTCTGCCACACAAAAAAATTATCCTGACATCCATAATTATACTGACATCTGTAATTTTACCAACATCCTTAATTATACCAACACTCAAACCTCATCTTTTGCCTCCATCAAATTCAGCAGATTCATCCAAAATCCAAACAACCCCAGCCCTTAAATGTCTCTTCTATTTTATCTTTTTATTTTTTTCAAACTCATTAAGAGGGAGATGCAAACTGTGAAAATCAAGACAGTAAAATGGAGAGGGGGAGTTGAAAAATAAAGAAAAAAGGAAAAACATATTCTTACTTTGAGCAGGTTAAGTCTGTCATACTGGAAAAAGAAACCATAAGCATTAGAACTGAAAAGAGAAAATAGATAAGTGGCAGGAGGAGGGGGCTGCACACAGACAGGGAAAAGATGGGATTGGTTTGCAGAGATGATGCTACAGGAGCACAGAGCTCGTGGTTACAAAGTGGCTGTAACCAGGAAGAGCTTTGGAGGAATGTGGAAAATGGAGTATTTTCTCTAAGCCTGTAATTGTTGCCTCTAAACAGTCATGATTTGGTGACCTCCCATGTGTGTGCTCTGCTAGGGAAGGTCACAGCTCTGCAGGGCACACAGCTCACACACAAAACTGCACCCTGGGAGCTCCACACAAACAGAGTTTCTACCTCTCAGCATCACTGGCAGCAGCATCACAACGCACTCCTTGCTGCTCCCAGGGGAACAGAAACCTTTTGCTGAGTGAATGACATGGCACAGAGCTCTAGGAGCATCCCTAAATCCCTCTCACACCTGGGGGGGCAGAGGCACAGAACCAGAGCTCGGGACAGATTCCAGAGCCCTCTCTCCTGATCTGTGCACCTGCAAAAGTTGCGCTGCACACCTGGCTTCTAAATGGTCAAACCCCAAGGGAAATGATGGAATTTATTCCCCAAACCCTCGCCCCAGCCCCAAATGCTCAGAATTTCATCACCTACTACCTAAAGAGGGTTTGTCCCACCCAGCGCGAGGGGTGAATGTGAAGACACAGCCAAACTCTTCTCATGGTGGCACACTGGAAGGACAGGGTGCCACAGTCATGAGCTGCAGCAGGGGAAACTCTATTTGGAGAGGAGGAGAAAGCCTGTTCACAGGAGTGGTTAAGCACTGGAGCAGGGGCCTGGCCAGGCTGTGGCGTCTCCAGCCTTGCAGGGCTGCAAAGTCTGGCTGGACAAGGGTTTAGACCAAGCTGATTTAACCCTGCTTTGAGCAGGGACTGGGGAAGAGACCTCCTGAGATCCCTCCCGACCTAAACTGCTCTACAACCCCCAGCACCTGCACCAAAATTTGCATTTTCCCAACTTAATATTAATCCTCAGCATCCACCATTAGCTACAGGCTTTGGGAAGAATCTGAAGGAGATCACTTTTATCCTCAGGCAAGAGCAAAACAGTTAAAAAATAGATATTTCATCACTGGCTACTAGAAAAAAGACTTTTTTTTCCTGAACTTGGAAAGCTGTTCCACAAAAAAGCTGTAACAGATCTAAAGCTCATTCAGACCTTGGTCTGTGGCACAGTGGTGGTATCAGAGTGGCAAAGAGAGCTCCAGGAAAGATTCTTTCGGGATGCAATTCCAGTGCTTAAAAACTCCTGGTGGAGCACTGTCTCTGACAATTCCAGTGCTTAAAACTCCTGGTGGAGCACTCCCTCTGATGGCAGCGCTGCAGCACCACAGACAGAACAAGCACAGACAAAAGAGGGCAGGGAACTCAAGCAGATCTGTCAGCAAAATGTACCAACACAGCAGCAAACTCATGGGCTCAAGCTGTTCCACCTCATTAGCCAGACAGGCTGGGAAACCAAACCATTCTTCCTGCAGGAGATGGGTGGGGAGAGGAGAAGAGGCTGAGAAAGCAGAGTTTAAAATCTTTGCCCCTCGAGTTTTTTGTTTCTAATCTCTCCCTGTGTGAGCAGACAACAGAATCATCTGAGTGGGGAGAAGCAGGGAGTTCAATGCCTGGAAATTCTTCCTTTGTGCCAGAGGAAGCAGCTTGTGGAGCACAGAGCACAGCTCCAGGCTGAATACTCGATGATCCTCGTAGATCCAGCTCAGAATATTCTGGGTGAGCAGGGCAGGAGGCTCTGACAGGCTGCTGGGGGTCCTGCCTGGGATCCCTTTCCCTCTGAACTCATCTGGGCTCCACTTCCCTCCAGTTTCTCAGTATCTCACAGTGGTTGAGTTTTTCCCCCTCAAAGAAGCAGGGGCTGGCTGCAGGCACCTCCCAGCACCTCTGCACACACATTTTACACAGACACCCCTCTGTTCCAGGCTTTTCCCCACCAATCCCTCTCCTAAACCCCTCCGCACCTGCAGCTTACCACAGCCTGTCCTGCCCCACACACCTCTACTCACCAGCAATCCTGTCAGGGCTCTGCTACTCCAGACCTTCCACAGCACTTCCTTCACACCTCACCTTGAGACTTTAGTCCCCACAGTGCTCCTCTGCAGTTATCCCAGCTACAGATACCCAGCACAAGACAATCTGTCTAAAAAAGAGACGTCAGGAAGCTTCCAGCAGACACCAGCAAATCATGCAAGGTTGGGCTGGTCACAAGGACCACGACCAAGGGAAGACACTGAGCCAGCTGTGCTCTCTGAGAACTTGCCTAGCAGGAAACCTGAGGCCAAGACAAGGATTTGGTGGATTTTTGTGAAGCCATCCAAGCCATTCTGCTTTCATGAAGTGGAAATGCCAACAGCCTGGCACTTCCCCCAACAACACCCCACCCGTGTTTCTGATTTTTCCACTCCTCTGGGGGTGGCACGGAGGTGTGAGATCAAATCCCAAACGATCGTATCTCCAGTTCAAGCACCCACAGAGGGATCTTCCACTTATCACCTCTCAGAGCGAGCCCATGAATTCTCACAATTCATTTGGGACAGGTCTGTTCTACCAGGTTCAAGCTGGGTTCATTTGAAATCACTGATCTTTCATATTTACATCACACAGGAGAGCGTGCAAGGGCAGGAAGCTGAGACCACTGGCCACAAAAATGCTGTTCATCATGGAAAGCAGGGGAGAACAACTCTTGTGCCTGGAATCATGGAGGAAGAAGACAGGAAAGAGCAGGGATCATGGTTCTGTTCAACTCCAGAGGATTTCTCCCTGGCAAAGATAGCAGCTCACTCCAAGGGAGAGGGGAAAGCAGAACTGAGAGGCTGATTTGGAAGTAGCTGAAGGGGTGTGATGAACAGGCCAGCTCTCAGTCTGTGTGAGCAAACACCAGCGAGATCCCAGTGATGGAAGTGAACCCAGCTTCCAGCTACAGGCACGGGGCTGAGCTCTTGCTGGCATTCTCACAGCCACGGCAGGAGAATGCCTGTCTGGGGTCAGCACTCAGCACCACGGGGAGGGTTCCTGAGTGATGAGACAGCTCTACAGTGGGGGGCAGGAGAGAAAAAAGAAGGCTTACTTTGGAGAGGCGCTTGTGTGACTTAATCGGAGAGAAAGCATGCAGGAATGAAAAGAGAGAAATTAGGGAAAGAAGAAAAATTACCTCGCAGGTCAAGAGAAGGAAAACCCACACACCCAACAGAGAGCATTGTACCCCCTCTTCCTTGTGGAAAGCACCAGGAGTTCAAGTTAAGCTTTAGTGGTCACTGTGTTGGTAAAAATCTCACTCCCCTGACCTTAACTCATGGCATTTTGAGGGCCAGGCTGATGCAGCTCCTCCCTGTGCTTCCCCCTTCCCAAGGTGCTCATTTGCCTGTGAGCACCCCCAGTGTGGCTCCAAGCACATCCTGCCTGTCTCCCATCCCGTGGCTTCCTTTCGGGAGCACAGTGCTGGCAACCCCATGCTGAGGGTGTCAGCAGCCCTGGGCCGGGGTTTGTAGGTCACTGTGTGCACAGGAAGCCAGGCTGACCTCGAGGGCAACCTCAGAACGCCAATGATTCAGCTCGAAAAACCCTTTCCCCCCCTCTTTTGAGCTCACAGACTCCCCCTGCAGTGGTGAGAGATCAGAATGTGGGGCACTGAGCCCTGTTCCCTTTGCTAAGTGGCCACAAAGGGGAGGGGATGAAGATTTCTTGTCTGTGACACAGTCCAGGAATAAACCAGGCAAAGATCTCTTTTCATTTTACAATTAATTTTACACAAGCCATCGGAGTTCTGCTGTGAAATTATCCAGGCTGAAACAGCTCACTTCTAAAATCTGGGCAAACACCAGTGCTCCTGACAGCTCAGAGTGTTATATTTATCTCTATGCTATCACTGATACCAGGGTTATAATCCAAGGGCTGTTTGGCAGCCCAGGCTCTCGTCTGTGTTTTACCAGGTCCCACTGTTCACACAAAAACCTAGAGCCAAACCTGAAATCCTTTTCCCTTGCACAGCAAAGGCTGTTTCTAATATGGTCCACAGACACAAAACCTTCCTGGGGGAAATATCAGCTACCCTGGGCAAGGCAGTCAGAACACTGCAGCCATCGAAGGAATGGGCAGAGAGGTGGAAAACTGATTCTGTGCAATTTGAACTGACCTCAGAGGGCTTGGACAGGACTGGGGAAATGTACAGGCTCTTCACAGAGGAAACCTTATTTATTTCACGCCCCTTCATGATCCAGGTGATAAAAAGTGACTGCAACAACTGATTTTCAAGGCCTTTCCCAAAATCACAGAGCCTCCCAAAGAACAGGACCTTGACTCTGCTGCACTCATTGCAGAAATTATTTTTTTTCCCTCCTCACACACGAATTCCCCCGAATCAAGGGCCCTCCATAAGGGAGCTCTGCAGGTTCTTCTTTAAGCTGTTCCACACGAAAAGAATTATCCTGACATCCAGAATTATATTACAGAAAGTTGACTACAGAAAGCTGACTACAGAAAGTTGTAGACTCAGAGCTGTGCTGACCCAGGACTCTGAGTTAGGAGAACCTTTAGAAATATGGTGGGGGAAGAGGGAGGGAAGTCAGAGACAAAAAGGGAGAGGATAAAGGCACTGTAGCATGTGGTGGTCAGAGCCCTCTGCTCGCCCCTCACCTTGGAGTTCTTGGCCCCGCTGCGGCCTGACTGGGAGGAGCAGCTCCTCTGGACACCCTGCTCCGGGGTGGATGGGGACTTGTCCGAGGAGTGGTCGGAGCCCTTCTCCACCATGGCGTCCCCCGGGGCGTCCTGCGGCGTGGGCGAGCGCGAGCGTTTGCGCAGGATCGGGGAGCAGGCGGGCGTGCTGCGGTTGGAGTTACTGGCAGTACTGCAGGGGGAGAGAAAGAGAGCAGGGTTAAACCATCCCGAGTGAAACTGCTGCTGCACCCTGAGCTGTACCCCAAACTGCACCTCCAGCTGCACCCCAAACTGCACCCCACACTGTGCAGGTGGATGTGCTGTGGTTGGAGTTACTGGCAGTACTGCAGGGGGAGAGAAAGAGAGCAGGGTTAAACCATCCCCAGAGTGAAACTGCTGCTGCACCTCCAGCTGCACCCCAAGCTGCACCCCAAACTGCACCCCGAGCTGTGCAGGCGGGTGTGCTGTGGTTGGAGTTACTGGCAGTACTGCAGGGGGAGAGAGGAGAGAGCAGGGTTAAACCATCCCCAAGGTGAAACTGCTGCTGTACCCCAAGCCCCGCAGGGCTCCCCCACGGCACAGTAGAGCTGCTTCCTGAGCAACTGCAGCCGGTGGCCCCGGTGGATTTAGGCGGTTCTCGTTCAGCAGGGGCAGAGGAACTGCTGGCAGTGCCTTTCTCCACCCACCCTGCAACCCCTCAGACCACAGAGCAGCGCCCACGAGAATGAACTCGTTGATTCCTGCGGGCTCCCTGAGCTTCAAATGATGATCTGAGCTTAGAAAAATCAAATGTGCACTCAAGAAGGAGAGAAGTGTCAGCGTGTTCTCAATGCCTCACTCTGCCCCTCCCCTGCTAGTGCAGCTCCTCTCAACAGGATGCACAAAAACGGGGTCACATCTTTGAGAAAACACCCCATCGAAGAGCATCAGAAATGCTGGGGCTCTGGGAAGGGAGTGATGGTGACATTCAATGCAGCATTTCCTGCACAGAACCATCCTTTCCCACATGAAATGGGCATGAGAATGGTTTGCTGTGACCTAAAAGCCCTTGTGATTAAAAAAAAAAAAATACGGTTCTTCTTTCAAAATGAGAAAAGCAAGGCCTTTCAGAGTTTTACAGAAATGATGAGGGGAATGGAATATCTCATCCTCTTTCCTCAGCAAACGCCCTAGCACCCAGATCAGCAAGGCAACAACATATATACTAATACAGAACAGGAAAACTCAGATTTCCTCACTGCTCCTTCTCTTTTGATGCCTCTCCTTCCTGCCAGACTCTTCAAAATACCACACACAAACCCCATTTTTCCTCCATCACTCATTTCCTTCAGGAGTCCAATCTATTTCTGACCAGTCCAAACATCCTCGAGGCTTTTCCAGCTGGTCCTGCTCAAGCCAGCAGGTTACAGAGGAGCCTGGGCTGATGTAAGGATTGGATCTATATTAAGTTCTTCAGGACCCTGTTATCTCACGAGCAACACCAAACAGGCCACATCTGCCAGCAGGGGCAGCAGGAAAAGTATGGAGGAATTACAACTGCAAGGGACTGCATTAAAGAAGTTGTTACAATCAGACTCTTCAGGGCTATGATTTAAGGCAAATTACATCCAGCAATCACAATGAAGGTACTCCAAATGGGTCATTTCCTCCCTGAAAGTCTAGAAGAGCTGAACACGTGCCTGAGGTTCCATTAATTTCTAGACAAAAAACATTTCCATCTCTGCTTGCCTCTGAAGATGCCAAAACCATTGCCCAAGCATTAGTTAGATGTGAGCAGCCAGTGTAACACACCCACCAGGTTTGGGTTGGTTTGGTTTTGGATGAACCAGTCCCATAAATGATCCTTTATTTGCTCACTGCTTGTATCAATGCACAAGCGATGAAACTTTCCCTGAGCAGTCTGCAGGAAGCACACAGCCAAGCTGCTTATGCAAACAGGGCCAGAATCAGATTTCCTAGGAGCTGGCACCAGGCAGGAACAGCAGCATGGAGCTTCACAGGAGCCTCTGAGAAGATGCTTTCACCCCTACAAAGAGTGGAATTTCATACACATAATGACCAGGCCTGGGAAAACGGGTTTGCAAAATGTTCTGTAGGCAGGAAGGTGGTTTAAGCTAAGCTCTGTTCTGTTACCTATTCCTACTCAGCAGGATGAGAAATATAGATATAAACCAACAAAAATCTGTTCAAATATCAACTAAACCCCAAGGGAGCTCCAGTGCAAATTCCCCCTTGGCTTGGGGTTCTTCACAAGGAGCAGTGGCACATCCCCAGGTGAAATATTGTCACATCATCTTGTCCTGGTGCCCTCCCTCTCCCTGGACAAGGCACAGGAATATTGAATGCTAAACCAGTGCAGCAAGAACTGTGGCAATATTCAAGATTTAATCTCCCCAAATAATAATTGAAGCAAAAGACAAATCAAAAAATGATCTGGACCGTTCCCCCAGCAGCACTGCCTGCAGCAGTTTAGGTATAGCATGAAGTAAAACTATCAGGGATTTCTTAGTTTATTGGAGTATTAAAAATAGCATCAGGTTCCTTCACAAATTTTCAGCTGTCTGTGCTCCTGCTGCTCCTTCTCCTGCTGAACTCAATACCAGCAGCCCAGCAGAGCTGTATTAGTGACTCCAAGTTCATCAGCACTGGTCCCAGAGATGGACATGGTTCTGAACTGCCATTTTCACAGACTGTAGAAAAAGCAGACTTCTAGTTAAAATCTCCAAATTCTGAGGCTGTGTTGGTCCTGCTTGCCCTCAGCGTGTTTGAGGCAACACAAGCTGGTCTATGTGAGAGTTCCCCAAAAATACAAGGGAAGAATTTGAAGGCATTGCCCCTGGCTAGAACATCACTGGGCTAAATCTCTCTGAACAGATGCACTCATTTCTCCTCTACAGCTCTACAAAACCTGAGTTTAGCACACACAACCCCTGTCTCATTTTCAGTTCATGCAAGTTCACAGTTTCACTTTGAGCTTGAGTTTACAGCAGCTCTGTAAAGTCAGATTCAGTCCAGGCTCTGTTTGCTTTCAGTTTGCAGCTGTGAGATTTTGCCAACGAGCAGCTCAAACCCGGGGTACAGGTGCCATCACGTGCATGTGAAACTCCAGATGAAAAATGCTGGAAAGTTTGGTGCTGTTTTTGTCTTTCTATGGTCTTACAAAGCTCCTCAAGGTGGGTTTTTCAGTCACAGCCCAGCAAGCTGCACAGGAGCAGC
Organism: Brachypodius melanocephalos; assembly: GCA_013398615.1. NCBI lineage: Eukaryota > Metazoa > Chordata > Aves > Passeriformes > Pycnonotidae > Brachypodius > Brachypodius melanocephalos. Next base: position 2,498,926 of record VZSR01000243.1, on the reverse strand, counting down.
ATCAGCACTGACTTGCTCAGAGCCAGCAATTTTATTTTTGCCCAGCTCACACTGCCATAGCCACACATTTTGCTGCCAGCTCTGCCAAGCATGACCTTTGGAAAGATTCTGTCTTCCATGCTCTTTTGTTTTAGCTTAAAAAATTGAATCCATTCACATATATCATGTTAGGTGTGTGTGGATTCTCACCTTTGCAGAAATAGGGGAGAGAAATAAAATCAAGGGCTCCTTCTTTGCCTCTCCCTGAAGTGAGTGGCACAAATATCAAACCCAGGAGGGCTGAATTCCCCTCCTACTCTCTGCTGACTGGGAAGAGCGGAATATTTCTCACTCCACAGACAGAGAAAATGACGAGTCTGTTAAGTGAATTGTGGATGGGCACAGAAAGCACAGGGCTGCCCCTGCCCCGAGCCCCTCCAAACTCTCCCTGCTCCTGCCCATTCCCTGGAGCTTGAATCCAGCCCAAGGCACAGCCATGACCAACGCTTTCTGCAGTTGCCATGGCGACCAAAGCCTGCAATTGAACCAGGAACCGGCGCCTGAAATGCCAAAACGGCCTGACCCACTTTGAAAAAAAAATAATTGTAATAAATAACGCTTTAGAGACCTAATTGCCCGGAGCGCATTCAGGGCCCCACATCCCCCTGCAGAGTGGCCTTCAGTAGATGAGACACATTAAGAGAGGGACAGAACACAAACAAGCCCACCTAAGCAGCAGCCCCTTTGCTCTGAGGTGAAAACCCCTGCACTTGGAGCATTTTGAGAGCACAGAAGGCTGAGTTTGTCCGTTTGGTTTATGTCCTTGCTGTCTCTGAAGGAAAAAACTCATCAAGACACCATCAGCAAGCGTGGTGTGGATGGGAAGGGGCCAAACTCTGCTCAGACGTGGAGGAAAAACATCAATACCTGCAGCAGTGCAGGAAAGAATCTGTAGCCTGCCAGTATCTTGACTTTTTAGCAGAAATTGCAGTGATAGGACAAGGAGCAATAGATTGAGATCGAAAGAAGGGAAATTTAGGTTGGATAAATGGAAGAAATTCTTCCCTGTGTGGGTGGGGAGGCAGAGGGTGCCCAGAGAAGCTGTGGCTGCTCCATCCCTGAAATCCCAAGGATGGGGTTTGGAACCACCCGGGACAGTGGAAAGTGTCCCTGCCCATGGGACAGATGATGTTCAAGGGCATTTCCAACCTGAGTCATTCTGGGATTCCACATGCTTTCCTTCAGCTGATGAAAAAGAACATTTTGTGATGCACAGACCAGGCCCTGCTCACACCAGGCAAGACACAGAAAGGCCAAATTTCCTCCTCCAACTGAGAATTTCCTGTAAGGATCTGAACCAGGTGATGAACGGAGCTTCACCAAGAAGTCATTTTTTGGGAAAGGTATTCCACAAGTTAAGCTTGGTGTCCTTAAAACTATAAAGGAACTCTTTACGATGGTTTCATGGAAAACTCAACAAGAAAAATGACTTTGCTGCAGTCTGTTAAATGAATTCTGCATGAATGACACCCAAGCAGTCTTGAAGTGACATGGATGTCTGCCCATCCCAGCAGATCCGAAATCACAGATTGACACAGGCACCCTGCAGCAGTCCCTGCCCAAATCACAGGTGCCCCAAGAGCCAGCAGCCACCTCCAGCAGGGCATTGTCACAGCACCTGTGACGCAGATTAACACAGCAAATCCCTTTGGGCCTGCCACTTGCAGGGTATGAATGAGAATTCAGCCAGAAAGAGGAAGAGGACCAAAGAATTTTGCAAGTAGAGCAGCTCAGCTAAGCAGCAGCCTCGGGTACACAGCACTCACCACCCTCACTGTGACCACCACCAGCTCCTCACGGGGCAGAAAAACACCAGGGACACCATTCCCTGCAGTGCCTTTCTCAACCCCTTGGATCTCCTCAAGGAAGTGCTGATCTGGAAAGCTTAAAGGCCTCCAAGTCCTCTCTCAGTTCTTAAAATAATTCTCTTTCCCAGAACCATCCTGCAATTGCTCACTTCTCCCTGCACACCGACCTGCTAACGAGATCTTCCAGGCCCAGAATTGGGGTTTGTTCTGCAATTTGAGCTGAACTGGGGAAGTGCTGAGCAGTATGTCCCTAAACCAGCAAAGATGCACATATTGGAGCACATACTGAGCTGTCTCTGAAATCTATAGGCTGTGCAAAGTCAAGCCTGTGCCCACACTTTCCGGAACAAGACCAGAGGACATCCTTGAGGACAACACAGAACTGTGCTGACAGCCTGGAAAAGAGCAGAAAGGTCAGGAAGGCACCTCAGGCCTGGCTGTAGCACTGAAAAGAGTTAATTCTCCTCAGAAACAGCTATTAGAGGGGTTAATTACACGCCTACAAAGATACTTTTCTGCCATCCAGTCTGACATCAGTGGAAAACGAGGAGATTCGAAGCTCATTATGCAGTCTCCCAAACAGCAAGCAGATGGTAACAACTTTTGATCACCAACCTACACTCCCTTCAAATTGATAATCCAAGAATGAAAACCTGCACGGATCCTGGAGCAATTCCCAGGGCCTACCATTGCTCTACAAGCAATAACGAAATGTTATATTTCTATTACATCTCCCAGCAAGAGAGACAAAAGAGAAAGCAATAAGTCAAAAAAGCAATGACACCTGCAGGGCTCTGCAGAACTCAAGGAGTGTTTCACAAGTGCTTTGAAAAGAATCATAAAAATAGTCTGCCTGCTGCATGTTTTTTTTTAGTAGAAAAGTCCAGCGTTGTTTAAGATTTATTCTGTCTATTTTGACATTTCGCAGAATGCTGTCCTCCCGTGACATCCCAATCACATGTTTGCATATTCATGAAATAAAATTAATGCAATTATTATGCCTCAGAGGATTAGCAAATCACTGCAAGCATTAGGAAGGAATTTGCCTTCTGCCCACAGGCAGCAGTGAGAGGACGGGCAGATGCATTATTAACCATGTCATTGTCCCTGTGGATCACCCGATCCTGGTTACCACTGGAGACAGACCCATGGACAAACGGCCTCATCTCTCACAGAAACTCCCTCTCAGCCCAGCTTGGAAGCAACCTCTCCCTTTCTGCTTGGAGTGACAGCAAAAATCCCAAGGAAAAGTTGGAAAATGTTTCTGGAATACAACAAGGTAGATCTTAATAATGAAGTCATAACACACCAGTCATAACTTGGAAAGGGTCATTAATGTGCAGGGAACCACCATGGGTTATAAATCACACCCTAAACCCCTCCCTCAGCCACAAATTATTATAATTGCATCTGCTCCAAAGGAAGGCAAGCCACAAAAAACAAAGCATGATGGAAAACACAAAGAAATCTGGGAAGCAGTAAAGGAGAAACAGCACCAAGGAAGAATTTCACATCCCCAGGTGACAGACACAGCCCCAGCACAGTCACCTGCAGGTCACCCACTCTACAGCTGTGCTTCCCAAAGAGGAACAGATCCAGGCTTTGTTTTCCTCCCCTCTCCACCACAAAGTCAACAGCTCTTGTAATTAACAGCAATGTCTGATGCTTCCACCAACATCTCCAAGCCTGGAACTTGGGGCAGAACAGAGCTCTGCAAGCCTTGTTAAAAAAATAACCAAAACAACAACAGACACTGTTAAACCATCTTTGATGTGAGGAAAAGTTTTGAAAACCTGACAGCTCAAAGGATAAAAATAAAAATTAAAATAAATCCAAGCCTTGTTTATTTTAATCCTTGTTTCCAAGCTAACATCAGAATCCTTCAGCGGTTTGGGGATGCAATGCTGCTGTCATACGAGCTTTATTTCAAGGAAGAGAGATAAAGCAACAGAGCTGGTGATAAACACCCAGGCCTACTTTCGGGTGGGGATGTAGGTGTGATACAACTCCTAGATTCTCTCCAGGAGAGCTCAGGCACTTTTCCCTGCTGTAACTCCAGCGAGGCTTTCTGGACTTTATCTCTGGCACAGCACTGTCCCCCTGAGCCCAGGGAGCTTTTCACAAAGCCCAGCTGCCAGTGTGCCTGAGGAAAGCTCTAGGAAGGCTCTGAGGAAGGCTCTAGGAAGGCTC